>VZQC01013512.1:198961-306690 GCA_009823505.1 Rhizomys pruinosus
GTTGACAGGTGTGCCCCGCTGACTTCAGCACCTCAGGATGGACAGGTTGTGCCCCGCTGACCTCAGCCGCCTCAGGGTGGACAGGTGTGTCCCAGCTGACTCACTACAGTCAGGCCTCCCGACCTCAGCACCTAAGGATGGACAGGTGTGCCCCACATCAGTCGGGTGGCAGCCCCACTGACCTCAGCACATCAGGATGGACAGGTGTGCCACACTGACCTCAGCACCTCAGAATGGACAGGAGTGCCCCGATGACCTCAGCACCTCAGGGTAGACAGGTGTGCCCCGCTGACAGTCAGCACCTCAGGGTGGACAGGTGTGCCCCACTGACCTGCAGTACCTCAGGATGGACAGGTGTACCCTGACCTCAGACCTCAGAATGGACAGGTGTGCCGCTGACCTCACACCTCAGGGATGGACAGGTGGCCCCACTGACCTCAGCACCTCAGGATGGACAGGTGTGCCCCTGACCTCAGTACCTCAGGAGGGACAGGTGTGCCGACTGACTCAGTACCTCAGGGATGGAAGGTGTGCCCGCTGACCTCGTACCTCAGGGTGGACAGGTGTCCCACTGACCTCAGCACCTCGGTGTGGACAGGTGTTCCCCATTGACCTCAGCACCTCAGGGTGGACAGGTTGCCCCACTGACCTCAGTACCTCAGGGTGGATAGGTGTGCGCTGCTGACCTCAGCACCTCAGGATGGACAGGTGTACCCCGCTGACCTCAGTACCTCAGGGTGGACAGGTGTGCCCCGCTGACCTCAGCCTCAGGTGGACAGGTGTGCCCCACGACCTCAGCCACCTCAGGGGATGCAGACTTGTGCCTCGCTGACCTCAGTACCTCAGGGTATGACAGGTGTGCCCGCTGACTTCAGCACCTCAGGATGGACAGGTTGTGCCCTGCACTGTACCTCAGCACCTCGGGATGGAGAGGTGTGCCCTGCTGACCTCAGGATGACAGGTGCCTGCGAGCACCTCGGGTGGACAGGTGTGCCCACCTAGTACCTCGGGTGTGACCCCGCTGACTGTCAGCACCTCAGGATGGACAGTTGTGCCCCCTGACCTCAGCCCTCAGGGTGGACAGGTGTGTCCCTTGACCTCAGTACCTCAGGATAGACAGGATGTGCCCCAGCTGACCTCAGTACCTCAGGGTGGACAGGTGGTGCCTCACCTTAGCACCTCAGCACCTCAGGATAGACAGGTGTGCCCCGCTGACCTCCAGCACCTCAGGATGGACAGGTTGCCCCTGACCTCAGCACCCGGGATGGACAGGGTGCCCCGCGGACCTCAGCACTCAGGCGTGGACAGGTGTGCCCCACTGACCTCAGCACCTCAGGAGGACAGGTGTCCCCTGACCTCAGCACCTCAGGAGGACAGGTGTCCCCACTGACCTCAGCACCTCAGGATGGACAGTGTGCCCCGCTGACCTCAGCACCTCAGGGATGGACAGGTGTGCCCCTGACCCATGACCTCAGGATGCACAGATGTCCCTGCGACCTCAGCGTACCCTCAGTGGTACAGGTGTGCCCGCTGACCTCAGACCTCAGGGTGGACAGTGTGTCCCCCACGGGGACGGCTCAGCACCGTCAGGAGTACAGGTGTTGTCCCACTACCAAAGACACCCGGGTCAGGATGAAATGTCCCGACCCCACTGACCTCGAGGGCACCGTTGATGGACAGGTGTGGCCCACTGACCTCAGCACCTCTCTGGATGGACAGGTGTGCCCCGCTGACCGAATCACGCACCAGGGGTCATATAGACACTGGGGGTGTTTCCCCACTTACCTCAGCACCGGTCTGGTGTGGACAATTGTGTTTCGCCAGCTAACCTCAATCACCTCATGGGTGAACAGTTGTTGCCCCCCGGCAGGCTGACCGGCCATACCGGGATACAGGGGTGGATAGGGTTGATGCGCTGACTGGACCACAGCAGCGGACCAGGAGGTTGACCAGGTGTAGAACCGCCGCTGAACCACATACCTCAGGATGGACAGGGGTGCCCCACTGACCTCAGCACCACAGGCAGTTGTGCCCCGCTGACCTCAGCACCTCAGGGTGGACAGGTGTGTCCCACTGACCTCAGTACCTCAGGATGGACAGGTGTACCCCACTGACCTCAGCACCTTGGGAGGGTGGACAGGTGTGCCCCGCTGACCTCAGCACCTCAGGATGGACAGGTGTGCCCCGCTGACCTCAGTACCTCAGGGTGGACAGGTGTGCCCCGCTGACCTCAGCACCTCAGGGTGGACAGGTGTGCCCCACTGACCTCAGCACCTCAGGGTGGACAGGTGTGCCCCACTGACCTCAGCACCTCAGGGTGGACAGGTGTGCCCCACTGACCTCAGCACCTCAGGATGGGTGAATCCCACTGGCTGCAACATCACGACTGCTGTAAGTTGAGCTGCTCTGCCCTGGCCTGATGTCCTTGATGTTCTGGCTCAGCTCAGCCCCCAAACAGTAGAGCCAGCCAACCATGACCAAGCTCTCGAAATTGAGCCAAAGTAAGAGATTCTTTCCTAAAGAAATCAATGTTTCTCTTAATGTTAAAATATTTTTCTCTGAAGAAAGGAGTAAAATGAAGGCAACAATTACTATGAGTAATATATTTTAAGTATAGGTAATTCATTTTATAATATAAAACTTAAACATGACAGATCATGACATAATGTCTAAGTCCTTTTCCATACTGCAGTCCCTTAAAATAAGCAATATCAATTCAATCACTTGATGCCTTTTCCCTCAATTTCATTTAGCTAGGCCCTTATGAAGATTTATTATGTGTTTTGGATGAGTCACAAAATGTGTTCAAAGACAAGGCTGTAAAGTGGCATAATGGTATTGGTCTTGGATTCAAAATTGTTATTACAGATCTTTCTCTTTTTTGTCTTTTTCTTTTTTTTTTGAGACAGGGTCTCCCTGTAGCCCCAGGTGGCCTGGAACTCATCACATAGACCAGGCTGGCCTTGAACTCACAGAGATCTGCCTGCCTCTGCCTCCCAAATCTTAGTGGAATTCAGTGGATGAAGATAAGAACTATTGTTTGTTTATAATTCTATTAATTGGGGTGGATTCTTTTTTAAAACTTTTTTTTATTTAGTTTTGTGTACACATGTGTATCTGTGTAGGGATATATGCATGTGAGTTCAGGTGCCTGCAGAGGTCAGAAGAGGTCATCAGATTGTGAGCCACCTGACAGGGGTGCTGGGAATCAAACTCTGGTCCTCTGCAAGAACAGGAAATATTCTTAACTGCTGTGCCATCTCTCCCGTCCCTGGGGTGGTGAGTCCTTTGGTCTCTCTCTCTCTCTCTCTCTCTCTCTCTCTCTCTCTCTCTTTCTCTCTTTCTCTCCTAGACTTTCTATGTGGCCTTCCAAGCAGGGACACCTGGTGTCATTCAAGATGGAGTAGGGCTCCCAAAAGCACAAAAGCTGCAATTTCTGGGCTTTCTGTAGTTTAGTACTATTTACATTGCATCCTGTTATTTAAAATCAACTCATAGACCCAGCTTAGAAACAAGGGCAAGAGACTACGTAAGCATGAATGTCAAGGACTGAGGTTTATTATAACAAGAATTTAACAAACATAAATGTATGCCTTTAGTTATAGGCAACCCAAGAGGACCACCTGAGAAATGACTAGGAACAATAAAAGCAGGCAGGTAAATGATAGACAGTAAAATAGATTAAAAATAACTATATACTTATGACAGTATTACAGTAGAGTCAAAGACTGAATTTACAAAACCAATGATAATTTATTTCAAGAATATTTAGCCCCTACCATCACATAATAAATATTTGGTCATGCCCTGACTTCATCGAGGTCTGCAGAATAGATTCAGGTTTTTCTTTATGGAATTTATAGTCTAGGAGGGTATGCATATACTAAACGAAGTCCCTGATGTAGAAAGAATTTAGTGCATTAGTGAGATATTGCTTTGAGTAGCACTGTGTAATAAATAATCTCTGAATCTTGGTAATGTAAAGCAACGGTCGCCTATTGTTCTGTGAAAGGATGTGTTTATCGATTAGGGACAGTGCTGCTTTAGCCTGCGGGGAGGGCTCAGGCTTATTGTACTTGTCTCAGTTTGAGTCAGAAGCTAATCAGAGTGAGTTCTTCTGCCACAAGTTGTAAGTTCAGGAGGCTAAGCCAAACCATCGAGGCACATCTACAGCCTCCGCTTGTATCATGTTTGTTTATATTCCACTGACCAAAGAGAAGTCCAACGTGGATGAGACAAAGGCATGTATGTGATTCTATTACCTTGGGAATGAAGATTTTGATCCAATGACCTCATCGATGACAGTTGGTCATTTGAAGAACTAAAATGAATCCAGTGGGCTTGGATGTCATGAATGAGAAGGAAAGTACTGGGAGAGGAGGCTGAAGAGATAGAGAATGGCTGTGCTATTTAGGGCCTTATTGGCCTTGCTAAAGATGTCGAACTGTATCTAAGTGCCGCACAAAGCCATTGGAAGCATTTAAGCATGTGCATGTGAATGATCAATCTACTTAAGATGCTTCTGCCCAAGGGCTGAAAGGGAAGAAGAAAAGAGAAGGAACAATGTAGTTAAAGCTATTGTGATGTTAAGATGGTTTGGTTTGGACGAATATGGAAGAGAAATTTGGAAGAATGGAAAAGAAATGAATGGATTTGAGGTATGTTTTCAGGATCTGTGATAGGGTCCAGTGTCAGCTGTGAGGCTGAGGAAGGACTGAAGGATGACTTGCATCCCTGACAATGACATCAGGTGAATTGTGATGGAAGGATCTGGCAAAGAGGCCAATTTGAAGAGGTAAATTAAAAGTTTGGTTTTGGATAGACTGAAGTCCACATGCTTGTGAGACAATACTCATAAAATATTTTGAGATAAACTTAACAAGCTATGTGCAGGATCTATATTAATGAAACGATAAACCTCTATGGAAGGCCATAAAAGAAGATTTGAAGCAATGGACTGTCAAACTTTGCACTTGGATGAGAAGACTTGAAACTGTAAAGATGCCAATTCTTACTAAATAAATCTATAGAGTTTTCTTCAAACTTGGAGCAATTACCAAGAATGTTCTCTAAAATAAGAATAATGACAAATCTCCTCTACCATCATATATTACTGTGAAATTTATAAGAGCAGAAGATAGAAGAATAGACTGATAGATCAATGGCATGGAATAAGTATAGAAATAGACCCAAGGCTAGATGAAGATTTAGTGTGTTACAGAGAGTGGAGGGGAATGGGAGAAGAGGCAGACTAGTAAGTTTAAGGACAAATTAGAGGAAGACTTGTATATCATTTCTGGAGAGTCGCTTCTTCCTTTGTGTCTATTATATACTCTTTCAAGTTACTTTTTGTTGCTCTGATAAAATACCAATGGCAACTTGGGGAAGGGATTTGTTAGGCTAAACTTTCATGTCACAGTTCATCATTCAGAGATGCCAAGGCAGGAACTCAGGAAGAGTAGGAACCTGGAATCAGTTGCTGAAGGAAAGACCATGCAGGTCTGACTTGCTCAGCTGGCTTTCTTAAACAGCCAGGCCCACTTGTCTAGGGATGCTACTGCCTACTGTGGGCTGGGTCCCCCTATACCAATCAGCAATTAAGATAATGCCCCACAGACATACACACTGTTTTGTCCACTGGAGGAAATTTCTCAGTTGAAGTTCCCTCTTTTCAGGTGACTCTAGCTTGGGTCAAATTGAAAAAAAAGGAACCAGAAAACATTTTATAGTTTCATTGTAGCATAGTTCAGCAGGTTATATTCATATTGCATAGTCAGTAAATTGGCTCAGTAGATACAGGCACTTGCTGTCAAACCCCAGGACCCATAAGGTAGAAGGAGAGAATTGAAATGTATGAATAGTATTCTGAGCTCCACTAATAAAAACCACTGTATTTACAGATCAAAGGGAGATTTCAGGGCTGTGACATCTTTCTTTCCCTCTTTGACTCAACTTTCAGTTGTTAATTTTTTATTTTTATTGACTTTTTGTGCATTTCATACAACCTTTCCCAATCAAATTTAGACCCGTTTCCCCGTGCATACCCCCTCTCCAGAGCTCATGCATTCTGCCATGCATCTTAAGTCCTGTTTTGCATTTTTTTCTTAGTCTTTTTTAACTTTTTCTATGTAGAAGTTTACTGTTTTGGTCAGTTCTTTGAACAAGTCTTTTGTTGTTATTGGTCCCTTTAATTTTATATTACTCTAAAATACACATACTCCACACATATACCAAAATGACAGAGTCTGAAAAAAAACTATAGGTTAATTACAAAACAGATTTGGGATTTGCATTTAACAGTAATGTTGCATTCAGGTAAAAAAAGAAATATAACTTTGCATTCCTAAGTTACATAGCAAGTTGATGTATGTTTTAATGTAGTTTTAAAGAAGAGATTTATTCTTTCTCATAAATCTTATCATTCATTGTGGTATTATTTTTACTAAAAAGTTACGCAGCTTGATTTACATATAAGGCTTTGGTGCTAGGATCCACAAATGAGGGACACAATACATCATTCATTTTTCTGGGACTGTGTTACTTCACTTAGAATTTTTGTATTTTTTGATTTAAGTACTTCTCCTATGATTTTGGCTTTTCACAAATGTTTGATGATTTTTTTTCTTCTATTTTGTGTATGCAGGGTGGGAAGGAAAATACCTGGTGGGAATGGGGTGCATTTTGCCAGCTCAGAGAGGATTTCTTCTGCCTGGTAGATATGGACTCTGCCCACAGTTCTTTATCAAGTAATCGTTTGGGAGAATAGCTGGGATTCAGTCCAACTGTGTGTGGGAAATACACCTCAAGGGATCCCTCAGGTCCTTGTCTCCTGATGCTGGGGCTCTTTTATCATCCCATGGGGTACGGGTGGGGACTGTGACTTCTTTATACCCAGGATCATATGACGGAAGCCACCTGCATGACTGTACAGCAGCATATAAATCTCCTTCATGTTCACAGACTCCTCTCTCTCTCTCTCTCTCTCTCTCTCTCTCTCTCTCTCTCTTGTCATCAATCTAATACCCACAAGGAAGTTAATTTTGGCAGCACCTCGGGGACTGTGAAAGTAGTTCCTTCCACAGTTGAGCCTCTAATAAGAACCAAATCCTAGAGCTGCAGCGATGGCTCAGTGGATAAGAGCACCTGCTGTGCAAGTGTGAAGACCTGAGTTCACATCCCAGCACCATGTAAAATGCTGGGCACAGCATGCCTGTAACCCCAGCAATCACAGGGAGGCAGAGACAGGAGCAACCCCACGCCATACCCTCTTCAGCCTGTTCTATTTGTGAAGCCCCCCCCCCCCCACAAGCTCCTACAGATCCAGAATCCAGGACCAACCTCTATGGGCTGAGGTACCAGGCCTATTCTGTCACATCCAAGACACAGGTCTGCCCCAGTGGACCCAGGCTCCATGCCCACCCCTACACACAGAGACACCAATACAGCCCTCCTAGAATCTCTGGATGCTGATAGGTCAAAGTTAGTGAAAGAGAGGTTGACTACATACAACTCTAAATAGATCACTACACTCGTTAGAATGACCAACACAGAAAGGACAAGTGGTAACAAAAATTGGTAAAGATGTAAACAAACTGTTGCTAAATTTCTAACAGAAATATCTATTTCCAGAACCATTATATAAAATGGCAGACAAAAAATTAGAAAGAGAGTTACCATATGAACAAAAATACTACTTGTGAGTACAAAGGACATGGAATCAGTATCTTAAAGAGACAGCTACACTCCTGAGTTCACTGAAGCATTTGTACAGTAGCCAAGGCCAGGAATCCTCTGTGTCCAGTGATGAATAGATGATAAGAATGCAATGGACAGACAGATATGTACATATGTACCTACACTGTACAGAAGGACAGTGGCATAGCACACTGCCTTTGACAAGACAGAAGTCTGAGATATGCAACAGCATAAGCACACCTGGAAGACATTGTGTAAGTTAACTAAGCCAAAGCCAGAAAGACATGTTGCATGATCTTCCTTACATGTGGAATCTAAAAAAGTTGAACTTTAGGGGGCTGGAGAGATGGCCTAGCAGTTAAGAGTGCCGACTGCTCTTGCAGAGGACCCGGTTCTATCCCCAGCACCCACCCATTCCAGGGGAATCTGATGCCCTCTTCTGACCTCCGAGGCATTGCATGACACGGCTGCACCAACCTACATGCAGACAATACTCTCATACACATACAATAATAAATTATTTTTTTTAAAAGTTGAACTTATAGAAATGAATAGTAGAATGACGATTGGCCGGGGGGAATGGTGGAAATGAGAAAATGTTGACCAAAGCACATGAAGTTTCAGTTATGCAAATAAGTGAGTTCTTGTGACCTAATATGCGTTTAATATACATATATATTAAAAATTTACAAAGAGAAGTGAATTGCAAATACTCTCATCCCCATAAAAGGTCCCTATGTATAGATTACTTAGCTTAAATGTGGTAATTATTTCATAGTATCAAAGCATCACATTTAAAAAAAAATTTTAAATTTTTATTTGTTTATTTTTAAGGGATTCTACAATATAAGACACAGTTGTTTTCAGAGCACATTAACATTGCTCAGTTTGCCATACAATTAGGTAATTGGTGCTAGCATCCACAGATGAGGGATCCCATTCGTCGTTTGTTTTTCTGGGACTGTGTTACTTCACTCAGCATGATGTCTTCTAGCTCCATCCATTTACTTGCAAAGTTCATGATGTCATCTTTCTTTACCACTGCATAGAACTCCATTGTGTAGATGTACCACATTTTCTCTATCCACTCCTCAGTTGAGGGGCACTTGGGTTGGTTCAAGGGGGGCACTTGGGTTGGTTCCAGCTCCTTGCTATTGTGAAGAGAGCTGAAATAAACACGGCTGTGCATTATCTCTGCGGTAAGATGAGTCTTTTTTTTTTTATTAATTTTATTTATTTATTGTATGTGTATGAATGTACCGTCTGCATGCAAGTCTGTGCACCCGTGTCGTGCAACGCCGCGGAGGCCAGAAGAGGGTCTCGGACTCCCCCGGAACTGGAGTTCCCCCGGAATTGGAGTTCCAGACGGCTCTCGGCCGCCATGTGGGTGCCGGGGATCGAACCCGGTCCTCTGCAAGAGCGGTCGGCGCTCTCAACCGCCAGGCCATCTCCCCAGCCGGTGGTGGTGGCGCACACCGGTAGGATATGCTGAAGAGGCAGAGGCAGGCGGATCTGGAGTTCGAGGCCAGCTTGGGCTACATGGAGACCCCTTTAAGATGAGTCTTGTGGGTACCTACCCAGGAGTGGTATGGCTGGGTCAGGTGGCAAGTTCATTCCGAGTCTTCCAAGGAGACTCCACACTGCTTTCCATAGTGGCTGTATGAGTTTACATTCCCACCAGCAGTGGAAGAATGTTCCCCTTTCCACAACCTCTCCAGCACTTGGTATCATTTGTTTTCTTGATCCTAGCCTGTCTTATTGGAGTGAGATGATATCTTAAAGTGGTTTTAATTTGCATTTCCTTAATTATTAGAGATGTTGAACACTTTTTAAGATGTTTCTCGGCCATCTCTAATTCCTCACTTGTGAAGTCTCTGTTCAGCTCTTTGCTCCATTTTTTGAGTGGGTCATTTGTTTTTTTCTTTGTTTTTTTTGAGTTGTTTATATAATCTGGAAATCAATGCTTTGTCATATGTATCTGTGGTGAAGGTTTCCTCCTACTCTGTGGGTTTTCTCTTCACTTCCTTGATTGTTTCTTTTGATGTACAGAAGCTTTTGAGTTCAATGAGGTCCCATTTGTCAATTGTCGACCTTAATTCTTGCACAGCTGCTATCTGATTTAGCATCACATTTTATACCTTAAATATATTTATGTTTTTGTTTGTCAATTATACTCCCAAAAAGCTTGGGAGAGGAAAAAATATAATGTAAAATGTTATGCAAATGGAATAACACAGTACATGATCTCCTTGTGTTATGTTTTTCATTCAACACAGTTCCTAGCTTCATCCATGTTGTATGTGTACCAATAGCCATCCGTTTTCACTACTGAGTTGCATTCTGTGGTTTGGAGTTCAAAGTAAACTACAATTTTCTCAACAATTCACCTGTTGAAAGACATCTGGTCTCTTTTTAATCTAGTAATTCAAGATCTGGAAATGTATCCTTTGAATACAGGGACACAGGCAAAGAGACTTTTCATATAGGGTAGAAGAAACCCAAAGTTCTTCAGGGGCACCTGGTTAAAACAGCTACATTGATTTATACTGTGTATATGTACCTATGGGAAGTTGTTTTACCTTTATGAGTTATAGATGAGTATAACTCTAGCAAGTTCCTTTTGTGTTTGAAAGAAGTATGACAGACAGCATGGGGAACAAAAGAACACTTATTCATGTTTCAGTGAATAATATTCTGGGAACTCTATACTCCTACCTAATATTTTTTTTCTCCACATTTCATTGTATTACATTGGCCAGGCAGCCACTAGAATTGCTAGCACTATAGTCAAAACAGATACCCAAGTGCTGTTTTTTTATTTAAGACAATACTTCTAAAATTTGTTGAATGGCATTTGTTGTACACATCAGGGTGGATCTCGGTATATCTAATCCTAGTAGTTTTAGTCACAGAAGAATCTTAAATTCTAGAAAACACTTCCCCAGTGTTTAGAATTTAAGAAAGGAAGATGAGAGGGAAAAAATAAAATATGGGGCATTAAAAACAAAACAAGCCAGGCGTGGTGGTGTACACTTGTAATCCCATCATTCAGGAGGCAGAGGCAGGCAGATCTCCGTGAATTCAAGGCCAGCCTGGTCTACATAGAGAGTTCCAGGACAGATGGAGCTCTAGGGAGACCTTGTCTCAAAAAACAAACAAACAAACAAACAAACAAACAAACAAACAAAAAGCAACCCCCCCAACAGTGTTGATACAACAGATCATTAAATCATATGAAACCTGGAAAAACTTTGGAATTAAAAACCCAGCAGCTTCAGTCAGGAAGTAGGAGTAGTAGCTGGGAGGTAAGCGAGAATATGGTAAGGGCTTTATTCAGGGTTTTTAATCCCAAAGGACCATGCAGATATCATCAGTTAACTGCCTGTGTGCAGAGAACAGGGCAGGCATTTGTGTCAGCTTCAAGATAGGCACCAGAGGAAGAACTCTACTGCGTTACTGTGCTCACTCGTGTCGTATGTGTGTGTATTTTTAAAACAACTAGGAAAAGTGGAACAATAAAAATATTAAGAGGGAGCAGCTCCTGGGGCCCTAGTCCTCTGCACCCCAGGAGACGGAGTGTCCTTGTACCCGCTGCTGAGACCACCGGGCTCCAGCGGATAGATCCCAAACTCTCAGGCCACAGGCTGGCCCTGGTTAAACTCAGTGGATCACAAAACAAAGCAAAAAGACATGGATGAGGGAAAGAGATTTGTAGGGAGGAAGAGGGATAGATGGTGTTGGGAGGGTAGAGTAATTAGACTATGAAATTGTCAAATTTAATTAATAAAAATCAATCCTAGAAATTAGAAAGAGGACAGAAGAAAGATCAAGAAAGCACAACAATAACAAATATGAATCATGGTGGCAAAATTAAACTAAATATTAGTATGTAGATTAAATGTAAATGAGCTAAACTCTTGTATAAAACATTGACACTCGGGCTGGAAAGACAGCTCAGCGGTTAAGAGCACTGGCTGCTCTTGCAGAGGACCTGGGTTCAATTATCAGCACCTACATGATGGCTAACAACCATCTGTAAGTCCAGGCCCAGGGGCTCTAATGCTCTCTTCTGACCACCAAGGGTGCTACACGACATGAGTGCACCTACATACATGCAGGCAATACAGTCATACACATACAATAAAAATAAAATAAAACATTAAAAATATGGACACTATAGCCACAACTGAATGTTAACCATGGTTCTAACATTGTGTTTAAGCACCTTACATGGATAATTTAATTTAGAGTCAAGTCTGCAAGGTAGGCTCTATTTTTACTGTCATATGAAAGACAGGAAACTGAGTCTTGAGAGTCATGGAGGCAGAAGCTAGGCTCAAACCCAGGCTTTTCAGTGCAGAGGACCATTCTCTTAATCATTCTGTTAAATTGCCATACAGCTTGGTTAGGAAAAACATTTGCATAACATGTGTAAGATTTAAAGGAAAAAACAATATGCAAAATCTGAAAAATAAAAAGTTGGAAAAATATATCCTAGGCAAATGATAAAAATGCCCAGTTATTACTGTGTCCTGTGGTGTGAACTGTGTGTGGTGCAGCTTTGTGCGAGTGAGTATCCCTGTTGTGGAACCTGTGTTAAACGTGTGAGTGACTGCACCTCTTGTGGAATCTGTGGCAAGAACGGAGTGTGTATACAGACTATTCGGGTTGGCCCGCAATGCTGTTTTACTTATGTAATAAAAATGATTTAAAAGATAAGGACTGAATGCCATCTGTGGTCTACAGAAGGTTATCAGTGAAGCTAGGAGTAGATAGGCGCACAGGTCTATACTGTGACCCAAGAGATGGGAAAGGGAAAGAGAAAGGCTGTGAACTGCGCTAGGTGAATACAAAACTAAGCCTTATGAGTGGAAAGCAAACGGGGCTGCTTTTCAATAGAAGTGTCACCAAGCACCTTCTCTCATCACATTTGACAATTTCCCCTTTCTGTGGGAGGGATGAGGGTGGGGACCAGGAGACAGTGTTCAAGAGTGACAGTGTCAGTCACATGTCACCCGTTCAAAGCGGTGAGATGATTTTTCAACCAGAAAGAAGGAAAAAAAAAAAAAAGCCCTCAACTTATTTCATCCAAACTGGGTTGTCTGTCCCTTTGTGGTTGCCATGGCAATGGCAGATCTCCACCTTCTTCATCTGGATCTATTTCCAAATGGAGAACAATGAACACAAAGGATCAGAAAATGGGAAAGGCAAGTAGGCATTAAAGGCATTAGAATTATTTACCCTGGAGAAGCGAATGCTAAGAGGTGGCAATTATATTGTTCTGGGCTATTAAAGATTAGTACTACATAAGTAGTTCCCTGCTTGGGCCCAAGATAAAATCAGATTTATGGTAACTGTAGGGGAAATAGCATTAGGGAGGAAAACGTCCCTGGTAGAAAGTTCTGTGGCTCTCCAGCTCTGCTGGGGTATGGGATGGGGAGCAACTGGATCTGGGCATTCTGCACCAGTTATTTCTCCCTAAAAGTCCTTGATTTGTGAAGCAATAACAACACCGCCAGTCAAATGGTGCTTGCTCTTTGTCAAGTAGTTAAGTGTGCTTTTTGTATGGTGCATGCGTGTGCAGAGGCTAGAAGTCAATCTTAGGTGTCCTTCCTCAAGCCATTTGCTATATCTTTTGAGACAACTACCCCCCCCCCCCACCTGGGGATTGTCAGTAGGGCTGGGCTGGCTGGCTGGTAGTCCCAGGGCTCCTCAGTTTCTGCGTCTTCAGTGCTGAGATTAGAAGCCCACCACCACACCTGAATTTTTATGTTGGCCAGAGATTGAACTCAGGTCTTCATGAATTTGTGGCAAGTGCTTTACCCACGGAGCTATCTCCACTGCACCAAAGCGTTTTGTATTTAAGACTTCAGTCATTACAACGATCCTGTAAGGAGAATATGATTTTTAATCTTCTCAATTTTGCAGATGAAAAAACCCCCGAGGGCCACAGAGCTTCCTGGCTTGTCTGAAGTCACATGGCTGGGGACGGGCAGAGCAGAGACCTGAGCCCAGAAAGCCCATACTTTTAACTGGCAGCAGATTCTCTAAATGCTTATTCCCTTGAAATGGTTCCAATTATACTGGAACCTCTAACGGGATGCTGGGCGAGGCTTCGGCCAACATGAGTCTTGATCTTATTTATCCATTAACCCAGCCATTCTTTAACATTTACTTATTTATTTTTAGTTATTTAATTGAGTGCCAACTCACTTTAAAAGGGGGACCAATCCCTTAAAAATAAAAAAAATATAAAAAAAAGGGGGAACAACACAATGTTCTTGTTTTCAGAGAAGTCTGACCCAGACAAGGCACCACACACAGTTCAATCAACAATCATTATAAGCTGTCAGATTAAGATTTTGGGCAAACCAGAGGAAGTGCCACAAACTGTAGGACAGAGGGGACGTTGTTTCCTTGTGTGTGCCCCAGTATCCTCAATGAAAAATGCTGAGATGAGTGTTACGGTGGGTCAGCTCATGAAGGGACTTGGACCAATGTTTAGCTTGTAAGTGCTGAGTGACCTTTTTTTCTTCTTGTCTTTTTGAGACAGGGTGTAGCGCCTGCGCCACTGCATTACCAAAAGCATTGGGCGAGGGGCTGAGGATTTAAAGGAAGACAAGAGAGCAGGTCATTCATGCTGAGAGAATGCTGTTTATTGAAGAGACAGGGGAGCCTTATACACAGGCTTACAGCACAAGTGAAAAAACCAGGGTCAGAAGTTCACACTCCCGGGCACAGGCGGTTCTCTGGAGTGCGTGGAAAACAGGAACTTGTGGTCAGACCTTCTCAGAAGAAGGGTAACAAGATGTTCCAGCAAGATAAGCACTTGGTCAGCAAGCTGGTCAGCAGATCCCCTGAGGGCCAGGACCCAACAACATGGTCTTCCTGTAGCTCCACCTGTTCTGGAACTCACTATGTAGACCAGGCTGGCCTTGAAATCACAGAGATCCACCAACCTCTACCTCCTTAGTGCTGGGATTAAAGGTGTGCACCACCATACCTGGAAAGTGATTTTTTTTTTTTAATCAGGGGCTTAATCTTCCTTAGGACCAAATAAGACTTTAGGAGTAGCAACTGTTTCTTGAATGCCTACTGTAGGCCAGCCGTAGCCAGGCACCAAGGAAATAGCAGAAAGCAAGATGCCCAAAGTCTGAAAAGCTTGTGGTCTTGTGCCTGACCACACACATAAACAACTGGGTCAGTGAAGTAATTTCAGAGACCAGTCAGTACTTTGGAGAAGCCCGGGCAGTCAATGAGAACAGGTGGAGGTGCGGTAGGAGGGGGTGAACAGCACTGTTTTAGCCAGGGAGGCTGGAGAGGACCATTTCTGTGGAAGAAGCTGACCACAAGTGGGTTTGGGAGAAGGCTTATCCAAGCAGGGGAGGAACACAGGTAAATTTGAAATGATCTTGGCAGGAGACACGGGGTTGGAATTTAAAGTCTGCTGTAGTTAATCTGTGCTGTCGTCGTGACTAGACTGAGAGACCACCAGGAGATAAGTGCAGCTCGCCTCTGGATGTGCCGTGACGGCACTTGCAGACATAGTTACATCATTTTGGCTCTGACCTAGTTAATGGAGTTGATGGACTCATGATGATGGCATCCCTGGGAAGTAGGAGGCAGGGTCTTTGGAGGAAGTAGGTCACTGGATGTGTGTCTTGGGGCTATATCTTGCTTTGACCCCTTCTCATATTTCTTCTCTGCGTCCTGTCAACCAACATATGAAGAACAGCTTTGCCAAACCTTCCCACTACCATATTGCTCTGCTCAAGGCTGTGGGGCCAGGCTACCATGGACTGGACTCTCTGAAACCACAGACCCAAACCAATTCTTCCTCTAACATTGATTCTGTATTTGCTCACAGCAATGCACATGTAAATCTGTATAGTGACCCAGGCAGCGTCAGGAATGTAGGCTGAGGGGTGGCTTCGGACGCAGTTAGAATTTGAGTTGAGAAGTCGTGTCAACACTTGGGCACTGCTGCTGGCATCCAGTGGGTTCAGGCCATGGAGGCTGCTAAGCATCCCACAGTGCACTGAGCTGCTGTACCACACAGAACGATCCAACCCTGCGTGTCCATGCATCAGCTTCCTATACACAAGGCTAGAGCTCGAAGGCGAGGACAAGAGCCTAGGCTTTAATCTAAGTGGGAGAATCTGTTGGATGGTTTGAATCAGTGAGATATCTTGGTGACATTTCCATTTCAGGAGACAAGTGGCTGCTGAGTGGAAATGGATCACAGTGGGTCAAGAGTGGAAGCAGAGAGAATAATGAAGACTTCAGTTTTTCAATATTTTTTTCTTTTGTGGAAATGGAGGTTTGAATCCTATGCCTATGCCAGGCAAGCACTCTAACACTGACCCATCACCCCAACTCTTTATTTTACTTTAAAAAAGGAGAGTCTCATGATGTTTCCCAGGCTGAGCTTGAATTTGCAAACCTGTCTCAACCTCTATGTGGCTGGGGTTGTGGCTGTGTCATGAGGTCTGGATGTCTGTCTGATTTTTGTACAAGTGGCACACACAGATGCATGGAGATAGTGATCTGGGCTAGGGGACTAGCAATGGAGCTGAACACAAATGGTAGGACACGGGAGGCTGACTTGACCACACATGGGATGTGTGGACCTGGATGAAAGACAGGATCCAAGGGCAACTGCCAGGCTGTGACTGGAAGAACCTGCAGATGGACCCCAGAGCCATTAACATACATGGAGAGAGTTGAGATGGGGGTAATGGGTAGAAGCAAGTATTGAACTTTGATAAATCTCTTCAAGAGGAGATGCCACAGCAAATAGAGTTATTTAAGTATCCTCTGTGGAACCTTTGTTTCCTCTTTTAGAGATTATGTACTTATTTTTTGTGTATGTGTATATGCCTGTTTATGAGTTTATATGCACCAAGTGCATGCTGTACAGAAGGCATCAGATCTCCTGGAGCTGAATGAAGTTACAGGTGGTTGTGAACTGCCCTATATGGGTGTTAGGAACCAAACTTGGGTCCTCTGTAAGAGCAGTAAGTACTCCTGAGCCATCTCTCCAGCCCCATTTCCTCTTTCAGGAAATGAGTTATGGGCCCTCGAAAGTCCAAGATTGTGGGAATGGAACTTTGTGTGTGGCTTGAAGTGAGAAATTGTAAGACCTGTCCCAGGAGATCTCCAGTTATCTGATATCTCTGCGGGCTTCCAGAGTTATCTGTAGCCAGAAGATTCAGGATATTACAATGATTCTTGCTTCGCACTATCTCTGCAAAGTTCCAGGCCCCTTCCCTTGAGGCATTGAGCAGAATGTCACACCTCTAGTTACCTGTTGCACAAACCGGAGTTCTGCAGCCCCCTGGTTAGAACTAAGTTGGCTCACCCCTCCCTTCTGCCTGCTCCCCATTTCCTTGCGCAAAGCACAGTAGTCTTGAATATATAGACCTCACTGACAGAAAATAATGGAGTTCCTATCCTCCCCGGCTCTCCATGCGAGTGTGTGTGCACGCGCATGTGTGTTTGTGTGTGTGTGTGTGTGTGTGTGTGTGTGTATGTTTGTTCCACGGGTGATCTCCGGCGATATTCCCTCCCCCCTTCTTGCGGGAGCAGAGCCCAGAGACTGCCGGCTTGCAGGCAGGAGGCAAGGAGCTGAGCCAAGAAGGGAAGGACAGAGTGTGGAAGGCAGTCACGAGTGACTCAAAGACACTGAACCAACACATGATCCTATATGATAAGACCTGGAGAGGAGGGATGGGATTTGATGTGCTCTGGCCAAATCACCCAGTTCTGAGATTTCTACATTTTTTTCAGTTTTACCCTATGAGAAGATAAGAAATGAAGTAATAATTCATTTTCAGAAACAAGATTATTCTGCATCAGAACTGATATTCCCAAGGAATCGGTGTGACCAGGAATTAAGTCATAGCCTGGGAGCACCCCAAGAACTAGGTCTGGGATCTCTACAGGAGAGGGAAATGGATAGAAATACAATTGCATCATGCAACTGAATGGGCCGTTTCAACCTCCAAGGAGCTCAGGATTCTTACCAGCCTCTTTCCCGTCAGCCTAAGGCTATTCTCTGTATTTCCTCTCAAATTCACTGCCATTGTGCTTTTGTCATAAACGTTGGAAAGACCAAGCAGGAAAATGTCTTGTTAAATTTCCTATCTCTTCCCTTGGTGTGCATCCACAAGTTGAAAGGGGTTAAGTGTTTAAGGTTAACCAGAGAGTCAAATGAGCCAAGACTTTTTTTTTTTGTACTTTTGAGACATTTTCTCCCTATAGCCCGAGTTGTCCTAGAACTCACTATGTAGACCAGGCTGGCCTTGAACTCACAGAGATCCACCTGCCTCTGCCTCCCGAGTGCTGGGATTAAAGGTGTGCACCACCACGCCCGGCAGAAATGAGATGCTGTAAGAGAAAAAAAGATAGTCAAATGATTTTTGTTTTAATTTTTGAAGATGGGTGCAGGGGGAGGGAGGCAGCAGCAGTGGCCAGGATGGAACCCGTCCTCTGCTTGTGTGAGTAAGAGGTATGGAAGCCAAGTGGAAATAACCAGCTGTGCTTCTGGTGATTAAAGGGTCAAGTCTCCCAGAGGACCAGGGCTTATTGGAGAAGCAGAGGTCAATCTTTCCTTGTGGTTCCTTACAGGAGGGTAAGTGTGATGAGCCTTGCTTTGATGAAGTGGCCCAAGGGTAGTTAACTATTCCACAGAGGGCTCTGCCTCCAGGTCTTACAGATATTGAACCATAAACAAAGCCTAGAATGAATCTCAGTTGCCCAGACATGGTTGTGCATGCCTATAATGCCAACATTTGGGAGACAGTGGGAGGAGAGTCTTGAGTCTGAAGCCAACCTGGGCTGCAGTCGTAAGACCCTGCCTCAAAAAAATGGCAGCCATTATACAGGAAAGAAAAAACGGGAGATTAATTTTGACAAACATTTTTCCATATGCCAGTATTGTGATGAAATTAGAGTCTGAGACAACAGTTTTAGGTCTCTAGTCCCAACAGTTTCTGACAGAACTTCCTAACCCTGCATGGTATCAAAGAAGCAGCCATGGCATGCATGCATGGCATGTATAACTGAATGAGTGCATCTGTGTGTCTAAGGAAGGTTTTCTTTTCTTACAAAAAGCAATGAGCTATACTTGGCAGTGAGACATGGTTGGAACATGGTTTGTAAATCCTGGCTATGGCATGGTGGGAGCTTCCTAGTCATCACCCTATCAGGAAATCCAAGTGTGGTCTGCGTGGGGACTGGCACCCACCCAGATACTTCAGGTATTTACTGTGCAGCCAGGAGTTAGAGTGAATGAGGCTGGAGTTGTAGGTTTTGTTTGGTTTCACCAAGCATTCACCTGTGTGTAGTTTGTGTGTGTGTTGTTGGTTTGTGTGTGTTGGTTTGTGTGTTGTTGTGTTTGGTGTTTATGTGTGTGTTGGTATGTATGTGTTTCTATGTGTATGTTGTTGTTGTATGGTGTTAAGAATACCTGCCACCATTCTTAGAGATATGACTTCATTGGTCTGTCACAGCCCAGGGATCATAATTTTCAAAGTTTCTGTGTCAGCTTTCCATAATTTCGATGAAATGTCTGAGAAAACAAATTTAAAGGAGAAGAGATTTATTTTGTCTGTGGTTTAGAAGTTTAAGTTTATGATCATTGGGTTGTATTGTTTCTGGGCTGGCAGTAGGCGCAGAACATCATGCAGGGGCATGCTGCAGAGTAAAGATACTCACCTCATGGTAGTAGGGGCAGAACATCATGCAGGGGCATGCTGTAGAGGAAAGATACCTCATGGTGTTCAGGAAGCAGTCAAAGAGAGGGAGGGTAGAGGGAGGGGGGCTGAGGACAAAAATATACCCTCCAAGGGGACATATACCCCACTGACCCAGCTCCTCCAATGAGGCTCCATCTTTCAAAGTTCCTGTCACCTCCCAATAGCTATTAAGTTACTAATTTCCATCACCTCCTATTAAACTATGGATTCATCTGCTCATAAAATTATAGCCCTTATGATCCAGTCACTTTCCAAAGGAGCTACCTTTGAATATTGTTGCACTGAGGATCAGTCCTTCAACATATGAGCTTTTATGGGGCATTTAAGATTAGAATCTTAACATTCTCCAAGTGGTTCTACTGTTAAGACAGAGCCAAAAAAAAAAAAAAAAAAAAGCATCACTGTGGAGGATGAGTCAAAAAGACAGCTTCAATATTTGTCAGTTAATTGTAAGACATGAGTAATTTCTGGAAGTGAATTATTTATTCTTTATCTGACCCAACATTTATGTAGTAGCTGATGTGTGCTTTAGCAAGGGTAGTATTTACATGTATGACTCCCTTAATTTTCAAAACATTCTCTAAGGCGGGGATTATTAATCTTCTCATTCTATAGTTGAGGAAAACTGGGACACACAGAGCTTAACTGGAAGCAGAGGATGTGAGGTAGTTTCAGGGTAGCTTCCAGGAAAAGCTACCGGGTGATCTCAAACCCGAAGTTTGCGCATGAAAGATCCAGGTAAATATGATAGAAGAGGATAGGAGAGAAAACAGGATAGCCTGTGCCCAGCCCTGGAGGCCAGAGACTAGGGCATCTCTGTAAGCAGCGAGGGAGGGGTTGACTGGGGTGTACAGTGGGTTGTGTCCTTGTGTCTTTTTCAGTGGAGTATTGGGACAAAATCATTTAAGGAGTGAATGAAAAGGAATGTAATAGAAGTTTGAGTGATTCTAGATGAAACATGAAGAAGAGAAGAAATATGTGAAGGTAGTAGGGGGAGGTAGTATAAAGGGCAAGACTGACTGTGAGAGATGCTCTGGTTGGTACAAACTGTGCTAGGCAAAGACAGAATGGAGGGAGTGGTGAAGGAATACCAGACGCAGCGTGGGTGGGAAGCTGGGTCTGGAGAGGCAGACACAGGATGTGGGATTTGGGGAGACTGTTAGGAGGTGGAACTTTAACGGATTATATGGGTGAAGTGTTTTGTAACTAAGGCGGAGTTGGAGCAAGTTCTGATGGCTCTCCCAGCCCCAGATGGGCAATTTTGGTTCTAAGAAACAGGTACTATAGGCTTGTTCGAGACTGATCAATTAAGGTTATGAATAGAAATCCAGGGGCTGGAGAGATGGCCTAGCGGTTAAGAGTGCCGACCGCTCTTACAGAGGACCCGGGTTCGATCCCCAGCTCCCACGTGGCGGCTGAGAACCGTCTGAAACACCAGTTCCAGGAGAACTCCAGTTCCAGGGGAATCCGACACCCTCTTCTGACCTCTGTGGCATTGCACAACACAGGTGCACAGAATTGCATGCAGACAGTACATTCATACACATACAGAAATTAAAAAAAAAAAAAAAAAGAAATCCAGGTGTAGGCTCTTAATCCAACAGAGATCTTATATTTCTCAAATCTCCAGAATCGGGACTGGAGAGATGACTCAGCAGTTAAGAGCGCTGGCTGCTCTTGCGGAGGACCTGGGTGTGATTCCCAGCACCCACATGGCAGCTAACAGCCATCTATAACTCCAGTTCCAGGGGATCTGTCACCCTCTTCTGACCTCCACAGGTACTGCATGACACGGGTGCACTTACACAGATGCAGGAAATACACTCATACACGTAAATAAAAATAATAAATTATTAAAAAATCTTGAGAACTTAAAGATTTTGAGTTCGGAGATGACATTAGTGACTTAAGGAAACAGTAAAGAATTTCAGCTCTTCCTGTCTGCCAAGTGTGCAGTTCTTGTCTTCAGGCCCACATGATCTTTGCTGAACCTCAAATATTACATGTGAACTACAGGAAAGTGTGAAGCAGACATGTCAATAGAGCTCATCCTCCTCCTCTTCCTTCTCTTCCTCCTTCTCCTGTTTCTCTTCATCATCAGGAATATTCTCCATCCCCTCAGTGACCCCGAAATCAACCGGACTTGGTCACATGACGATCTCATCTTCAAGGACATTTAGGAAGGCAAGTAAATGTAATTAGGGTTTTGTTTTCAGGGCAAAACCAAGAAGAAAATGTGCATAGGCAAATAGCAAGGTCTACCACAGAGCACACGAACAATCTCAGGAGTCCGTAGAGCTTAAGTAGAGCCAGGCAGATCACAGAGTTTGGAACTGGAAGCTGAGATTTCCCTATCTAGTGAACGTCAGGGCCCTGCTGTTGTTTCCACTGTCTGTCTCCTTTCTTTCCCTTTCTCTGATCAGAGGCTTCTGGTTATATGTTGTTTTACTTGATAATCACGTGTACTTACAACTCATGCAGGTTCTCAACTCACATTCCTCCAGTGCCTTAATTTTAAATCTAAGAAGATACCAGATGAGCTGAGTCTAAATACTGCAGCCAGGCTTACACATTATTAATTACTGGGTAACCAGGGGGCATTGGAGGCTTAGTTGGATGGGATCATGTCACAGTTTGGGTAGGAAGTGGTCCCGGGAAAGTCTCATGTGTTGAGGGCTTGGAGCCCAGCTGATGGTATTGAAGTGACTGGATTCTGACTGTGTTCACCTCATCAGATAATTAACATGCTGGTGCGTTCATAGCTGGATGGACTATTAGGAAGTCGGGCATAGTCAGTCAGGGGGGCCAAACTTCTAAGGGATATTATTACTGGACTATTCCGTTCTCTCTTCCTCCTGTTTACCACAAGGCGAATCACTTTGCCCTACCACATACATGCTCCCTAATAATATTCTGTTTTGCCGTATGGAAACCCAGAAGCAATGGGGTCAAATAACCATGGACTGAAACTTCTGGAACGGTAGCCAAAATAAATCCTTCTCCCTTAAGCTGTAATCTCAGGTGCTTTGTTAGTGATGAAAAGTGACCAATACACTTGTGGTTTGAGTGTTGGCTGTGCTCATATGACCGTAGGGGCAGTTACCTTTTGGAGTTCTGGAAAGGGGATTTATATATTCTTGTTACTTCTGAGGCCTTAAGGCAAGGTTGATCACAGAAGAGATTGATAAAAAAGTTTAAAAGACCCCAAATTTGAAACAATTGCATAAAAAGGAAACCAAGATGATGTTTTCATCAGCTTTGAGCACAGTTAGTTGCCTTTTCAGGCCAATAGATTGCAATGAGTCCATTCTTTGTGATTTCTCCCCTCAGAGCTCACAGCCTATATACAGAGATTTGGGAGACAAATGCTGGGTTGATCTGGGTTTGAGATTCTTCCAAACATGCAAAAAGTCAGAGGATTAAAATTGGTACAGAGAGGCTGGGAGTGGTGGCACATGCTTTAATTCCAGCACCCAAGAGGCAGAGGTAGGAGGGTCTCTGTGAGGTCAAGGCCAGCCTGGTTTACATAGCGAGTTCCAGCCCAAGAAGGCTGGGCCACCTGGCCAGTGAACCCTGGAGAATCTGTCTGTCTGTAGCTCCCCAGTGCCAGAATTACAAGTGTGTCACCAGGCCTGGCTTCCTATGTGGGTGCTGGGGATTGAACTCAGGTCCTTGTGCTTACATAGCAAGCACTTTACCAACTGAAGTGCTTTTTAAATTGAAATATTAAAAAATAACAGAGAGGCTCTAATGAGGGGCTGGAGAGATGGCTTCACAGTCAAGAGCACTGGCTGCTCTTGGGGAAGATTTGGGTTCTACTCCCAGGATCCACATAGGTGCTAACAAGTGTTTGTAACCCCAGTTACAGGAGAATCTGATGTGGGCATTGCACAATCCAAGTGCAGTTATATACATGCAGGCAATACACTCATACATACATTACAAAAAATAAAAAGGCTCTGATGATTGTTATCTGTTGCCAACAAGTACTGCAAACTGAGACCTCAGAGGGCTGGATGGAGCTTGTAGCTGGCTGTCTGACTACATGGGTGGGGATGTTGTCATAAGAGATGTTTAAAGAGGAATGGAGGTGAAGGCCATGGGATTGAGAAAGCACAGGGGATGGACAGGCTGCTCCGTTCTGAAGTCACTCAGGATAGAGGCAGTGTTTGGAATGAGGAGGAAAGAGTAACAGAAAATGAAACAGTAAGAGAAGAGAATGGCTGGGGCAGGGCGTAACTGCGATGTGACTATAATGGAGAGCGTAACCAAAACGTAGCTTCTTATTCCTCCCTTCTGTGGTTTGAATTCAAAGTGTCCCCATAGGCTCAGATCTTGAATGCTTTTCCCCAGCTAGTAGCACTATTCTGGGTGGCTGGTGAATCTTCAGGAGATGAGGACTGGCACTGTTTCTGCTTCCTGGTCCACTGCGATGTGAACAGCCTCTTCCACCAGCTCCCACTGTCATGAACTTTGCTGTGTGCCTTCCCCTTCACAATGGACTGAAACTCTTTGAAATAATGAGCACAAATAAAATTTTCTTCCCTTATGTTGTTCCTGTCAGATATTTTAGTCATGGCATTCCAAGTGTAACTAATATACTTCCTTTTTCTCACCAAAAAATTACTGGCGTATTTGTCTCCCAACTGCTGTTGTAAGAGATTATCACAAACAGGGCAATAATCATTCATAGACTTATAGTCTGGAGCCTGGGAAATCCAAGAGCAAGGCTCTGGCCTCTGGTAAAGTTTTTTTCATTGTAAGATAACATGGTAGTACACTTGTGAAAGGAAATTGGGTTGAACTTAACATTTTTATTAGGACCCCGTTCCTGAGATAACTAACCCACTTTTGAAGTAACAACATTAATCCATTTATGCGGGCTTCATGACCCAATCATCTCCTAATGGTCCCACTTCTTAAATTTTTTTTATTTTAATTTTATTTATTTTTGTATGTGTATGAATGTCTGCATGTAGGTCTGTGCATCTGTGTCGTGCAATGACGCAGAGGTCAGAAGAGAGTCTCGGATTCCCCTGGAACTGGAGTTCTCCTAGAATTGGAGTTACAGACAGTTCTCGGCCGCCATGTGGGTGCTGGGGAATCAAACCCGGGTCCTCTGCAAGAGAAGTCGGTGCTCTTAACCAGTAGGCTATCTCTCCAGCCCAACTTCTTAATACTGTTATAATGGCAAATAAATTTCAGCATGAGTGTGTGGGAGGGGGCATTCAGACCATTGCAACAGCTCTTGTAAATCGCATCTCATAGACATTTCACCTTATTCATTGACTTTTCCCCTGCTCATCAATTTCTATTGCTAGGAGCCCAGTCTAAGCCAGCATTTTTTCTCACCTTTACCATTATGGTAAAGAACCAGCTCTGACTCTTTTTAAACTCTTTAAAACTCATATTAAAGCTAGGATTAAAAAAATGAATGTAGAGAGAAAACCAGTTTTCTCTAGGGACCAGCTTCCTGAATCCTACATGGACAGCCCTAAACACAGATACAAATGGACTCAGTGCATTACATGTATGCATGTTTATAAATGTGTGTATGTATATGTGACAATAATAAAGAAGAGGGCAAGAAATTGAGAAGGAGTCTGGGGGACCTGGCGGGGGAGTTGGTGGAAGTGGTAGAGATGGAAATAATGCAAAGACAACACTCATGGACGAAATGCTCAAAAATAAAAAATAAAAATGAAAGAAATTGAATGCTATGGTTGCTCTTCTATAGCTTCACATTATCCTTAGGGCAAAATCCATGTAGGAGATTATATTAGTGTTCAAAGTATCTGATGTCCCTCCTAGTGGAGGATTCTACTTCCTTGCTTCATTAGCATCAATCATAGTCATGTGATAAGTAGGGACACTACACCCAGTGGGGTTATATGGCTCTATACTGTGGAACACAAAAATATCCATGTGAGTTGCCTTGGTTAATGGAATGAGGACCAAAGTGATGTGTGGTATTCCTAAGCTTTAAGAGCTAGATATATAGTTCCTCATTTCTCTCTCTTTTTTTTTTCCTGTTTGTAAGTTTGGCACTGGCCCAAATAAGGGCTGATCTAGTAGAAATGAAGGTAGTGTGAAGACAAGACCCATGTGGACTACAGCATGACTAGGAAATAGATCACTATTGTAACCACTGGTATTTATTACTGAAGCAACATATAATGTTATCTGAGAGGTTCTGATGATTGAGTGATTTGGGCTGACTTCCTGAGCCTTATCTCCTAAATCTCTCCCACATACCTGACTAACCCTATTTTTCTTCCAGTTCCCAGCTTAAATGTCACTTTCCTAGGAAAGTCTTTTTTGATTGCCATTTTCCTCACCCTGCCCCAACTCTGGACCCATTAGACTACCTGTTATTCTGTCTCATGACACCTCACCCATTTCTGTCTTATTACTCAAACACAATATGTAATGCATTTATGATTGTGATTATCTGCCTGCCTCAGGGGAATGTAAGACCAGAGAAGATGAAAAAAATTGTCAGTATAATTCTTCATTATTTCCTAGTGCCTGGCACACAAATAAGTACTCAAAATGTTTCAATCGAGGGGACAAATATGAGTCCAGATCACAGATGAGCCCTGAATCCAGGGACATTCTCATACATAAAATATGAAGAGATATATAGACTCATAAATGGATGAATGGATAAAGGAAATTATATCTATATATAAAATTCAGTCATAAAGAACAAAATCGTGTCACATGAAGGAGATCATTATATTAAGCAAAGTAAGACTCAGAAAGATGAGCAATACATGTTTCCTCTCACATGGAATCTAAAAAGACTTTAAAATAGAAGGGAGAACTATTATGGATTAGAAAGGGGACCAGTGGGAGGGGAAGGGGTAAGTATGGGCCTCAGGGGGAAACAGAGCTAAAGTGCCTTGCACACATTTATGAAATTGTTATGATGAATTCCACTGTTTTGTACAATAGACACTAATAAAAAAGCAATGGGTAGAGAGCAAACATGAACCGACCATCGACAGATTCTGGAGAAAGAGGGTTGTACTTAGAGAAATAACCATGGGCAAAAGTCCACCAAGGAGGAGGGCCTTTTGGAAGATGAGTTTCCATCTATTAAAAATTTTGTTTTATTATTTTTATTTTATGTGTATTGCCTGCTTGTGTGTAAGTGCATCTGTGTTGTGCAATGCCCACAGAGGTCAGAAGATGTCGGATTCCCCTGGAACTGGAATTATGGACAGTTATTAACTGTCATGTGGGTGCTGGGAGTCAAACCTGGGTCCTCTACAAGAGCAGTCAGTGCACTTAACCACTGAATCATTTCTACAGATAGGGAGATAAGATTTCAAGGATGAATGGCCAACTCATATAGTAACCTATATATCGTCCCACTCTCTTTTTTTGGTCTGTCTAAATTTTTCAACTTTTTTGAGATGGTCACCAGCCCGGGCTGGCCTAGAACTTTCTATGCAGCCAAGGATGACCTTGAGCTTCTTTCTGTTATTCTGGTTTCTATATCCTGAGTCCTGAGATCATACCTGTGCATCACCAGGCCCAGGTCATGTGGTGCTGAAGACTGAGTCCAAGGCTTTGTGCATGCTAGGCAAGCACTCTCCCAACTGTCCGGCTTGACATTTTGAGTACCTTTTAGATGCTGGTCTTTTCTAGGGCTCAGGAATAA
This sequence comes from Rhizomys pruinosus, assembly GCA_009823505.1. Classification (NCBI taxonomy): domain Eukaryota; kingdom Metazoa; phylum Chordata; class Mammalia; order Rodentia; family Spalacidae; genus Rhizomys; species Rhizomys pruinosus. The sequence continues at coordinate 226,085 of VZQC01013512.1, forward strand.
ATGGGCTAATTCCTAGTTTCATGATTTCAACCATGTAAGGAAGACAGACAGATACACACCAAATAATAACGAAGGACACATGACTCTTTCACAAGAGAAATTTAGAAGCCACGGGAAGCTTCAAAGGGGGAATACAACATGTTAATCTCTCCCGTGTCTTTCTCCTTACATTTTCTGTTCTCCATCTTCATTTGTACACATTTTAGCCACTTTCAAGGTCTTAACTCATAAGGTCCCTAGTTTGAAAAACATCATAATCCAGTGGCTGTAGGGAATTTCTCTATGGTCCCCCAGCGGTCTTGAGATGCTGTGATCTAGGATCAGTCATATGACGTCTGTCTAGATCTTTACTTGCACATAAAGTCACAGGCATTGTCAGTGGACAGCGTTGGTATACTTGGGGATGGGCGCAAGCAGTGCCAGCTGTACCTCCTCACTCCTTACCCAGCTTGGTAGTCCAGCGCTCCTCGGTCCCATGTCCACCTTACCTGCGTGCTCATGTTTTTCCTCTTACTTTCCTGTGAGCTCCTGGGGGCAGGAACTGTGCCTGATTCATCTTTTTATCCTTCCATGGCTTAGCAGAGGTGCTGTCACAGAGCATCCATTTACTCAATAAATGTTTACAGAATTGAATTGTGGGGGATACCGTTGCTCCCCAGGGCACTATTAAATCAGGCCCATTCTTTAACACCATCCAAGAATATTGTCAAGACATTGTCATTGATTCAGGGAACCTACTTCCAGAATTTTATCTATTAAAATTAAAAATTTTGATCAAAGTCATAGATATATACAATAACACATCTCGCAGCACTGAATTCCTTATTGATAAATAGCCACAGCACAGTCTACACACAGACTTCTCTCTAGAGGCTGTGCCTTTTAAACTATTCCTGTTTGCTTTTTAAACCACCCTATCAGTCATATACATACATATCTATTTTTTAAATTTACCTACTGAGGCAGTTTCAAGTTCTTGATTTCTATGAAGGATGAAGATTTACTTGAGATGCATGAAAACTTTTTCTCTTCCCGGTATTCGGTGCACTTGCTTTGAGCTCTCCTGACATTATTTCTGTAACTTCTGACAAGACAGCTTGCACGATGCCCCCCCCCCCCCATTTCATCAGTGTTGTTTGCCTCTGCTCTTGTAAGGTGAGGATGTTTTCCTCCATTCCCACCGCCTCCATCCGCCTCTCTTCCTCCCTCTTCGCCATTGCTTCCTTTCCAGTTTCATATTACCTGCATAGCCACCACTTAGTGTTCCTCAAACACAGTCAAGTTGTTTTTGCCAATAGATTGATGTTAAAAGTTAAATACAAACTGGAGCTTTTGTTACCTCAACTGTGTAAGTATCATTCATCTCTGGACCAACGATTGAGCTGGAATTATATATATTTTTCCACAGATTTAAAATCAGAACTCTTGAATCCTCCAAAGAATATAAGCTTTAAAGGTAAAAGGCTTTTTCAGCTGGGCACAGTGTCTCAGTCCTATAGTCCAAGCACTGGGGAGGCCAAGGCAGAAGAATTGCTCTGAGTTTTAGGATAACCTGGGCTACATAATAAGTAACAGTTCAGCCTTGACTTTAGAGTGAGACGCTGTCTCAAAGACAATTTAAAAAATTCTCACATCAATGGCTTAAAATCATGGCATACTTTATTTGGTGCTAGGGACTGAATGTAGGGTCTCACACATGCTAGGCCAGTGCCCTGCTGTGTAGCTATGTCCCCAGCCCTCCTTTTCTCTTCTAGTTTTAAGTCTGGAGTTTCTAATTGCCCCAATCCTTGGGACTCAAAGTACATGCTCCTTCCTGCCACCTTCAATCCTTCCATCTTCTTGATGAAGCCGCTTGTGAATAAATCTTTGATTTCTTCTCTCTTGCAAGTCAGGGAAATTGGGGTACTCTGGGTGCCATGTTGAACTGTTAGCTCTTCTGTTTCTTTCTGTGTTGGGGACCAAAACCAGAACATTGTAACTGCTAAGCAATCACTTGACCATCTCCTTAGCCCTCCTCTCCAGCTTGAAATGTCTTTTTAAAAATTATATTTGTTGGGGCTGGAGAAATGGCTCAGTGGTTAAGAGCACCAACTGCTCTTGCAGAGGACCTGGGTTCGATTCTCAATACCTGCATGGCAGCTAAGAACTGTCTTTTAAAAAATAATAAAAAGCTGGGTGTGGTAGTGCACACCTTTAATCCTAGCACTCAGGAGGCAGAGGCAGGCAGACCTTTGTGAGTTCAAGGCCAGTCTGGTCTATAGGGTGAGTTCTAGGACAGCTGGGGCTACAGGGAGACCCTGTCTCAAAAAGGATCCCCCCCAAAATAATAAAAAATTATGTTTATTTGGGCTGAAAAAAATGGCTCAGTGGTAAAGACATGTGCTACTCTTATAGAGAACTCAAGTTGGGTTCCCAGCACCCACACCAAGCAGCACCAGCTACTTGTAACTCCAGCTCCAGGGTATCTGACACCCTCTTTTGGCCAACATTGTTACATTGTTGTATTCAGACATGTGTAGACCTTCACACAGGCATATATGTGTAGATATACACATAATTAAAAATGAAAAAAATATAAATTTGTTAAGCAGGGACAGTGACCAAGAATCTGTAGGCTCTGAATGGTGCACATGCCACTCTGCCATTCATTGTTTTTCTCATATTTTCGACTTTTATTGTGTCTTATTTTGTTAGTAATATGAGTGTTATGGTATAAATAGGAAATGTGTTGTCTACAGCCACACAACCCTTGAAGATGTCCTGTGTTACTTGAAATGTCTCTCACAGGCTCATGTATTGCAGACTCGGTTGCCAGGTGATGGACTGACTTGTGGAAAGTGATTGGATCCCAGGGCTCTGGTGTAATCAGTGGATTGTTCTCTTGATGGATCATAGCATGATGGTTTAGGGGAGGGGTAATGACAGGTGGAAGGTGGGGCTTAGCTAAAGAGGCAGGAACTGGGGAAAGCTGTATCTTGTCCTCTGTTCCTTCTAACTTTGTTTCTTTCCTGGCCGGAGGTGAGCAGCCTCTGCTGCCTCCTTCCATCGCAGTGATGTTCAGTCTCACCTCAGGACCAAAGCTCTGGAGTCAGTTGACTGGGGGCTGAAACCTCTGAAGCCATGAGCGGAAATGTAGCTTTACTCTTTAAAAAATTTTTTTTGTTTTTATTTTTAATGTGTATGAGTGCAATGCCCCTGGAGGTCATAAGAGGGCACTGTATCCCCTGGAACTGAAGTTTCAGACAGTTGTTATTCACCATGTGGGCTCAGGGATTGGACCCAGGTCCTCTCTTCAAGAGCAGTCAGTGCTCTTAACCACTGAGCCATCACTCCAGCCCCAGCTTTCCTTCTTTTAAATAGTTTCTCTCAGGTATTTGTTACTGTGATAAAAAACAAACAAACAAACAAACATCTAACACAATGAGGACAAGTTTCCAAATTGGAAAAATGGCCAAGAGTATAATTCTACACCTTCTTTTAGAAAAAAAAATGTATACAACCTATATACAAGAGCTACATTACAAAATTGTTAAGCTTTTTAAGAGAAATTAAAAATGCCTCTGAAATAATCTCCTTATGGAGGGCATGGGAACATTGTAAAGTGCTAGCACTCTGTTGATGTGTTGGGGCTTTGCGTTTGTGACTTTCTCTGATGCCGCTTGGGTTGGAGAACAGTCAGATATAGGACTGAGGACCAAGTTTTTCCAGTGCCTGAGGATGGAGGGTGGAGCCTCAGACAAGCTTGGGTGTCTTGTTGAACCTAAGTCCCACCTTTCAAGTCTAAGAAAAGTGCCCATATAAACTTCACTCATAAAAAAAAAAAGAAAACTCCCAGCTATTAACTTTCTTCATCTCAAATAGAGTAGAGATATCATTCTCCCAGATCCATGTCACCACATAAAACTGACTGGGCTTTCTAGTATTATGTACCTGACCCTGAGCCAGTCATTGTAACACGGGGATGGGGACACTCGAATCGTGTGTATCCAGTCCATATGCTCATTCCAAATCACACTGAAGAATGTTTCATTTTCCGGAAAGAGGGACTTTGTAGTTTAAAAAAGTCAAGAAGGATGCTGGGCATAGGAAACAACAGTCCCTTTCAATCAAATCTTGTATTTACCATTTTATCTATATACCAAAAAGCATATGATGTTTGAGCTTTAAGATTCGTTTGCAAAATTTACAGAAGTAGCACATTTTGAAGACTGACATCTGTGCTTCGACTCCTCCTTTTCATCCATGATATTACCTTTATGTTTAGTGGCACTGTAGAAAGTGCAAGCCAATTTTGCAACTGAGTAGAATTAAGTTGTGGATACATTCTGGTTGGAGGTATAGCCATGCGGCTTGCAGTCACTTATGTGTATAGCTAAATCATTCCTATTCATCTCATAATGGAACTAACTCCCACATCTACATGTGACAACCTACATGGTGACATGACCTGAAGTGCAGGAACTGTGTCCTTCAGCATCTGTCACCAGAATGTGGGATTAGATGAGAAGGAAAGTTTAAATCGTATTGTGTCCAAAGCTTGTTTCTGGAAGTCTTCCAAATATCATAGCTCATATAGAGAAATAACTTCACAGAGGTTTCTGATTTAGAACAAATGTTAAAAGATTTTATTTAACATTACAAATAAAAATAGAGCTGGCAAGGTATCTTAGTGGGTAAGGGCATTGTCACCAAGCCTGAACCCACATGGCAGAAAGGAGAGACTGACTCTCACAAGTTGTGTGCTGTGACACATGCATGATCTCTCTCTCTCTCTCTCTCTCTCTCTCTCTCTCTCTCTCTCTCACACACACACACACAGGCATACACACACATGATAAATAGTGTGTATCTGTGGTATATGTACCTATTAGTGCATGCATGCAGTATGTGTGCATATATGTACATGTGCATTTGTGGAAACCAGAAGTCACCATCGGGCATCTTCATCAATGGCTTGCTATCTTATTTTTTGAGACAGCATCTCTCTTTGAGCCTGAAGCTCACCCTACCTGCCTTGCTTTTAACGTGAGTGCAGGGAGCTCTGACTCAGGTCCTCTGGTTTGTGCAGTAATTGCTTTTTGTGAGCCATCCCCAGCCACAAAAATAATTTAATCAATTACTCTAAAGGAATCTATGAATTATCTTTATGTAGGAAATTATGTTTTCCAAAACTGATAACATATAAAGAGACAACCAAAGAGTATACAGACAAAAATATAGGTAAAGAAATAGAGATATTTTAGCACTTTTTTTTCTGGATTTGGCAGTTTTTAAAGATTTGTGATTTGTAGCTGGGTGTGGTGGTGCACGCCTTTAATCCTAGCACTCGGGAGGCAGAAGCAGGCAGATCTTTGTGAGTTCATGGCCAGCCTGGTCTACAGAGTGAGTTCCAGGACAGCTGGGGCTACAGGGAGACCCTGTCTCAAAAAGACCAAAAAAAAATTTGTGATTTGCTGTGATTTATTCATTCCTTTTATTATAACAAGAACATTTAATATGAGATTTATCCTCATGACAAAGTCTTAAGTGTACAGCACAACATTATAGTTACAGACACAGCTTTCAACCGAAGAGCTCTAGGACTTACCTTCTGTAGCTGAAAGTTTATATTTGTTGTCCTACAGCTTGGAATGTGTTTTCCCAAAGCCTGTGTGTTAGAGTCTTGGTCCCCAGAGTGGCGCTATTGGAAGGAAGTGAAACCTTTAAGAGGTGGAGCCTAATAGAAGGCCTTCCGCTTGGTGGGGGCTTGCTCTTAAAGTGGATTGGGAGACTGCAGTCTCTTCCTCTTCCTCTTCTTCATTCCCTGGCTGTGAGGTGAACAGTTTTTCTCTGTTCCATGCTTTCTGCTTTGATTCCTTGCTTCAAGCCCCAAAGCAACAGGACCAATTGATTTGGGACTGAAACCTCCTAAACTGTGAGCCAAATAGACTTTTTTTCTTCATAAGTTGAGTAATTCAGGTATTTGTTACAGCAACAGAAAGCTGACTACTAACATAAACAGCTCCCATTTCTCAGCATCCAACTAACACTTTCTAGTTTGTGAATTTGACCATTTCAGAAACCTCATAGAAGTAGAATCATGCAGTATTTGTCCTTCTGGGACTGGCTTATTTCTCTTGTCATGAGGTCCTTCAGATGGATCTATGATGCTGCATATGGTAGATTTCCTTCTTTTGTAAGATTCAACAATATTCCTCTTTATGTGTAGATCACATTACATTAGACAGTTCCTTTCTCATCTGTTGTGAATAATGCTGCAATGGACATAAGAGTATAGATCTATATCAGCAGATTTGAGCAGCACAGTAGACCAAATGCAGCCAACAGGCACCCACAGAACACTCCACCCAATAACAGCAGTTTGCTTATTTATGGTTGAGAAATACGAATGTTTGTTCTGAAGACAGCAGTGCTGAATGATTTCTTCTGTGCCACGTGCTCATTCATACTTAAAGATTTGTTTATTTTTCATTGAATTTTTGTGATTTTCATACAACATAATTTGATGGTATTTAGGTCCCCTCCCATAAGCACACCTCCTCTGATTATCCTCACTAATTTAATGTACTCTATTATACATGTGCACACACACACACACTCACATACATGAGGCCTACAGAGTCTAATCTGTGTCCTTTACCTTGGGTCCATCCACTGGAGTCCAGTTAATCTACCAAGAGTCCCATTCCTATGCTTGAAAGAGATTCTTTCTGCCGGGTGTGGTGGCGCATGCCTTCAATCCTAGCACTTGGGAGGCAGAGGCAGGTGGATCTTTGTGAGTTCAAGGCCAGCCTGGTCTACAGAGCAAATTCCAGGACAGCTGGGGCTACAGGGAGACCCTGTCTCAAAAAGACCCCCCCAAAAAGAAAGAGATTCTTTCTACCCCTCCCAGCAGCTGTCTTTTACCACAATTTCCTTAGGTGGGGTTGGAGCTTCAAACCAACTTCCTTGTGTCTGTGCTGGGATTTTTGTCTGGTTTAAGCTTGCATGGCACTTGTGCGTGCTGTCACCATGGCTGTGAGTTCATATGAGTAGCTGACCAGCTAGCTGTGTGGAAAACTCTGCTTCCTTGTGGTCATCCACTGCCTCTGGCTCTTACAATATTTCAGTCCCCTGTTCTGCAATGATCCCTGAGCCTTGGGATGCAGAAACTTGATACAGTGTCCTATTCAGGGATGAGCACTCTGGAGCCTTTTGTTCTCTGCACATTGGCCATTTGTGGTTTTTGTGTTAATCACCATATGTTACATAATGAATTCTCAGTGAGAGCTGAGAGATACATTAATCTATGGGCATAAGAATAAGTCAGCATTAGACACACACTTATTAACCAAATAAACTGCTTTGATTTATGAAAACAGAAGCCTTGGGACTTTACGTATTATTAGCAGATGAAGAGTTCACTTCATCTCAACAGTGGTTGTAAGATACCTGGGTTTTGATCTGAATTTACTTGTAACATAGTCAGGTGAGTTTGATTTTGACTTCCTAGCTCAGGGCCCTGCAGAAGTGAAGATGTGTTAGCAGCATTCTGGCAAAGTTGTGGGGTATCAAGAGTATGTTGTGGTGGCCCAAGTGGAAGTGGCACTTTGGAAGTTGCCAGGTTCCACTTGTCCTTGTGTTTGCCCTCAAAGCCTTCTGAAGACATGGCTAAGAATTCAGTCACCATGCAGAATGCTCAGCAAATATTCTTTTTTATGCTGCATTTGTAAATCCCACACTGAATCTTTAACCTGCAGATAATCAGGTGGAAAACTGTATCATCTTTACTGTGTGTGTGTGTGTGTGTGTGTGTGTGTGTGTGTGAAATCTGCTCTCCTAGTGAATCTTAGTGGAATGAAGTATTTTGTGATGTACATTCTACTCTTGTTTTCATTTCTTCTAAGTAACAAAGCCATTGGCACCTTCGCTAAAGGTCTGGGTGTATTGGTGCTCCAGTGCTTGTAGAGCAGACACTACATTTCCCAAGAGTCCTGAGAACTGCTTAAAGTTTTCTTGAGGTGAATATTAACAACTCTACCACTGAATATCCCATCTTTTCCCTTTTGAGCTGGACTCTTTCATTTTATTGTTTCTCCCTTTTACTCACCATCTTTAGGTACCTGCCACTCTCCCATCCTCTTCCAGGAAGCTTAGCATCAGCATCATCATCTTCTTCTTGGTGATCTTAAGTTTTCCTAAAAGATGACAATGAGAGATGTTGTTTCTCATGAACTTTGACTTTCTGCTTTGCAAATAATTTGAAGAGAAAAAAAGGCTTGGTTTGATAGAGGGAGAGGGAGAGGGAGAAGGAGAGAGAGAGAGAGAGAGAGAGAGAGAGAGAGAGAGAGAGAAAGAGAGAGAGAACAGATTCAGAAGCACAAAGTACCATTATTCTTATAATTCCTCAACACATTAAAATCTCAGTAAGGTGTCCTGACATAAGTGTGGATTGAAATAGAATCTCTCTCTTGGTATTAAATTGTTCTGGAAGGTAATGCGGTATAACTGCCTAGGGCTTCTGTGGTTGTCCAAGGGGAATCTCCTAGGTTCTGTTAGTAATGAGATCTTGGTTGATTAGGAAGTCTTCTTCCAAACCCAATAGTCACAATCTTTCACAGGTGATATGTTCCAGAACCTTCCCTTAACATTAAATTGGCATTTCATCAGAACATTTCTTGCCTGCCAGAGGTCCTCCTAGGCACAGGAAATACAATCTAATTCTATTTGCAAAATAAGCTACATTTCATGAAGGAATCTTTCTAAAGGGAAAGTTTAACCCAATTTGGGCGTCATTAGGAAATCTGCTCCCTGTCCTCAAAAAACTTGCTGGGCATCTCATGGGTGTCAGGCATTCAAAAGTCAAGGTGAAAATGATCTTCAAGAGGTTCTCTGTGTGATGGCGATAATAGCAGCAAACTTTCATAATATGAAGTGATAAAATATGGATGAAAGGCTCCGGGAGCTTAGCAGGAGAACGATAGAAAATTCATAGAGGGAATGACAGTAGCTTGGGTTGTGAAGGACACATAAATATTTTCCAGGTGGGGAGGAGAGGAGGGGAGAACAAGGCTCACGGGCAGAACTTTGCAATCCTCCCTGTAATGGGACTTGTGAACCCCGGCGTGTTCCTGGGAGAGTGGAGCAGGGGCTGGTCAGAGGCCAATGAGTCTTATGGCCCATGTGTAACTCTTGTTTAGCTTCTCAGCTCCCGTTGCTAGTTCGGACATTCAGTAGCACTATTTGTGTGTTCTTACTGTGGCCAGAGCTGAAACTTGTAGGCATTATCTCGTTTGTTCCTCACTACTGTGATAAGTTCTGCTGCAGTCGTGGTCATTTTCTTTATTCCCTAGCCTCTGTTTTTGCTAACATTCTAGGTGTTTAAGTGATTCAAATATCCCCATACAACTTACTTCTATAGAATCACATACTTGTTCCCTCCCTCCCTCCCTCCCTCCCTCCCTCCCTCCCTCCCTTCCTTCCTTCCTTCCTTCCTTCCTTCCTTCCTTCCTTCCCTCCAGCTTTGAGACAGACTGCCGTGATGTGCATGTCTGTCATGTTTCAGAACATTTTGAACTCACCATGTTGATCCTTCCCTTTTGATTTTGAGGAAAATTGCTCCTGTTCTTTGGGCTCTGAGAACATTTTGAATTTAACAATTTTAATTAGAAATACATCAACTTAGATAGACTTCCCATCCAGAAAATATTTTCCTGAGTGATTCCATTAAGTCAATTTAATCTCTTGATCAATTTTCTACATAGCACAGTTAGACCATTTCTAAAAATGTTAACTCTATGCAAGTCATTTTCATTTGGGCACATGTTGTTCCATTTCAACTCAGAAACAAAATTTGATGTATCGATTAGGTATTGTCCATATCAAAGTTTATTGGTTCTGGCTTTTACTTTATATAACATTGTTTTTATCAAGTCTTTATTTCTGGTTTAAAATTGTAAGTCTAGGCAGCTGGAAAGATGGCTCAGTGGTTAAGAGCACTGACTATTCTTGCAGAGAACCTGGGTTTGATTCCCAACACCCACACAGGAGCTAACAACTGTCCTTAACTCTGGTCTGTCCTTAACTCTTCTGACTTCCACAAGCATTGAATGACACAAGTGCACTTACACACATGCAGGCAATACACTCATACACATAAAATAAAATTGATGAATAAAATATTAAAAATTTGCAAGTCTAACATTTGCAGTCTTCTGAGAGAGCCTGAATCTGGCCTTCATGTGGTGTGGGGTCTGGATATCTCCAGCCTGTCTGAATCTTGTCTTGCCGAGGTGCTGAGATTCTCAAATTGCACTATCCCCAGTCCCCAACTTCCCTCCTTGGGACCATCTGAAGCCTCTCTTACTGCACTAGGGCTAGACTCCTCTGCCCTTGCGCATGAGTCCAGACATTTGAAGCCTGTCTGAGAGAGCCTGAATCTGGCCTCCATGTGGGCAGGGGTCTGGACAATTAAAGCCTGCCTGAGGTTGCTTGACTGTCTAAGAGAGTCCCTAAATCAATCCTCGGCCTAGCAAGTCTCCCAAATTGTGCTGCGCCTGCTGGCTAGTAGGGTCCCAAGACCTTAGAAGGAAGCCTGAGAGTATCTATCTGATTGAGGCTTGACTTGGGCCTCTGTGGTAGCTCCTGAGTAGCTGGAGTAGAACCATTTAGTCCCTCCAATATAAAATCAAAAGAAAGAACCTGAAGCCTAGACCAACCAGCTTTTCATACCTAATAAGAAAACAACCAAGTGGGGCATGGTGGTTCACACCTTTAATCCTAGCACTTGGGAGGCAGAGGCAGGCAGACCTTTGTGAGTTCAAGGCCAGCCTGGTCTACAGAGCGAATTCCAGACAGCTGGGGCTACAAGGAAACCCTGTCTTGAAAAGACCAAAAAAAAAAAAAAAGAAAACAACCAAGACATATCAATAATACAGTCTTCGATTCAACAAAGTAAGATGTGAGTTTCATATCAGAATCACAAACAACAAAAGAAATCCACATGCCAAAATCACAACAAAAAATAATAACATGAAAACCCCAAATAATGTCTCCACTAAAGAGTACCAGTGCAATAGAAGAGTTCTACAATAAGGACTCTCTATAGCTCACCCAGGACACAGAATTTAAAAGAATGATCATAAACATGATAAATGAATTCAACAAATTTATGAACACAGAAACAAAAAGAGTCAAAGTCTAAAACTTGAGATCTTAGTAAAAAGACAAAAAGAAAAAGAGAGAGCACTGTTGTTTATCCTGTCTTCAATTCTTACTGGCAAGTGCATCCATTCTGTGGCTGCCACTGCTTTTGCCATTTTTCAAAGACATGAGACACAGCTTTTTAACCCTCAAATATGGACTGAAGATTCATGTCTCTCCAAGAATCCTCCAAACCTTCAATGCTAGATGGGGACTACTGAGATACTCAGATTGTGGACTGAGCAGCTATGGGGATTTCAGCCTCATTAGAGACTGCCATTGTTGGACTACCCAGACTGTATCATGGAGGCCAGTACAGGAAGATCAAGACAGGACACATGCTTACTGGACATCATTTGGGGGACCATGGGAAGGAAAGACCCCTGTGTGGAGCACAAGGGCAAGATTGATGGTTGTTTGGGCTAGCCAAGGAGGAACCTTCAAACACTTCCTCAAGAAAAACATGACATATTTTAGCAAAAAAAAAAAAAAATCCTTCAAATCAGGTGATTTTTGTATGTATATATTTATGTATATATAATTATGTAAATATATATGTACATATATTGAAGCAATACAAGTTAGAGAGAACAACAACAAAAGAACTGAGAAAAAAATCTGGAGAGACTCAGAAAAAGATGCAAGACATGTATGGCAGAGTGCAGGGACTCAGGTGGGGTGGAGGGCATGGAAAGAGGAGTGACTCTAAATTTGATTGAGAAATGATGTATAATATATGGAAAAGTTTAATAACAATAAAAAAGAAATAAAAAAAGAAAAAAATAAAGGTTTTACCTATGCAAAAAAAAAAAAAAAGAATCAAAGAACTAAAAGAAGATAGGCTTAAATTTCTGACTGAATTCACAAAAGAAATAGAAATACTAGAAAAAAGCTCAGGCTGAAATAGAGAAGGAAGTAAAACACTCAAGCCAACTGGAAGCCTCAGCAATAGAATGAATGAAATAGAAAACAGAATATCAAGATTGGACAATAAAGTTGAAGAATTGGACCAATCAAGCAAAGATTATGGTAAAAAGAGAGTAATGGAATATGCAGGAAATGTGGGACACCATGAAAAGACCAAACTTATGCATCACAATCATAGAGAAAGGGGAAGGAATCTCAGGATAATGGTACTGACTGACCAGATCCTCAATAAGATTGTAGAAGGAAATTTCCCAAAATAAAGAAACATCATGCTCATACAAATACAAAGAGGCACACAGAACACCAAATAGACAGAACCAGAAAAGAAACTCCCCACACCATATGATAATAAAAACACTAAAGGTTCATAACAGAGAGAATACTGAAAGCTACAAAAGAAAAACAAGAAGTCACATATAGAGGAAAACCAGTTAGAATCACAGCTGACTTTTCATTGCAAACTATGGAATCCAGAAGAGCCTGGACCAAAGTATTCCCATTTTTAAGTGACCATAGATGCCATCCCAGAATACTTTACACAGAAAAATGTCTATTGTAGTTGAAGGAGAAAAAAAACTCTTCCAGCCCTTCAGAGAATACAAAGAGCAGAAGAAAGGAAAGACTATACCCAAGCAGTAACAGAAAGAAATGGAATGAAGGTACAACTGTGGAAACTCAAAGTTAGACTAAGAATATAAACAAAAATTAAAATGATGGGAACATATTCTCATCTCTCAATAATACTTTAAATATCAATGGACTGAACTCCCTAATGAAAAGATAAAGGCTAGTGAAATGGATTAAGAAACAAAATCCATCTTTTTGTTGTCCACAAGAAAACCATCTCACCTTCAAGGACAGGCACTCTATTAAGGTGAAAGGGTGGAGAAAAATATTCCAAGCAAATGGCACTAAGAAGCAAACAGGAGTTGAGATTCTAATATCAGACAAAATAGACTTCGAACAAAAAATAATCAGAAGCAATGAAGGAGTCACTTCATTCTTATCAAAGGAACAATTAACCAAGAAGATATTACAATCATGAATATAGACACACCAAATTCTGGTGTACCCAACTTCATAAACACAATACTACAGGACTTTAAGAAACAGATTAATCCCAACTCACTCATAGTAAGGGACTTCAATATCCCACTGTGTCCATTACACAGGTCAACCGGACAAAGAATAACTGGAGAGACATCTGAATTAAACAGTATAATACATCAAATGGACCTAACATAGATCTACCAAATATTCAACCCAAGCACCAAAGAATATACTTTCTATTCAGCACCCCATGGAATTTTCTCCAAAATTGATCACATACTGGGGCACAAAACAAACCTCAACAAATACAAAGAAATTAAAATAATTCCATGCATTCCATCAGACCACAATGCAATAAAGCTTAATATTAATGACGGAAGAAGTCCTGGTAAACATTCATGGAGATTAAACAACAGTCTCCTGAATAATGAACGGGTCATAGGAAAAATTAAGAAAGAAATAAAAGTATCCCTGGAATTAAATGAAAAAGATAATTCAACACAACAAAATCTCTGGGACACTTTAAAAGCAGTGCTAAGAGGGAAGTTCATAGCTCTCAGTGGCTACATTTCAAAAATCAGAAAAAGCACTTAACATTGCAACTCAAGACACTTGAAAGACAACAACAAATGAAACCCAAACCCAGAAGACAAGAGGTAATAACAAAAATCAGAGCTGATATTAATGAAATAGAAACAAAGAAAATGATACAAAGACTGAGTGAGTTCAAGAGTTGGTTCTCTGAAGATAAACAAGATAGACAGACCCTTAGCCTAGTTAACCAAAAGAAAGAAAGAAAGACTCCAAATCAACAAAATTACATATGAAAGGGGAAACTCTTTTTGTTGTCTTTGTGATATCACTGGAGGAAAGATAGCACCTTCAGCAAAAGGTGCTGGGAAAACTGGATCTCCACCTGTAGATGATTCAAACTAGACCTTTATCTTTCACCTTGCAAGTCAACTCTAAATGGATCAAAGACCTCGGGAAACCTGAAACTCTGACACTGTTAGAAGAATACACCACCAGTGACCTAGAAGGCAGAAGTGTAGGAAAGGACTTTGTAAATCGGAAATTAGGTGCCCAGGAATTAACATCAACAATCAACAAGTGGGAACTCATTAAACTAAAAAGCAAAAGAAACACAGAAGTGAAGAGAAAACCCACCGAGTGGAGAAAATCTTCACCAGTGACACATCTGACAGAGGTTTAACATCTGGAATATATAAAGAACTCAAAAAAAAAAAAAAGTCAAGAAAACAAGCAATCCAATTAAAAGATGGATCTGAACAGAGAGTTCTCAAAAGAAGAAATAAAGATAGCTAAGAAACATCTTAAAAAATGTTCAACATCTGCCGGACGTGGTGGCGCAGGAAATACAAATTTAAGGTTTTATCTCATACCAGTCAGTCTGGGTAAAGATCAAGAGAACAAATGATACCAAATGCTGGAGAAGATGTGGGGAAGGGGGAACAAATGATACCAAGTGCCAGAGAAGATGTGGGGAAGGGGGAACAAATGATACCAAATGCTGGAGAAAATGTGGGGAAGGGGGAACACTCATTCACTGCTGGTGGGATTGAAGCTCGTTCAAAGTCTATGGAAAGCAGTATGGAGAACTCTTTTTTTAATAATACTTTTTTGGAATTTATATTTATTTTTTATACAGGATTACATTACAAATCAAATCTAGACAAGTATCCCCCTCCCTAACCCCCCACTCCACCAGAGCTCATGCATTCACATGTTTTTCATTTTTTTCTCAGTCTCTCTCAAAATTCTTGATGCAGAAGTTGACTATTCACCATTTCAGTCAGTTCTTTGAGGCAGTCTTTTCTGTTGTTGTCATTCTTCTAGTACTTTTATTGATGAACTGTGTATTTCATTCATTATCTTTCAGTCCAATTTGGATGCATTCCCCTCTCCCTGCCTCCATCCCACCCCTGTTCATGCCTTCTGCCATACATGTCTTACATCTTTCTCTCAGTTTCTCCAAAGTTTTTCCCTGCAGAGGCTTATTGTTTTGGGCAGAGTTTAACTGTACCATTTAGTTCTTTAACCCAGTCTTTATGTTGTTTTTCCCACTCCCCTTTGTATTGCTCCAACAGATGTCTATATAATCATCACATATGCATCAAAATTATGACCTCTGAGAATACACTGTATGTTAATTCCAAAATATGTTCAGGAATTCACATTTTCCTACTTTAATTTTATATTATTCTAAAATATGAATACATACCTTCCACCAATATACAGTAATTACAGATTCTGAAAAAAAGTGGTAGGTCAATTCTAGAGCCCATTAAGAAATTTACATTATAACAACACAGTTGCTTTCAGATAAAAAGAAATATAACAAAAATGTTGTTCAGTTTGACTTTCAACTCAACTGGGGACTTGGTGTTAGCATCCACAAATGAGGGAAACCATTTACTGGTTGATTTTCTGGGACTGTGTTACTTCACTTAGCATAATGGCTTCGAGTCTGTACATCAAAAGACATGATCAAGGAAGTGAAGAGAAAACCCACAGAATGGGAGGAAATCTTTACCAGTGATACATCTGACAGAGCATTAACGCCCAGAAATATATAGACTGCTCAAAAAACAAAGAAGGAAACAACCAACTCAAAAGATGGAGTAAAGAGCTGAACAGAGACTTCACCAGTGAGGAAGTAAAGATGGCCAAGAAACATCTTAAATAATTATAATTAATAATTATAGGAAATGCAAATTAAAACCACTCTCAGATACCATCTCACTCCTATAGGCCTGGCCAAGATAAAGAAAACAAAAGACACCAAATGTTGGAGAGGTTGTGGGGAAAGGGAAACAATCATAGAATGCTGGTAGGAATGTAAACTTATACAACAACTATGGAAAGCAGTGTGTCCCTCAACAGATGGGTGGATAATAAAAATGTGGTACATTTATACAATGGAGTTTTACTCAGTGGTAAAGAAAGATAACACATGAAATTTTCAGGCAAATCAATGGAACTAGAAGCTGTTATGCTAGGTGAAGTAACATGGACTCAGAAAAACAAATGACATATGTTCTCCTTCATTTGTGGGTTGTAGCAGGAAATCCTTATAGGTGAGTATATCCTTATGTAACTGCAGGAACCAGAAAAATATAAAGGAACCAGGGAGGTAAAGGGAAAGAGGGAACCTGAGAGAGAGATTAGGAGACAGGTGTTACTAAGGGAGAGATAGAAAAGATGAGGGTATTTGAATGGGAAGGGAGAGGGAGGGTTATAGAAGGAGATTTGGGGATAGAGGGAAAGAAGGAGCACAAGGGAGGTGGGACCATAGGAGACTGGTGTCATCAAGGGAGAAAGGGGAAAAATGGGGACACTTTAAATGGGAAGACATGGAAAGAGGGTTAGATAGGGAAGGGGAGAGAGGAGAGATAAATAATGCCAAGCTAGTGTAAAAAACCTCAGGGAATCACAGTAGTCTAACAATCTAATGACAAATTACACATACACTATCTCTATATGGTTTCATGTGCATAGCTGAAGGCTGCACAAGAAACAATGCCAGACAGGAGAAACCTTCTTTTGAGTTGTTGGCCAAAATCTCACAGGCTATTGCCACAGCCTCCCAGAACCCAAGTAAGACCCTATTGCTGAAGACGGGACATACTTTGGAGACTATTTGGATCAGTGGAGCTGGAACTGACCTGGAAGCCACCTCCCCTGAAGGCTAGATCCCATAGCTTTGGAGAGCACTATGCAAGCGGCTAAGGGAAACTAGCAATTGATTGTCTGATACCAGCTTTAAAACCAAATATCAGGGGCTGGAGAGATGGCCTAGTGGTTAAGAGCACCGACTGCTCTTGCAGAGGACCAGGGTTTGATCCCCAGCACCGACATGGTGGCTGAGAACCGCCTGTAACTCCAATTCCAGGAGTACTCTAGTTCCAGGGGAATCCGACACCCTCTTCTGACCTCCANTTCTTGTTGTTGCTTGTACTTTTTCCATGCATGTTTCTACATGGCTCACTGTGGTAATAAATGGGATGACCCACAATTATCAAGGGGAGAAATGGGGTCACATTTAAATGGGGAACGACATGGGGGAGGGATTTGATAGTTAGGGAGAGAGGAAGAAGAGATAAATACTGCCAAGCTAGTGTAAAAAACCTCAGGGAATCACAGTAGTCTAACACATCTAATGAAAATTACACATACACTATCTCTATATGGTTTCATGTGCATAGCTGAAGGTTGCACAAGAAACAATGCCAGGACAGGAGAAACTTCGTTTGAGTTGTTGGTCAGGGAATATAAGAGATCCCCAAATTACAAGGCTTTACTTTGTCCACAGCTCTCCCAGAACCAAGTAAGACCCTATTGCTGAAGACGGGACATACTAAGGTAGACTTGGAGTCAAGTGGATCTGGAACTGACCTGGAAGCCACCTCCCCTGAAGGCTAAGTCCCATAGCTTTGGAGAGCACTATGCAAGCGGCTAAGGGAAACTAGCAATTGATTGTCTGATACCAGCTTTAAAAACCAATCATCAGGGGCTGGAGAGATGGCCTAGTGGGTTAAGAGCACCGACTCTCTTGCAGAGGACCAGGGTTTGATCCCCAGCACCGACATGGTGGCTGAGAAACGCCTGTAACTCCAATTCCAGGAGTACTCTAGTTCCAGGGGAATCCGACAACCCTCTTCTGACCTCCATGCATTGCACGACACAGGGTGACAAACCTACATGCAGACAGTACATTCATACACATAATAATAAATAAATTAAAAAAAATTTAAAACAAACAAACCCCCAAATATCCACATCAATGTCCAGCACAGCAGACAAACATTGGTGCAGTAGTAGCACTTTTATCTTGGGGGCAATCATGGCTAACTTAATTGACTTAAAGCCTATTCTATTGGGAGGAAACTCATGTGTGGGCACTGTAGACATAGCCAAATACACATGGATGGACAGGTCCATAGATCTTAGAGAAATCTCAAGGCTGTCACATCCTTAGGCTAATGTGATTTCTTATTAAGCACCAAATATGTGGATCCTTATATTTACAGACAAATATTCCCAGATACAACTCAGTTCTTTTGCATCAGATGAAGACGTTCCAGAGTACCATAATTGACCACACAGACATTATCTGTGAATTGCTCAAGCCTAAGGCGCACATCTGCAATACACCCTCTACACTTAAGGCTCACACAACATAGAACAAGGGGCAAGAAGGCACTAATAAACTCTTAACTCTCACTAAGGATTTTCTTCATGCAACAAGGGACCAGGAACTCAAAAGTCATAAATGGCCAAACCATGGAGATTATGAGTCTGCAGAGTGTGGGTCCAGGACAGGTTGCCTTTTCAGCTTCATCCACCCAGGCTCAGGGAAACATTGTGGAAGACCAGGGAGGTGATGCATGCCAAGAAATAGAATCCTACAACTCCTGGGATCCTGTTCATATAAACCTACAACAATGGTGTCAGCAAGCACAAAGACCCATGCAAACTCAACCAGAAAAAAACCCAGCATGGAACTGGGGAAATGGGCCAGCCCCAATCTTAGCTGAAGAAATATTGGCATCTCCGTTTACTGTTGGGTAAGGAAGAACTGGTCTTCTTAAAGTGAGGGACTCTGGATAGGTGACTAGAGCTCAGTGGATTAAACTTGAACTGAAGAATGGTTGGGGAAATTAGGAGAAATTAATTCGGCACAATAGTTCTTTAACACAAATAAGAGAGAACGTATGAATTCCGGGGGGGGGGTTGTGGGAGGGGGCCAGTGGAGAAGGGGGTATGGAAGGTGATCAAGACTGGTTGAGATGTTATATATGAAAAATAAAAACTGAGTAAAAAATTAAAATATAAAAATACAAACAAACAAAAAAATTTGGAAGTATGAAATAAAAAAATAGCTTTTTCTGTCTATATGTAGCCAATATAACAAGATTTGTTGCATGGAGCAGTTCTTTTTAAATATTAATAATATATCTATATATTATATATATATATATTGTACAGGATTATGTTAATAATTAAGGAAATGCAAATTAAAACCACTCTCGGATATCATTTCACTCCAGTAAGGCTAGCTAAGATCAAGAAAACAAAAGAGAACAGATGTTGGAGGGGTTATGGGGAAAGGGGAACACTCATCCACTGCTGGTGGGCATGTAAACTTGTACAACCATTATGGAAAGCAGTGTGGAGAACCCTTAAAAGACTCGGAATGTGCTTACCATCTGACCCAGTCATACCACTCTTGGGTATATGCACCAAAGACTCATCCTACCACAAAAGATACATGCACATCCATGTTTATTGCAGCTCTCTTCACAATAGCAAAGAGCTGGAACCAAACCAAATGCCCCTCAACAGACGAGTGGATGTGGTACATCTACACAATGGAGTTCTATTCAGTGGCAAAGAAAGATGACATTATGAACTTTGCAGGTAAATGGATGGAGCAGCCATTATGCTGAGTGAAGTAACACAGTCCCAGAAGGACAAACGGAGAATGGTTTCCCTCTTTTGTGGATGCTAACACCAAATCCCCCAGACGAAAGGAAAGCTGAACAACATTATGGTTATATTTTTGTTTATCTGAAAGTAACTATGTTGTTATAATGTGAATCTCTCAATGGGCTCTAGAATCCACCCACCAATTATTTTCAGACTCTGTAATTACCGTGTATGGGTGGAGAGTATGTATGAACTTAACGGAGGAAAATTCCTCCTAAGCATAAAAAAAGACTGAGAGAAAGATGCAGGACAGTTATGGCAGAATGCATGATCTCGGATGGGATGGGGTTGGGTGGGGGCAAGGGATAGGGGAATATGCCTGAACAGAAATGAAAAATGATGTATGAAATACACAAAAACATCAATAAATAAAAAAAAGAAGAAAAAAGGATTGAAAGAGAGAAAGAGGGAGAGGGAAAGGAAGGGAAAACAAGGGAGGAAAGAGGAGGGGGGGCGTTTGGAGGAATGTGCACTCCTCTCCAAGCTCTCACGTTTATTGCAGAGGGTGTGTCATGGGGAAAGGATGGACAGGGTATTGGCTGCAGTGTTTGTCATTGGTCTTGGTAAGCTTGGTAAGGTTGTTCTGCGTAGAGACAGGAACTGAGATTCCCCTTACTCTTAGGAACAAGCCTGGAAGATTTGGGGGGTTCAGAGTTTTGTTCTGGTCTGAAACTAAGAAATGCACCTAGAAGCAGCATTCAAAGTATTGCTTGACAGTCTTGGCTCCCTAGATTTGCTACAGAAATAGAGAGTGCTAGGTAGCTTTTTTGATCACATGACCAGTATTTCCTGAAGTAAACTGTAGTAGAGGGTCTTGGGTTCCTGACATCTTTAGGGTTTTCAATACAGAGGCATTGGCCTCTTTGTATTGTATCTTATACATTAATAAAGAAGAGGCCTGGCATTTCTCAGGGCAGTTTATCAATGAATTAATCACCTATTAGTTATCCCCTTTAGTGTGGAACACTAGATCCTTCAGTTTTGCTGTTGTCTGTCTCTCAAGCCTCCACTTTCTTTACTGCATGCCAATGTGTACCTCCATGAAACAACTCAAGGCTTCTCCGTGTACACAATCTTTTGGGCCCTTCCTTGGTCTTCGTGCCAGTTTTTTTTTTCCCCCAGAGAATCCCAAGCACATCATTTCCAAGGAGGCCTTCTCTTCCGAGATTTATTTAGAGGGTGGAAGAGATGTAAGAAGCTGTTTGGAATGTGAAATAAGAGGGAGTGACAGAGGAAACGGACAGTGTATGGAAGCTGGATGGGACAGATACAGGCTGGGAGGCAATCAGGACTAGGAGAAAGAAAAACGGATGGAAGGAAAAAAGAAAGAAAGAAAAAAGATCGAAGAACAGAAGAAAGTAGGAGAGCCATAGGTGTGGGGGATGCTGCAGGAAATGAAGCAAGCCCGCTGTACCTTGCTAGGGTTTGGGTGTGTCTCCTCAGTGTTCACCTGCTGGAACCTGGTCTCCAGCGTGGGGACTGCAAGGTGGCAGAAATCTCCCAATGCAAGGGCAGCAGGTCATGAAGGCGTTGCCCTCAGAAGGGATTAAGGCTAGTGTGCTGGATAGCTTTAGTGTCAACTTGACACACCTGGGTTGAGGGAGCCTCAACTGGGGAATTGACTCCATTGGATTGGCCTGTGGCCACATCTGTGGAGTATTGTCTTGATGGTCGAGCAGTGTGGAAGGGCCCAGCCCACAATGAGTGGTGCCACCTGGGCAGGTAGTTATGTATGGTATAAGAAGGCAGGCTGGGCATGAGCCAGAGCGAGCAAGCCAGTGGACAGCATTCCTCCATGGCCTGTGCTTCAGCTCCTGCCTCCAGGTTCCTGCCCTGAGTTCCTGCCTTGTGCTCCCTGAGTGATGAACTATGAACCAGGAGATGTAAGCTGAATAAACCCTTTCCTCCCCAAGTTGGTGTTGGTCAGAGTGTTTTGTCACAGCAATGGAAGACAAACTAGGACAGAAATTGGTACCAGAAGAGTGGGGTATTGCTGTGACAGACCTGACCTTGGTGTTTTGGGGAAGGATTGTGGAGGCGTTTGGAACTTTGGGCTGGGAAGATCATTGAATGCCTAAAGATTGTTGCTGTGGAGCTTGGAGCAGTTTTGCTGAAGGAGTTGTAGAAGATGGAGGCCTGGCTTGTGAAGTTTCTAGTTTCAAAGGAGAGCAGAGATCATCAGGACTGTGTAATCTGTGGGTTCTGGTCAGCTGGGGCTGTGGAGAATCAGCTGTAAGTAACAAGAGACCAGAACCTGAAGTGAAACTTTTGTGGTACTGGGGCAATTGATGCTGGTTAGCTGGGGCTGAAAAATCAGCTGTAAGTAACAAGAGACCAGCATCACTGAGGTGAAATCTTCTGGGGAGAATTTCTTCAAGGTCAGCACACAGAAGCTGTGACCCAGAAAGGGCCTGAGCCTCCATCTCGAGCCAGAAGCCGGACTTGGTAACGTGTAAGAGTCTCCTATATGGTTCCGGTGTTGAAATTTGAGGGGGTCACAGAGAGCAGCCGAGGCTTGGCACTGTGAGAGGTCAGGAAAGACCATTGGTGGAAGTGCACCTCGGTTGCTGTGAAGACCCCAGGATTGCAGGGGTCATGGAGAGAAGCTGAGGCTTTGCACCAGGAGAGGTCAGAAGAGACCATTGGTGAAGGTGCTGCCTCAGTTTCAGTAGCGACCCCAGCTTTTTGGAGATGCCGGTACCCTGGGACGACCACCAAGAGCAGCGGTAGGTGTAGAATGGAGTCGGCCTGGGCCTGCGAGATGAGTGTGCCACGGACGGCAGAGTCGGAGAGGGGGAGCTGCCGAGACCCTTTGGAGCCCAGAAGATCGTGAGTGAATCCCAGGTGTCCAGCCTTGAGCTACTTTGCTGGACTTAGGTTTTGTTTGAGAGTGCCTGATTCTTCCCTTTGAAATAAGACAGTACTTGTTTTGGATTTTACAGCAGCCCACAGTTAAGAGACTTTTAATAGACTGGACTTTTAAGTGTTTGGACATTTTAAGGACTGTGGGGCTTTTAAGGTTGTACTGTCTTAGGTTGTGATTAATGTTAACATCATACTTTGGGGATAAGAACTGGAAAGGTGGTGGTTTAATAGTGATGTGTTTTGTGTGTCAAGTTGACAAGGGGTCTATTGTGCTGGATAGCTTTAGTGTCAACTTGACACACCTGGGTTGAGGGAGCCTCAACTGGGGAATTGACTCCATTGGATTGGCCTGTGGCCACATCTGTGGAGTATTGTCTTGATGGTCGAGCAGTGTGGAAGGGCCCAGCCCACAATGAGTGGTGCCACCTGGGCAGGTAGTTATGTATGGTATAAGAAGGCAGGCTGGGCATGAGCCAGAGTGAGCAGGCCAGTGGACAGCATTCCTCCATGGCCTGTGCTTCAGCTCCTGCCTCCAGGTTCCTGCCCTGAGTTCCTGCCTTGTGCTCCCTGAGTGATGAACTATGAACCAGGAGATGTAAGCTGAATAAACCCTTTCCTCCCCAAGTTGGTGTTGGTCAGAGTGTTTCATCACAGCAATGGAAGACAGACTAGAACAGCTAGTCTTCTGTAAGTTCCTGTAAAAGCAGTTGTTATAAGAAGAGCAAGCCTGGTCCTGGAATCCTTTTGTCTTCTGTCTCAGCATGAGACTGCTTATCCCCCATTCATGCTCCTACCATGTCATTACCTTGTCTTTATAGAAGTTCAAACAGAAGGGGCCTCCTGACTGTGGACTTGAAGCCTCTAAACTGGAGAGTGAAACAAACCCATTTTCTTTATAAATTACCTGCCTTAGACTAAGTACCTCGTGGTCTGTCGGAATCTTTCTGTCCTGGTTGGAGAGGTGTGCAGTGACTGAGTCCTCATTCTCTTGGGAGGAAACTCCTTGTTATGAAGAGATGGGCTTGGCAGTCAGGGCCCATCCTGCCTCTCTGGGAGACACTTTTTCGCAGGCCAATCTGTGCTATGTCACCAAGGCATGCTATTAAAACCCTAGATCATCTAGTCTGTTTCCATTTCCCATGGTGCTTTTCTTCATGGCATTGTGCAGAGAATGGATGGCCCTCCCTGGGGAACTCAGGTTGTGAGATTGGAAGACTTTACATGAATTTTAATTTGAACTTATAATAGCTTTTTGGAGGCCTGGGTTCTGCTTTGGGCTGGAAGAGACGATCATTTGTTAAGAGCTGTTAGCTGGACTGAGTGAAAACACAAAAGATAAATTCACCTAGTGGGCCTATCTAGAGCATAAAGTCTCTCTGACTGCCTTCTGAATGGCCAGTAGCAGACCTTGTGTGACCTTAGGTAAGCTACATGGGTCCTCTGGGACTCAGAATCCACATCTTCAAAATGATAGAAGTTATCTTTGAGGGCCATTGGAACACATAAGTGTGTTATGGTACATTTGGTGTTTATTTTTTCTATTTAGATTTCAACTAAGTTTCAATTGATTTTTGTATCTGCTGTAAGATTAGAATTTACCTATTTTCCCCCTGAATGAATAGACAATTACACCACAATGCCATGTATAGAATAATACCCTCTTGCTATTACCAGTGAGAAATTCCACCCTTTTTTGGAGCATTTTAAATTTATTTAATCTTATAAACTACCCTGATATCAGAAATCCTGACTTAAGAAATTCTGCTTTTATCAGATACTAAGTTCTGATGCATTCATAATTGTATTCCATTCATCTCCTGGCTGATTCCTGGGTGGTACCAAATTGTTTAATTATATGTTGTGACCTTTATCACCATTCTTCTCTCTAAGATCTTGGCTGTTCTTACATACACATATATGCATTCATATCTTATAGAAAGTCAAATTACTAGGTTCCAAAATTATTTGGATTCAAATCTAAACATGGAGACTCTGTTCATGTATGAAATTAAGGAATGATGACATATCTGTAAAATAGTGTCTTAATTTAGGACAATGGCATATGCTTTGATTTACTTGAGTCACATTTTTTTTGTCTATTAATTTTTTAAAAAGCATAATTCATTGATATTTTAAATTAGTAATTTTTCCTGGGTGACAAATATTGTGAATAGAATCTCTTTCATTTTTCTTTCCAAGCAGATTTGTGAGCAGTGATTCTGCCAAGTGCGATTTCCCTCTTCCTCTCCCATATCCAAACTATATTGCTGTCACTGGGGCTGCTGAGTACGGGCAATGTGACCCTATGCCTTGGGAGCAGTAAATTAGAGCAAGAACATATGCCTTGGAGTGCCCAGGTTCCAGCTCTCTGAGACTGACAGGATTATGTGCAAAGCTAGACCTTCAGAAGTGATCAGGGATTACTCATGGAAGTGGAGTTGGGCAAAGCCAAGCTTTGCATCCTGACTATATCAGGTGACCTCTAGCTACAAGGATGAATCCTTTTTTTTTTTTTTTTTGGTCTTTTTGAGACAGGGTCCCCCACAGCTGTCCTGGAACTCCCCACATAGATGAGGCTGGCCTTGAACTCACAGACATCCATCTGCCTCTGCCTCCCAAATGCTGGGACTACAGGTGTGTGCCACCACGCCCAGCTTACAAGCATGGACCTTACCATAGCTAAGGCTGCATCTAAGAGGCCAGCTGTTCTAGTTTGCTTTATGTTGCCATGATAAAACTGACTGAAACCATCTTTGGGAGGAAATTATTTGTTGGGCTTACAGGTTATGTATATCTACCATCAATGGAAGTCACAGCCGGAACTCAAGGAGGGACCTGGAGGCAGGACCTGGAGCAGGGCCCACAAGGAATGATGTTTCCTGGCTTCTTGGGTTTCCTTGGCTACCTTATTATACAACCCAGGCCCACCTTTCCCAGAGTGGTTCCACCCACAGTGGGCTGGGCCTTCCCAAATCAATCAGTATGCTAGATAGCTGTAGTATCAACTTGACACATCTGGGTTGAGGGACCCTCAAATGGGGAATTGTCTCCATTGGAAGGGCCTGTGGCCATGTCTGTGGGATATTTTCTTGATTCTTGAGTGATGTGGGAGGGGCCAGCCCACTATGAGCAGTGCCACCCCTGAGCAGGTTGTTTTGTATTGTATAAGAAAGCAGGGTGAGGGGCTGGAGAGACAGCCTAGTGGTTAAGAGTGCCGACTGTTCTTGCAGAGGACCCGGGTTCAATCCCCAGCACCCACATGGCGGCTGAAAACCGTCTGTAACTCCAATTACAGGAGAACTCCAGTTCCAAGGGAATCTGACACCCTGTTCTGGCCTCCGCGGCATTGCACAACGTGTGTGCACAGACCTACATGCAGACATTCATACAATCATACAAATAAATAAATAAATAAATAAATAAATAAATAAATAAATAATTTAAAAAACCTTTTAAAAGAAAGCAGGGTGAGCATGGGCCAGAAGAGCAAGCCAGTAAACAGTGTTCCTCCATGGTCTGTGCTTCAGCTCCTGCCTCCAGGTTCTTGCCCTGAGTTCCTACCTTGGGTTCCCTAAGTGATGAACTATGACCCGGGAGATATGAGATGAATGAACCCTTTTTTCCCTCCAAGTTGGTATTGGTCAGAGTGTTTTGTCACAGCAACTGACAGCAAACTAAAACAATCACTATCAAGAAAATGTCTCATAGATATGGCCACAGGGCAGTCTGATGGAGGAAGTTCTTCTACTGAGGTTCCCTCTTCCCAGATGAGTCTAGTTTGTGTCAAGTTGACAAAAAGTAACCAGAACACCAACCTAAGCAAACCTTCAACTGACCTGCACTGTTGGCAAAGACAGTCAAGAATCCAAAAACAGCCAGGGGTGGAATGGAATTCTGGGAGGCCACCCCTGGCAACGCTACAGAGAGGTAGATGTTGAGCTGTGTCTGGAGGTCTAAGCTTATGCAATGTCAAGGTCAGTTTGAACAGTGCATGGAGTGGGTAAGCATTATAAGTGAGATTAGAACTGACATTGTTCTCCAAAATCAACCACATACTGGGACATGGAAAAACCTCAACAAATCCAAAAAATTGAAATAATTTCATGCATTCTATCATACCACAGTGTAATAAAGTCCAATATAAGGATAAGCCTTATATTGAGGATAAACCCCACTACCTAAAACAACACATGGAGACTAAACAACACACTCCTGAATAATGAATGGGTCAAGGAAGAAATAAAGAGAGAAATAAAAGCATTCTTGGAACTGAATGACAATGATAATACAGCACAACAAAACCTATGGGATACTTTAAAATCAGTCCTATGAGGGGAGTTTATAGCCCTGGGTGCCTACATTAGAAAAACAGAAAGAGCACAAGTGAACGATCTAACACTGCAGCTAAAAACACTTGAGAGACAACAATAAATGAACCCTAAATGCAACATACAGGAAGAAATAACAAAAATCAGAGCAGAAATCAATGAAATAGAAACAAAGAAAACAATACAAAAAAAAATCAATGAATCCAGAAGTTGGTTCTTTGAGAGAATAAACAAGACAGACAGACCTCTAGCCCAGTTAACCAAAAGAAAGAATGAGCAACTCCAAATCAATAGAATCCGTGATGAAAGGGGAAATATCACAACAGACAATGTAAAGATCCAGACAATCATACGAGAATACTTCAAAAACCTATATTCTACTAAGTTTGAAAACATAGGAGAAATGGATGAATATCTGAAATCCTGGGAATCACCAAAGCTTAACCAAGAAGAGCTCGACAGCTTAAACAGACCCATAACATATGAAGAAATTGAAGATGTAATGAGAAGCCTCCCAACTAAAACCAGCCCAGGCCCAGATGGTTTCACAGCAGAATTCTATTTTCAAAAAGACTTACAGCCATTATTACTCAAATTGTTCAGAAGGATACAAGCAGAGGGAAATCTCCCAAATTCCTTCTATGAAGCCAGGATCACTCTAATACCAAAACCAGGCAAAGATATAACCAAAAAGGAGACTATAGACCTATTTCATTAAAGAACGCAGATGCAAAAATTCTCAAGTAAATGCTTGCAAAACACATACAGACTCACATCAAAACGATCATCCATCATGACCAACTTGGATTCATACCAGAGATGCTGGGATGGTTCAACATATGAAAATTAATAAATATCATAAAACACATAAATGGACTGAAAGACAAAAACCACATGATCATCTCAACTGATGCAGAAAAAGCCTTTGACAAAATCCAGCATCCCTTCATGCTTAAAGTCCTAGAGGGAATTGGACTGGAGGAATCATTTCTCAGTGTAATCAAAGCCATATTCAGGAAACCCACAGCTAACATCATCCTAAATGGAGAAAAGTCAGAAGCATTCCCCTTAAAGGTAGGAACTCAGCAAAGGTGTCCCCTGTCACCACTCCTCTTCAAAATAGTGTTGGAAACACTTGCTAGGGCAATAAGGCAAGAAAAGGAAATTAAAGGACTATTAGAGGAAGTCAAGCTATCCCTATTTGCTGATGATATGATTGCTTACTTAAGGGATACTAAAAACTCCACCAGAAAACTCCTGGAAACAATTAAGAGTTTCAGTAAAGTGGCAGGATACAAAATTAACCTAGAAAAATCAGTAGACTTTGTTTACACCAATAAGCAACTGAAGAAGGAATACAAGGAGACCTTCCCACTCACAATAGCCTCAAAAACAATAAAATGCCTAGGAATGAACAAGACACCAAAGATCTCTACAAAAATTTTTTAAACTGTTGAAGAAGGAAATTGAAGAAGACATCAGAAGATGGAAAGACCTCCCATGTTCATGGATTAGAAAAATTAATATAGTAAAATGTCCATTCTACCCAAATTAATATACAGATTAAATTCAATCCCAATTAAAATCCCCAAGAGTTTCTTCACAGACTTGGGAAAAAGTCCTTAATTTCATATGGAAAAATAAAAGACCCTGAATAGCCAAAGCAACCCTGAGCAAAAAGAGCAATATAGGCAGGATCTCTATATCAGACTTCAAGCTATACTACAGGGCTATAGTCATAAAAACAGCTTGGTACTGGCACAAAAACAGACCTGTTGACCAATGGAACAAAACCAAAGATCCAAACTTGAGCACATACAATTTCAGCCATCTCATATTCGACAAGGGGGCCAAGAAGACACAATGGAGGAAAGACAGCATCTTCAGCAAGTGGTCTTGGCAAAACTGGATCACCACTCATAGAAGAATAAAGTTAAACCCCTACCTCTCACCCTGTACAAAAGTCAACTCCAGATGGATCAAAGACTTCAACGTGAACCCCCAAACTCTGAAGGTGATAGAAGAAAAAGTTGGCAGCAGCCTAAAAGACAGGCATAGGAAAAGACTTCCTAAATCAGACAGCATCTGTGCAAGAAATAAGGTCNCTCAGTAAAAAGACAAAAAAAAAAAAAAAAGAGCACAGTTGTTTTGCCTGTCTTACTGGCAAGTGCAGCTACCCTGTGGCTGCTACTGCTTTTGCCATCCTTCAAAGACGTGAGAAGACACAGCTTTTCAACCTTCCAATATGGACTGAAGACTCATGTCTCTCCAAGAATCCTCCAAACTTTCAGTGCCAGATGGGGACTGCTGAGACATCCAGCTTGTGGACTGAGCTACTACTGGGGTTTCTGCTTCTTCACAGTATAGACTGCCATTGTTGGACTACCCAGGCTGTAACAGAGAGATCAGTATAGGAAGCTCAAGACAGGACTTGGTGCTTACTGGACCTCATTTGGTGACCATGGGAAGGGAAAACCCCAGGGTGGAGCACTGTAGAAATGAAACTTTGCCTGGCTCGAGGTGGACCTGTAAGACCTGTCCTGGAGGAACTTCCAAGAGTTATCTGTTATCTATATGGGCATTTAAGTTGTTTCTGTGAGTTGTCTGTAAGCAGTTTTTCCTGCTTCGCCTATCTCTGCAAAGTTCCAGACCTGGATGTCCCCTTCCCTTAAGGCAAAATGTCACACCTCTAGTTTACTGGTTGCACAGACAGGAGCTCTGCAGCCCCTCAGTAGGAGCCAAGGTGGCTCTCCCTTCCCTTCCTTCTGTCCCCACTTCCTTGCCCAGAGCACAGTAGCTTTTAGTATATAAACACATTGCTGGCATGAATAAAGCTGAATCTATCTCCCAGACCATTTCTCTGAGTCCGTTTCTTTCATTTCTCATCTCCGGGTAACTTCTCATGGTCCCCTCCCCGCTCCTTGCCAGGAGCTCAGCCTAGCAACTGTTAGCCTGCCAGCAGGAAACAGCTCTGAGGCTTACAGCCTTGTGAAGTTGCCAGCCTGGTTCTCGGAGGGAAGAACATTGTGTAGATTGTGGCCATGTGTGATTAAAGGACCAACAGATGATATATTTAACCAACAGAGCACAAGGACAGGACTGATGATGGTTTGGGCTTGCCAAGAAGGAGACTTCAAACATGACGTCTTTCAGCTTAATAAAAAATCATAAGCTGAAGATGCTAAAACCTACTTTATATATGGCATGCATATGTGCATATTTTGGAGTGATGCATACTGGAAGGAACAGCAACAACAACAACAACAACAACCGAAAAGACTGTGTCAAAGAACTGACTGAAATGGTGAACTTCTGCTCAAAGCAGTCAACTTCTGCATTGAGAATTTTGAGAGAGACTAAGAAAAATATGAAAAACATGTTTGGCAGAATGCATCAGCTCTTGTGGGGTGAGGGGCAGGGAGGGAGGCACGGGTCTAGATTTGATTTGTAATGTAGTTTTGTGTGAAATGCACAGAGCTTCAATAAAACATTGGCTTTGAAAAAAAAGAACTGACATTTTTCTGGCTTTGAGGTGGGTTCTTTCTTCTCTCTCTGTGTGATAGTTAATCCTAGGTGTCAACTTGACTGGACTAAGGAACAAATAAGAGAAAAGGGATCTTCGGATTCGACCACCTCAACCTGGATGGGCTCACCCCAAATGTGTGCGTTACCTTCTGCCGGCAGGCAGTATAAAAGGCCATGGCAGAGGGAGCTGGTCCCTTTTATCCTGCGGCTTGCCTCTCTCTCACTGGTGAGTTTGTCTTGCTGCTGTGATCAACCCTTTAGATCCCAGCGTGTACTGAGACTGGCAGGTCTCCTGGAATCCACCGGGCCTTCAGCACCAGATTGGGACTACTGAGACATCCAGCCTTGCGGACTGAGCAGTTCCCTGGATTCTCAGCCTCTCCAGTGCAGCGCAGCTCCTGTTGGACTACTTGAGCTCTGTTATATGAGAAAATCAATAAATTGTATATAGTTATATATTCGCCCTGTTGCTTCTGTTTCTTTAGAGAACCCTGACTAATACAGATTTTGGTACCAGAAGTGGGGTTCGAGAGAAACAGAATTGAAAGGAGGAATTTCTTTAGTGGGCTTGTAGTTTCTGGAGCCAGCTCACCAACCCAATAAAGCCCGAGATAGAGTTACTGAAGGTTCTTCTGGTGGCATGAAGAGGAATGATAACCTTTGGTGCAGACTATTTGATGTAGTTATGAATATAGATCCATTTGAGTTGGCTAACTCGCTTTTTGTGAGGAGCAAGGAATTTGGTGACTCTATATATAAAACGTTTGATAAATTAGGTGGAAAAATAGGAAAATATGATTGTGCCGCCGGTTGCGCCTAGATCTCTGTATAAACTGATAGAGGAAATTAAAGAGCTCGGTGATAAAAATGACAGCTCCAGATTCAAAAAAAAAACCCAGTTTAAGGTTTCTCCAAGTGTGCTCTGGAAGAAATCTTCTCTCCATCAGCCAAAGAGCTAAGCGGCAGAAAATCAAGCTGGAGCCCTTAGTATACGTTTGGCTGATTTACAATGCAAATTTAGTTCCCAGCCACGAAGAGTATCAGTAGTCAAAGGAGAGCACTGGTGGGGAAAGGGGGAACCCTGAAACTTGGGGATGGAGATGTGAGGGAAACCATGATGATAGGGTTTTGAACCCTCGGATTCTGAGTGATTTTCTTTATCTGAGAAATTAATCTCCCCACCCTCAGCCAGGAATCCACACCCTGCAGATCCCTCCTCCCCACCATTGCCTGAGGAAACTAATCTCTCCTTCCCATGGGGAGCTAATGTCCCTCAGGCCCCCACAATTGGTGCCTCTAGACCTATAACCAGATTGAAGCCTAAGCAAGCCCCTCAAGGTGGAAGATAGAAAGTTGGTCCACGAGGAGGTGCACTACCCACTAAAGAAATTAATGAGATTGCAGATTCATTCCAGCAGAAGCCTAAGTAATATGTGTGGGAATGGATTGTAAGGGTGTGGGATAATGGTGGAAGGGATATAAAATTGGATCAGACTAAGTTTACTGATATGAGCCCACTGAGTGGAGATTCTAGGTTTAATATGAAAGCTCGAGCAGTTAAAAAAGGTGTTAAAAGTTTATTTGAATGGTTGGCTGATGTATGTATTAAAACATGGCCTACTAAACAGCGAGTTAGAGATGCCTAATATTCCTTGGTTTAGTTGTGATGAAGGGATTGTGAGGTCAGGCAGATGAGCATGCTCGAGTGTATTTGAAGTGTAAAACCCATTCTCCACAATATTAAAGTACCCAGAGGACATGGCCCTTTAACTGAATTTCTAAAGATGGAAAGTACTGAGAGAGACAGCAGAATATTTGAAGAGCTTTATTTTTTTGGCTCTAGTTCTATTTCTTTTGCCAGATCTTACAGTTAGAGAAGTTGTTGCTTGCTTGCATAAATTAAATGTACACGTAATAGGTTGAACAGGACCTCAGGGTAGGAATCAGGTGGCAGCACTGAATTGCAGAAGGCTAGATGAGCGTAGTTACTGTAAGTATCATAATGGGTTGGCAAAGGCAAAACAATGCCTATAATGTCATGACCTGAAATGATCTTTTGAACTGGCTAATTAATCATGGTATTCCCAGTAACCAAATACATAAAAGCCTACTAAGTTTTTTATTTGATCTGTATGAGCAGAAAGCTCTAGAACAAATGACCGGAAGTCAACATTTGATTTTAAGAGTAGCAAATCCCACCCAGTTAACCAGTTTCCAGAATTGAGACAGTTCATAGACCCAGACCCCATTGAATGAAGGGGTGCCAGGTTCCAATGAGGAAGGACCCTGTCACAATACCAAAGAGTTTTATGCGGTTTGCCTTCCTCTGTCACTTCCCAGTCAGGGCCTTAGGCCTTTTACTAGGAGTAAATGTAACACTGGGGAAAAGGAAATAATCAGACTTTTTGAGGCCTACTCGATACTGGTTCTGAGGTTTGACACTGATTCCCGGAGACCCTAAAAAGCATTGTGGCCCTCTGGTTAAGTAGGGGCCTATGGAGGTAGGTGAGAAATGGAGTTTTGGCTGAAGTCTGACTCACAGGGGCCCAGTGGGTCCCAGAACCATCCTGTGGTTATTTTCCCAGTCCCAGAATGTATAATTGGGATAGATATAATTAGAAATTGGCAGAGTCCCCACATTGGTTCCTTGATCTGTGGAGTGAGGGCTTTTATGGTTGGAATGGCCAAATGGAAACCACTGGTATTGCATTTACCAGGGAAAATAATGAACCAAAAACAGTTTCATATCCCTGGAGGGATTGAAGAGATTAGTGCCACCATCAATGATTTAAAAGATGCAGGGGTGGTGATGCCTACCACATCTCCATTTAAACTCTCCAATTTGGCCTGTAAAAAAGACAGATGGATCATGAACAATGACAGTTGACTATTGAAACTCAACCAAGTAGTTAAACCTATTGCAGCCACTGTACCAGAGGTTGTTTCCTTACTTGAGCAGATTATATGTCTCCTGGTACCTAGTATGCAACTATGGATCTGGCCAATTCTTTCTTCTCAATACCAGTTTCATAAGGACCACCAGAAGCAATTTGCTTTCAGCTGGCAAGGCCCAACAGTATACCTTTACTGTCTTTCCTCAAGGGTATGTTAAAAACCTCTCCAGCCTTGTGCATAACTTAGTTAGAAGGGATCTTTATTGCCTGACTCTTCCACAAAATATCATACTGGTTCACTATATTGATGATGTTAGGCTGATTGGACCCAGTGAACAGGAGGTAGCAGCTAGTCTAGACTTGTTGGGAAAGCATATGCGCATGAGAGGATGGGAAAAAATCCAACTAAAATTCAGGGCCATCTACCTCGGTGAAGTTTCTAGGATTTAGTGGTGTGGAGCAGGCAGAGACATTCCTTCTAAGGTAAGAATAAGTTGTTGCACCTGGCCCCTCCCGCCACCAAGAAAGAAACACAACATTAGTGGGCCTTTTTGGATTCCTTGGGGAGCACATTCCTCATTTGGGTGTGTTACTACTACCCATATATCAAGGCAGCAAACTTTTGAGTGGGGCTTGGAACAGGAAAGGCTCTTCAACAAGTCCCAGGCGGGCAGTGCAGTCTGCTCTGCACCTAGGGCCATATGATCCAGCAGGACCCAATGATGCTTGAGGTAGCAGTGGCAGATAGAGAGGCCGTCTGGAGTCTGTGGCAGGCTCCCATAGGGGAATCATACTGGAGGCCCTTGGGATTTTGAAATAAGGCTCTGCACCTTCATCTGCAAAGAAATATTCTCCTTTTGAGAGCCAGCTCTTAGCCTGCTATTGGGCCGTAGTGGAAACTGAACGTTTGACAATAGGCCACCAAATCACCATGTGACCTGAGCTGCCCATCATGATCTGGGTGTTATCTGACCCACCGACCATAAAGTATGACATGTGCAGCAACAGTCCATTATCAAGTGGGAGTGGTACATACCTGGGCAGGCCCTGAGCGCTCAAGCAAGCTACATGAAGAAATGGCCCAAATGCCTATGGTTTTCACTCCTGTTACAGTGCCTCTTGTGCTCAAGCATACACCTATGGCTTCATGGGGGTTTGCCCTATAATCAGGTTAAAGTGGAGAAAATAGAAACTAGGGCCTGGGGGTTTTACTGATGGTTCTGTACACTATGCAGGCACCAGCCAGTGTTGGACAGCTGCAGCATTACAGTCCTATTCCTGAAACAACCCTAAAGGACACTGGTGAAGGAGAAGCTTCACAGTGGGCAGAACTTCAGGCATTGCACCTGTGTTGTTGCATATTTGCCTTGAAGGAGAAATGGACAATAGTTCGGATTACATACTGATTTCACGGGCTGAGCCAATGGGTTTGGCTGGATGGTCAGGCTTGGAAGCGAGCATGACTGGAAACATCAGGTGAGAAAGACATTTGGGGAAAGAAGTATGTGGATAGGCTCTCTGAATGGTCAAAAGGATGTGAAGATACTTAGTGTCTCATGTAAATTGCTCATCAAAGAGGTGATCTCAGCAGAGGATGAGTTTAATAATCAAAGTAGATCGATGACTCGTCTGTGGATAGTCAGTCTTTCTCCGGAGCTATCCCTGTTGTTGCTCAATTGGGCCATGAACAAAGTGGTCATGGGGCTGAGATGGAGGTTATGCATTGGCTCAGACAGCATGGACTTCCACTCACCAAGGCTGATCTGGCTACAGTTGCTGTGAGTGCCATGATTGCCGACAGCAGAGACCAACATTGAGCCCTCGATATGGTGCTTATTCCCGGGTGACAGCGCAACTTGGTAGGCAGGTTGACTATATTGGACCTCTTCCATCATGGAGGGGACAGCCTCTTTGTTGCCTTACAGGAATAGTTACTTTTATTCTGGTTAGGGTTTGTCTTTCCTGCATATAATGCTTCTCCAAAGCTAGCCATTCAGGGACTTAAGAATGCCTTATCCACCATCCTGGTATTCCTCACAGCATCACATTCTGACCAAAGGAACTCAACTCTCACAGCAAAGAAGTGTCGACGTGGCGCCAATGGTCATGGTATCACCTGGTCTTGAACAAGTTCCCCACACACCCAGAAGCAGCTGCTTATAGAACGATGGAATGAGGCCTCTTGAAGATCACAGTTATAGTGCCAAATTACGGTAGCAATACCCTGGAGAGTTGGGCAAGGTTCTCCAGCAGCAGTATATGCTTTTGAATCAGCGCCCACTATATGGTACTGTTACTCCTGATAAGCCAGAATTCATATGGTCCAGGAACCAAGGGGTGGAAGTGGGAATGATTCCACGACTATACTCCTCAGTGACCCAGTAGGAAATTTTTGCTTCCTGTAACCCACGAACTTGTGTTCTGCTGTCTAGATGTTTTGGCTGCCAAAGGGGGTGCTTTTGCCAGAGAACAAGCAAACGTTCCATTGAGACTGGAAGCTAAGACTTCCCCCATGCCACTTTTGCTTCTACTGCCCCTAAACCAACAGGCTAAGGAAAGAAAAACAGTAGTAGGAGGAGTGTTGATCCAGACTACCACAGGAGAAATTGGACTTTTCTTCCACAAGGGGCTCACGGAAATTATTATTGGAGGCAGGGATGCCCTGAATATGGTGCTTACTGGTGCTACCAGTGTCCCATGAAATGCAATGGGAAACTCCAACAACTACTTAGTAACGCAACAGACAACAAATGGCCCAGACGCCTTCAGGGATGAAGGTATGGTCACCTCATCCAGGGAAAGAGCCAAAGAACCTTGCACAGAGTTGCTTGCTGATAGGGGAGGAATAACAGAATGGGTATTAGAAGAAGGTAGTCATAAATACAGCTGAGGCCACAGGACCAGTTGCAGAAACATGATTATAATGGATTTAACTTTTGTCCTATCCTTGGTTAAGAATATGTGGCTTGTGTCCATCCATATATACATTGTATATTAACGAGCATACTTGTGGTGTTTGTCCACCTTTTGAATGTGCAACTGAGATTCAGTATGTTAAGTGTTGTAATATTTATGTTATTAGATACTGAATGACTAAGTGTTCCTCAAGGACATTACCAACTACTCTAATATATAATGCTTTGGCTATTGCACATGAGACACTTATAACATGTTGGGTGGAATTATGAACTTGCCATTATTTGCAATTGACATTTAAGAATAACATAAGGAGAGGCTACTTACTGGGTGTCAAGTGTTGACAAGGGGTGGACTTGGATGGTTAATCCTGGGTGTCAACTGTACTGGACTAAGAAAAAATAAGAGAAAAGGGATCTTCGGATTGGACCACTTCAACCCGGATGGCCAACCTCAAATGTGGGCATTACATTCTGATGCTGCCGGCAGGAAGTATAAAAGGCCTTGGCAGTAGGAGCTGGTCCCTTTTTTCCGTGCGGCTTGCCCTCTCTCACTGGTGAGTTCATCTTGCTGGTGTGACAACCCTTCCGGATCCCAGCCCTGCGAAAGCCATCGGGCCTTCATCAACCAGATTGGGACTACTGAGACATCCACCCTTGTAAGCTGAGCATGTCCCCTGGATTGTTCAGCCGCTCTCCAGTTTGGCGCAGCTACTGTTGGACGACTTGAGCTCTGTCACATGAGTGAAACAAATCAATAAATTGTAATAAGCGATGTAGTCATCCTGTTGCTTCTGTTTTTTTAGAGAACCCTGACTAATACACTCTGGGTGCAGCCCAGATGCCACTGTCCAGCGAGTGCTCTCTGTACATGGACTCTCCTCTTTCTTCTCTACCTCATTTCTTGTTCTCCACTTGCCCTTATTTCCTCCTTCTAGCCTCCATTCAACTCTCTATTCTCTCTCATGCTTCATTTTGCCGAGAATGGCTAACCACAAGGCTCGCCAGTTTTATGATTTGGGGAGATGGTCCATAAGACTGAGGAGAAATGACTTCTTCATCTTTTATCTTTAACTTTTGTTCTTAGCAGCAAATCATTTAGCATAAGAGCTCTGGGCCAACTGTAACATCGGATTGTTCCACGAGTGACATGTAACATGAAAATAGCTTTCATCCCCCAGAATAACAAATAAGCACACTCTTGCACATCCTAAGCAATGTTCTGTGTGAGCCTAGCCTTTCCAGCTAAGTCCAGGGAGATGGTGTGATTTTCTCGTCCTTCCTTATGACTTCAGCTCAGCCACAGGGAGGAGAGTACTGTCATTTCCCCATGTTCCTTGCTTCAAGTTGTAAGTGTTCAGGTTATGTTGACACTTGATGGAATATCTGTCATTAATGCACCACTCAGGGTGCATGGAGGAAGGGGAACACAGAAAACCTTGTTTACTGAGATAGAGATTCAATAGCCAATTCAAAACTCTTTGAGTACTTGCAGTGTACACACTATTGCTAGGATTGGGAACTCAAACCTGGGCAGGTGATTCTTACCTTAAAGAGCACAGCTGTTAGCAGAGACAGCAATCGTTAACTACGGACAATCCAACATGGCAGTTGATAAGGAAAATGCTCCAAGAACGCTCTGGCCATGGGTTAGAGTTAGACAGAAAAAGCACATTTGAAAGACAGTTGACAGAACTGTACAGGAGCACTTCAAGAAGGAAAGCAATATATTAATCATTCCCAGCAGAAAAATGGAAAATGATATGAACAGAAAATTCATGTGACCAAAAGGTAGATGTTCATTAAAAATGAGATAGTTTTCCGCCTTCAAAGATAGGCAAAATCTGAAAATGAGGGGAAGGTCCTAGAGCTGGCGAGAACACCATCAGAAGTCTGTGTTTGCATGTGTCAATGTGGACTGCGAACTGCCCGAGGGATTTGTAGCTTCACCACCATGGCATATTCAGCTTAAAAATACATTGTGTGTTTGTTGGGAGCCATCCTTCTTTTAGTAATCCATCCTATTATAAAAAGTTATTTGCCGAGGCAGCAAAAAAACTTAAATATGCATGGTCCTTTCTTACTATAGGATATTACATAGGGAAAGGAAAGAAAAGTTAGATCTATGATTGTTAGTTTAAAGGGATGCCTATCTGTTATGTGTTATTAAAAAGCAAAGCAACTTGCATTTTGGTAAAAAAAAAAAATCAATGATCTTCTTCTTCCCTCATTTCCCCCCTCCCCTGACTCTGTCTTCAATGAGTAGGAGAGGGAGGGCCAGGAGTAGTAGTGTCTATTGTGATCCCAGCACTTGGGAGGCCGAGGGAAGGCCACATTGTGTTACATAGTAAGACCTTCTCTCTCTCTCTCTCTCTCTCTCTCTCTCTCTCTCTCTCTCTCTCTCTATCTCTCTCTCTCTCTCTCACACACACACACAGAGAATAAGCAAAATAATAAAGGACAGACTCTAAATGATTAAAACTGATAAATTTTATGAGTTTTGTTTTGGTATAACTGGTTTCAGAGCTTGTGCCTCTGAGAAGTCAGCTGCAGGAGAAGGTCCCCTGATGAATATAATTAAAAACCCTGAAATGGGGTCAGTGTGATGGCTCAGTGGGTAAAAGGGCTTGCCACCAGGCTTGATGATTTGATCTCCAGAACACATATGGTAGAAGGAGAGAACCATCTCCCGCAGGTTGTCCTCTGAGCTCCATGTGTATGCCAATGCCATGCACACATGCTATGTAGGTAGAGAGATGGCAGATTGTCCAAGGATCAAGGAGCAGCATACTGGTGCATTCCCTTGGCTGGCTTTTTATCTCACACACCCTAGACTTGGAGGCAAAGAACCCACAGTCTAGAAATACCAATGGGAGACAGAAGAAAAAAACCCTGATAAATACCCGCTGTTTCTTCACAGGATTCAGAGAAAACTATTGTGACAAAGATCACGATCACTTTACTGCAACCTAAACCTGCTCTCACTAGCTACACCAGGAAAGACAAAGTCATGACCTTTGTTCAGACATCATCAAGGTGCCCCACCCACTCCCCAGTGAGGCAGAATCAGAGAAGGCTGATCAAGGAGCTCTGGCTCCAAGTACACTAGCCTCAATCAAAATTTCCCACTCCCCTGGAATATCCAGGGATGCTCCACGGGGAGCTGGATCCACTCCTGGTGGAGGGAATTGTCATTTGTGCTTCTGTAACAAAATATCTGAGATCAGGTAATTAATTTATAAAGATCAGAAATGTGTTTTCTCATGGTTCAAGGTAGTGACAGGTTCCATGGCGGAAGAAGGAAGGATATGCTAGGCCAATGCTATGCCTCTTTCGTAGGGAGCTTGTCCACGCTGATGAAGAAGGACCTTCATGGCCTAATCATTTCTTCAGGATTCCACTTCTTAACACACTGAGAACCCATGAACTTTGGAAGTGGCATACCATAGGAGTGGTGGTACCAGACGGTCTCCTGGGGAGCCATGGAGGTGACAAACAACATGAGTCTCAGCAGGAAGTCCACAGAGACCACTGGAGAAGCAGGGATTCCCACCCCCGACAGTAGCAAGGAGATGTCAAGTAGGATGTCAGTGAGGACTGAGTGGGAAACCTACAGCCCTCCCCTGTCTGGCAAGAGGGAGGGGGCATACTCCCATCAGAGAGATGGAAAATCCAATGAAAGCATCAGATTTAAATAAGATCTGAGGGACCAGAACAACACAGACCGCCCAGATTTCAATAGAAAATCATGCCACACTGAGACCTTTGTAGATTTCAAACTGAATGAAAAAGACAGTTGATAAAGCGTCAAGATACAGAGGTGCCAGAATTATTAGGTAAAAAAATTGAGGCATCTCTGATAAAAAATACTTCAACAATTACAAACGTGCTTGAAACAAATGCAAAAATAGAAGACCTAAGCAAAGGAGAGGTCATCAAGAGGAGCCAAGGAGAAAGTAATCACGATCAAAACACTCCAACACCTGAAGTGGAGGCTCAGAGAAGGGGCCGGGAGAGAGAGGGGAAGGGAGAGGAGAAAGAACCAGTGAGTCTGTGTGTAGGAAAAACAGACTGAGAAACCAGCAGAGCCCCGGGGCAGGGAGAAGCACTGTTAAAGCCCCCCTAACATTTATTTAATAAGAGCTGGAGAAAGAGGAGATGAACAAGCTTCTTTAAAAATTGGACTTATGGGGCTGGAGAGATAGCCTAGTGGTTAAGAGCGCCGACTGCTCTTGCAGAGGACC
Organism: Rhizomys pruinosus; assembly: GCA_009823505.1. NCBI lineage: Eukaryota > Metazoa > Chordata > Mammalia > Rodentia > Spalacidae > Rhizomys > Rhizomys pruinosus. The sequence goes on from VZQC01013512.1 coordinate 266,524, forward strand.
CGGGTTTGGGATTCGAACCCCAGCACCCACGTGGCAGCTAAGAACTGTCTGTAACTCCAATTCCAGGAGAACTCCAGTTCCAGGGGAATCCGAGACCCTCTTCTGACCTCTGCGGCATCGCATGACATGGGTGCACAAACCTACGTGCAGACAGTACACTCATACACATACGAAAATAAATAAAATTAAAAAAAATTGGGCTTAGAGTGTTGCCTATGCTCAGCAAGCGCTCTCCACTGAGCCAGTCCCCAAAGGGTTTGAAAGAAGGAAAGAAAGAAACCAGGGGCACAGACTGCATTTCCAAGTCCTGGAAGGCTGAAGTAGGAGGGTCACAAGTTCAAGGTCTGCCCAGTCTGGGAAACAGTGAGACTGTCCCAAAACAAACAACAAGAACGGGCTGGGGACATATCTCAGGGGCAGAGTGCTTGCTTTGCTTTCACAAGGCTGCAGGGTTAGGGAGCCACACTACACCAAACCAAAACCAAACGAAAACAAAACCCAAGGTAAATGAAACTCAGAGTGGCTACATCAGTACCAGATGAAGTAAACCCCAGAACAAAGAATCTCCAGACATGCTCCTTATAAAGGAGAAGGAATCCAGAAGGCACAGAAACCTTCAAGGTTTTGCCACCCAGTTACAGAGCTGCAAAATGGGAGTCAACAGTTGAATGAGCTCAGAGGAGCAACATGTAAAACTACCATCACCCTGGAATTCTTCTCTTAACAGCTGGTAGAACAACCAGGACAAAAATCAGAAGGATGTGAAAGCTCTTGAGATCATCATCAACTAACACACTCTAATCAACATTTAGAGAACACACCTTCAAACAACAGTAGGCTACATCTGCTTCTCAAGTACTCATGGAACACAGCCCAACATGGATCATATTCTGGTCCATAAAACAAATAAACAATTAAAATAGCAGAGGGTGTCCTCCAGCCAAGATAGAATCAAACTAGAAATCTACATGATGCTAAAAGTTTTAGTTAATGCAGGTGCAAGAAAAGGAAATAGAAGGCATACAGGTCGGAATATGTTATGTTTTCAATATGAAATGTTACTCACTGGATAGTGTACTGAAGGCTTGGTCCGCAGGTGGTGACACTACATTGGGAGATGGTGGGGAATTTGGGAGGTGGCACCTGTCTGGAGGAGGTAGGCTATTGGGGTGTATTCCTGGGCATATGCCTTGTTCTGGCTCCTCCCCTTGCCCAAAGCAGCAGGATCAGCTGACCATGGACGGAAACCTCTACAACTGTGAGTCCAAATAAAATCTTTCCTCCTTTAAGTTGTTTCTCTTGGCTAATGAGAGAAATATAGAAAGGAAGATATAAAGTGGTTTCCATTTGCAAAAGATGTGATTGCATCCATAGAAAATCTCAAAGACTCTACAACAAAGATAACTCTTTCAACAAGGAAGTGAGTTGGCAAGGTTGCTGAATGTAAGGTAGACACAAAAAATCCATGGTAATAATATATACTATCATCAAACACATCAGACTCTGAAATTAAAACTACTGTACCGTCTGTGAGTATCTCTTCAAAATCAAATAGTTGTAAACATAAGGAATTATGACGAGGGCTTGCAGGCCTGAAGTACAGAATGTGGATCTGGAATAGCCCCACAGACTCGCATGCTCAGCAGTTCTGTCTCCAGCTGCTGGTGGTGTTTGGGAAGATTGTGGGGCTTTTAAAGGTGGAGCCTCCTTTTAGGAAGTGAGCCTTGGGGGATGGGCCTGGAGGTTTTACAGCCCGGCCCCACTTCCTGTTTACTACCACTTCCTGTGTGTTGATGCAATGTAACCTGGCAGCCTCCTGCTTCACACCTTGCTTGCTTGCTGCCCTCCCGTGATGTACCGTATTCTCCTCAAACTGTCACCAGAATGAACTCTGTCTACATTAAGTTTATTGGGCACAGTATTTTATCACAGCAATGAGAAAGTAACTTTTACAATGTTGACAGAAGAAATCCAAGAAGATTCAAATAAGTATGGAGACATGCAATCTTCATTCATTGAAAGGTTCAAAACAGAGTAAAGATGCCAACGGGTGCACAGACCTGCATGCAAACAATACATTCATACACATACAAAAAAAAATTAAAAAAAAATTAAAAAAAAATTTTTAAAAATTTCTGCAAAATGTCAAAGTATACGCACCGTTAGTCTAAAATGTATATAGAAAGTTAAAGGAAATAGAATAACACTGTGAAAGAAGAACAAAATAGGTGGAATTACACTGTATTATTTAAAGAATTCTTGCAGGGATCAAGATTGTATGTACAGGGCCAGTGAATAGCTCAGTGGGTAAAAGCATTTGCTGTGTAAATCTGAGGATCTGAGTTTGATCCCTGGGATGCACAGTGGAAGGAGAGAACTGATTCTAAAAGTTGTCTTCTGACCTCCACATGTGGTGTACACACCCACACCCAAATCACAGTGAAACCCCTACAAATAATAGTAGAATAAATACTTTTTAAAAAACGGAAAAAATGTGTGGATATCAGTTAAGTTAGAAAAGGAGCTTAAAGTATTTTTTCTATAATTTGGAAAAACCAGTAGATGTAAAGTTTAAAAACTACATCATCAATAGTTCCTCAGCAAGAGGTTGGACTTCATGCCCTCCTGGGATTTTTGTCTGACTTTGAGCTTGCTGGGAGAGGGAGAGTCAATTTTCTTTAAGGGTGTGACCCCTGCTGAGTGGACTAGGTACTGGGGATGGACCTGCACTCAAGAGTATTTGAGGAACACAAATTGAACTTGATAGGCTTTAGAAACAGAAGACATGAGGTTTGGGGTGGATTTGAGAAGGGAAAGGGGAGGAGGGTGAGTATGATCAAAATATGAAAATTTCAAAAAATTAATAAAAATGCTATTCAAAATGTTTAGAAGGTGAAATAAAACAAACATTCAACATTCTTCTTTTTACTGTATTTAATTCACTTTGTCTCTGTTATGTACTATACCCTATAACACACTACTTACTGTATTACTTACAGTTCATGGACTAGAGGTCTTCACAGCATGAAGCACTGAATTTGGTGTCCCTGGGACCTGCTGAATGCATCAGCTACAACTGCGTTGTGGTGCCTAAATGCCTGGATGGAAACACAGTTTCAGAGGCCCGCATCCCTCAGCGTGGATGACGTGGCAGCTGGGCCGGCAGGAGCTTGCAGCACGGCTGGGTCACAAACATCTCTGTATCAGGAAGCAGAGCACTCAGGGCTGGAGCCAGTGGGGGCCTCACTTTCAAGGCTGGTCCCCAGAGACTTACCCTAGACCACAGCCCCAAAGTCCACAACCTCCCCAAACATATCACTGGCTGGATACCAAGTGCCCAGACATGAGCTTATGGGAGACATTCCTGACTGAAGCAAAAGCAATCAGCAAGGTAAGGGAAAATTTAGAATGAAACGAAAACCACTTCACAACACAACCGGCACTTGGCATGAATCAAGGCAGGGCCTCTGTGCTCTGCTGGTAGTCACCCTGTGCCTCATTACTACAAGCTTGCATTGAAAAGAACTCCAGCTTCATTTATAAATGTCCTTGGTGTAGCAGTAAAAATGACTATTTAGAAAAATCCCAAACCTTAGGTACAATTCTTTTCATTATTCTGTGTGGTGAAATGGGATGCATACAACACTTCTGTTACAAATGCTGGTGTGATGATTGTCTTGAGAAAAAGCACTTAGGCAGTGGAGTGGTTGGCACAGTGCTAAGGAGATCTTTGAAAACGTACAGTAGTACCACCTCTCTTATTAAAATTTTGTTTTAGAAAATGTATTTCTAGTTCATAGGCAAGTTACTTTTTCCCAAGGCTCCACCAGTTGATGGGGAGTTGATACTGCTGGGGAAGGGAGAGTAGGTTTTCTTTGGGGACATGGCCACTGACAGGTTGTTCATGCCCCACTGGCTGGCTTCACACCCTTGTGACTAATTAGACTCGGTGGGGGTATAAAAAGCAGCTTTCCAGGCTTCTGTGAACTTAGAGCAATGGTGACAGCATGCTCAAGCCCCAAGCAGACTCAAACCAGTTAAAACCCAGCATAGAACTGGGGAAATGTGTAAGAAGTTTCAATCTTAGCTGATCACCCACTGGCAGCTGATCACTGCTGAGTGAGGGAGAGCTGGTCTTCTAGACTCCAATGAGTGAACTCACACTGAGGGACAACTGGGGACACAAATTTGACTTGACAGGCCTGTGGTGGTTTCAATGTGAGTGTCCCCCATAGGCTTTAAGTATTCAGATATTTTGTCCCCAGCACTGTTCTGGCAGGTCTTAGAAGGTGTGGCCATGCTGGAGGAAGTAGGACATTGGGGGCGGATTTAGTGAGCTTAACAAGCCTTGTGGTCTCCAGTCTCTCTCTCTCTCTTTCTCTCTCTCTCTCTCTCTCTCTCTCTCTCTCTCTCTCTTTCTCTCTCTCTCCCTCTCTCTCCTTCCTGCACTCATTGAGAGATGTGAACCTCGGCTTTCTGCTCCAGCCCTGGCCACCATGCTTCCTGCCACCATGGACTCTAATTCCCTGGAACTGTCAATCATAAGCTCAAATAAACTCTTCCTTTTATTTATTTATTTATTTTTAATTTTCTTTTTTTTTAATTTTTATTTATTTCTGTATGTGTATGAATGTACTGTCTGCATGCAAGTTTGTGCACCCATGTCGTGCAATGCCGCAGAGGTCAGAAGAGGGTGTCGGATTCCCCTGGAACTGGAGTTCTCCTGGAATTGGAGTTTCAGAAGGTTCTCGGCCGCCATGTGGGTGCTGGGGATTGAACCCGGGTCCTCTGCAAGAGCGGTCGGCGCTCTTAACCGCTAGGCCATCTCTCCAGCCCCTCTTCCTTTTATAAGTTCCCTTGGTCATGGTGGTTTTATCACAGCAACGGAAAAGTGACTACTACAAGGTCTTAACATATATGACAGAATGCATGAGATCTGGTGGGAGGGCTAAGGGGGTCAAAGCATGGTTAAGGTGTATTGTATGAAGTTCAGAAAAATTCTATGAAAATACATATTGAAAAATTCTAACAGCTATTTAACTTGAAAGAATGGACTGAGAGAAAAACTGTAGTTATCTGACACGAATATACCACAGACAGCTTATTTTGAGGATGACTGCAAAGAGTTTAACACTTTAAGGAAATGGCGAGCAGGATTTGTTGTAGTAAGGTTTTTCTCCCAGGGAAGAATTACAACTTTGAAGCATTTCTTCTGCAATAACTTTAAGTCCTCCTATTTTTAGAGAGACTTTGGATAAAATTAGGGACATTAATTCTTGTGATCTTGAACAAATACACAAGCTTTGTGTTAGCATTTGGAAGATGGTCATAACTCAGTAAACCAACATTTTCTAGATGACCAGTGAGTGACATTGCAAATCAGGTTGTAAGACAGCCTGATGTCTTTAAAATAGAAGAGTGTAAAACGTTCATTCAGAGGACTTGATATTCTGCACTGAAAATGACCTTTAAGAAAATAAGGATGTGTCAAATTCTAGCATAGTTTAAAGAAGAATATCCACAGTCATCTGAAAACATTATTATTATATTCTTCCCCTTTAATTACACATCTGTGTATGGCTAGATTTTCCTCATTCTCTTCAAGCAAAGCAATGGATCACAACAAATTGACTAATAGAAGCAACATGAGAACCCAGGTTTTTTCTATTAAGTCCTATGTTCAAAAGCTTTGCAAAAGTGTATAAAATAATACCGTTTTCCTCACCAATTTTTGTTTGTCTAGGATCTGTTTGTTTTATAGTCTATTGGGTTACTAACTTCAGACTAAGAAAGAGGTGAGGGAGAAGTCTTAAGAAATTGCATTTTGGTCCCGGGGGAAATGAAATGTTAACACAATCAGTGACATCATGTACTGGGCAGAAATCTCTTGTGTACTGAAGGGAAAGGAAGTAATGAATTCCTTTTAGATCATTTGAGCCTAAGTTTCTTTTTTTACACTTCATTTATAATTTTTATTTTATGTGTATTTCCTGCATGTATGTAAGTGCACCCATGTTGTGCAGTGCCTGTGGAAGTCAGAAGAAGGTGTCAGATACCTTGGAACTGGAGTTATGGTTGGTTGTTAGTTACCATATGGGTGCTGGAAATTGAACCCAGGTCCTCTGTAAGAGGTCTTAACTGCCCAGCCATCTCTCCAGCCCCGAGTCTGACTTTCTTGTTGATCAAGCACAGGTAAGAATAGTAGTAACGGCTATCATGTGTTTTTATTTTTATTTTATGAGTGTTATATCTGCATGTATGTAAATGTACCTGTGTCATGCAGTGCCTGTGGAGGACAGAAGAAGGTGTTGGATCTCCTGGAACTGGAGTTACAGATGATCATTAGCCACTGTGTGGGTTCTTGGATTCAAACCCAGGTCCTCTGCAAGAACAGTCATTCCTCTGAACTGCTGAGCCATCTCTTCAGCCCATCTTACTATTTTTTTTTTTTTTTTGTCTTTTAGAGACAGGGTCTCCCTGTAGTCCCAGCTGTCCTGGAACTCACTCCGTAGACCAGGCTGGCCTTGAACTCACAAAGATCCACCTGCCTCTGCCTCCTAAGTGCTAGGATTAAAGGTGTGCGCCACCACGCCCCGCTCCTTACTATGTTTTTATACATCATTTTGATCACCAAACATGGTAAGTCATCTATTATACAAAACAATTTAAGAAAGAAAGCCTCTTGTTCTTCCCACTTAGGGATAGGGTATCAGGCATGGGAGTGAAATTATTTGCTCAAAGGTTACCCAGTTAGTAAGTGACAGACTGAGGACCAGGCTCCTGAATCCAGGCTCTTAGTCACTATGTTCTTCTACCTCTGGATGGCCAATAGTTGGCTAATAGCCTGAACTTAAGGATCAGAGAAGGCCTGTTCTACACATTGGATTTCTGTTTGATAATTCTGTCAGGTCACTTATTCAATTGTTCATCATCATGAGAGAATGATTATTTTATTTTATTTTCAGAGCACAAACATTTAAGTGCCTTTCCACTACACCAGAAGGTACTGAAGGATCTTAGCAAACAGAAGCTGGAACATCAACTCAGAGCTCCTTTCTTACCCTCAACAAACAAGAAGGTGTGATCTTAGAAGTTCAAACTGTTCCAAAACAGTTTAAACAATTTAAAACAAAGAAAGACTTATTTCATTTCATCATTTTAGACATTTCAGTTCATGGTCACCATGGCTTCTGGGCTTGGCACAGCAGGATATCATGGTAGAAGGTGATGAGAGAGCAAAGGTGTTCACCGCACAGTGTCCAGGAAGCGGAGAGACATGGAAGAAGAGGCTTAGGACAAGACAGAGCTCCAAGAACAAGCCTCCCAGTGACCTGATCACTCCAACGAGGTCCCATCTCTGAAGGTCTCTACCCCCCTCATAATGCCATCAGATTATGATTCCATTGGCAAATTAATCCACTGATGAGGTCAGAGTCATTATCCAAACACCTGGGAGCAATTGGATCCTCAGCCTTTTACCATATGCACCGTTTGTGAGGATATTTCACAGTCACATCACGTCTGTAAGGATACTAATTTTCCTTCTGCCTGGGTACAAAGGAAACTCTATGGAGATACCCATCTTAAGATGTGGCAGAGCCTCTTAAGATTCTCCTTTTTACAGTAGGCTAATGTAGTCAACAACATGAGAACCCATCCCTAGAGCCATTACCTTTAAAACTTACAGCCAAATGCCTGCAAAAGGCTAGTGGGTAGCCACGAGTCTTCCTAAGGAACAGTAATAATGTACCATGTTAGCTAATTTTGTGTCACCATGATCACAAATGCCTGAAAGAAGCAACTTCAGGGAAGAAAGATTGATTTTGGCTCCTAGTTTCAAAGGTTCAATTTATCATGGCACAGAGGGCATGGGACAGCAGCTCAATTCATGGCAGCAGGAATATGTGGTAAAAGCTGTTCATCTCACAGCAGATCAGGAAGTAGAGTAAGACCAAAAGTAAGACCAACATCTTCCCAAGGACTTGCCCCCCAGTTATCTGCTACTTCTTTCAGTTGGGCTCTATCTCTCAAAATAGTATCACCAACTGGGAACAAGCATCCAAAACATGAACCTATAGGGGCCGTTTCAGATTTCAACCATAATGGCTATCTTTGAGGCTGATGAATAACTGCAATGACCTGCGCATCTCTGGCATGGCAGTCACACGATGTTCAACCTTAGTGGTGCACTCCTAAGCTGCTTCTTGCAGGACAGACCACATTTTCCATCCATCAGTGTGTTTTTCTGTCCCACTTAGCAGCTTTTGAGCTGCTATCTCATTCCAATATTTAGCATCTCTTATTGAGTTAACTTGGCCACAATGAGGTTCTTTTTCAATTCTGTCCTTATCTCATCAACTACAATTTGGAATCTAATTTATGCTGATGAAAAAGGCCACAGAATTTTGACTGTATTACTCCTATTTGGTTCTGTCAACTCAGCGCGGGCACCTCCTGACTCAGGGAAGTGGAGGTGAGGGAGAGAAAAGTGTTTTCAGACTGTAGGTGAGGCTTTGAAGGCAGCTGGGAGGGAGCTTCTGGTGGAGATCTGGGTCCCATTATGTCAGTCTTATATGAGAAGTAAAGGGAATGTTCTCAGGAGTTGAGTGTAACCTCTGCTTCCCTCCAACCACATCCTGAGAAGCTTCTGTTAGAACCAAGAGGAAATCCTCACCAGGTGTATTCCAAGAGTCTTTGATTGACAGCCTAATTCAACTGAAGACAGTCGGCTCCATCAAAGTAAGAGCAAAATGGACAGATGTGAAAAGCTGGGGCATCTCATTAAAACCAAAACTTTATTTCCCACAGCTTCAGATCCATATGTGTAGTGTACTTCCTATTTCCAGACCTTTTCATGATAAATTTTTTGAAGTAATGTGTTCCAGATGTTAACTGCCTGGGTGTTCCTGAGATTGTTGGCATACTGGGTTCATTTTGCTATTTGAAATTTAAATAGAATTGGTGATAGCCTTATAAACATGAGTCCCAATAGGAAAGGAACGGCAGGACTGAGAAGAGCAACTAGGGAGCTGCTGGCACCGAGGGGAAGGGAAGGACAGTAGCGTTACTGTTACTAGTAGCCCAAGTCAAGGGGAAAACTGGAGAGGCACGGGGGTGGGGGCAGCTCACAGGGCCCAGCTGGGACCAGGAATAAGTTCCACCTTCCCCTTCTGTCTGCTGAGGGGGACTTACTGCTGCCTCCCATGAATTATACCCTTCATCCAGCAGAGCGCACAGGGTAGCTGGTAATTCAGATCAAGGAAGTGTTTGTCCTCCTGGGGCACAGAGCAGAACAGTGAAGATGGTAGCAGGGAACCAGTATAAGTCTCAGTCTTACACCCAGTAGAATTTTGTGAGAAGACAGAAAGGAGATCAGGAAGAAAATCAGTTTTATGCCCTAGCAAACAGCCTGCGCATTACTGGTATAATGTAAATGAGGGGTTGGCCTCCTGCAGTCACTCAGGACCATAGCTAACAGTGAGTTGTTTCTGTGTTCCAGAAGGCTCAGGGAGCTTTGGTACTGAGGATGGGAGAGAATTATGTACATGCTTTTTACTGCTTCATCCTAGAAATGAAACATCATCTCCATTCCCAGTCCACTGACTGCTTCTGCTCCTCTTGCTTCAATTTTATACCCTAGTCAGAATTCCACCCCCCCCCACACCTTGGCTTTCTTCCCTTGCCCTTCTAGCTTATATAACACTAAATGCTTATTTCTTTTTGTCCAAAGAAATTGTTCTTTTTCTTACACTAGACTAACCTAATGTTATGGTTAGCGTAACAAGCCCTAGAACCACCTGGGAAAAGAATCTCAATGAAGGACTGTCTATATTGAGTTGGCCTGTGGGTGTATCTGTGGGGGATTGTCTTAATTAAGTTTATTGATCTGGGAAGATGCAGCCCACTCCGGGTGGCCGCATTCCCTAGGCAGGGGTTCCTGAACTGGGTAAGAGTAAGGACATCAAGCTGAGCAGAAGCCAGCAAGCAAGGATGCATGCCTTCCTTTCTTTCTGTTCTTGAAAAAGCAGATGGGATGGGAGGTGACTATCTGAAGTTCTGCACCGACTTCCCTGAGATGATGAACTATAATTTGGACTTGTTAGCTGAGTAAGCCCCTCATCTATAAGTAGTATTTTATCACTGCAACAGAAATGAAATTAAAACACTAGATTTGTTTAAAATGCCTTAAACTAAAACTTCCGATGAAAGTGTGTCCTTATGAGAGGATAGTCCATTGCTCTATGCAGAGAAATTCTGAGGTTAACTTTTAATGAAACTAAGTTTTTATGACATAATTTCTCTATTGAAAAGTGGCAAGGTTGGCAAGGAGAGAGAGAGAGAGAGAGAGAGAGAGAGAGAGAGAGAGAGAGATTGATTTACCCATGGTCATGCAGGATTTGACTCCAATTTCCTGGCTCTCTGTCCACAGCTGTTTTTGAAACCCTATACCACTTTTCTCTCTCTGTACTTTATTTTTTGAAAAAAAAACTAGTATTCCCCTAATACCATCTGCTTGACTTGCCTTTAATCTTGTATAGTTCAGTTCTGCATATAAAGAAGCCAGTACCTTGGTGAAAATCATTAATTTTCAGAAGCCTTTATTTCAGCAACTCCAAAGATAATTGCTAAGAATAGGTATATTCCCTGAAAGATGTAGTTAAAATTAACTTATTTTGTGGTCATGTTTCCCAAAGGCACAAAGGCTATGCTAAGAATTCAAGTGTTTTAGCAGCTGTGACAAATTTCTGCCACAAATGATGCAGTAAATAATTTTATTTCTCAGAAGCAGCCTTGAGGGCTTAGCATTAGGGGCAGTGGGTACAGATGCCTGGAAATGCCCAGACAGGCCCGGGTTTTGTCTAAAAAGTTGAACTGGTGTCATTTCTGTGTGAATACAGGTAAGAAGAGAGGGAAGTTATTGGGGGAATTCAAGCCTGGCTTTCTGGCATTTCATATGTCCATGAACATGTTCTCTGCATGGGAAGTCTTCATCTCATCATGAAAATGCCCTTCAGCATCTGGAGATCACCAGGTTAGAAAGGTTCAGGGTCTTAAAGGGATCAGAGGCACCTTCAGGTAGGTGTGCTTCTCCTCTCTACTGTCTGGGAGAACAGCTCTGGTGACGCCTCTGCACTCTCAGGTCTGAGGACGAAGCTGCTACACGTGGGCAGAGCCTGGCTTATTCCTCACCAGCTCTTCCCATGGTACCACTTACACTGTTTCTTCTCTCTTTGTCATTTCTTCTCCTTCCACCTGTCCTCACTTTGCTGTCCTTCCTCATATCTACCTTCCTTCTTTAGATCTATCTGTTCGAAGCACAGCAAAAGCCAGCACTTACTCATCATTGCAGAAACTGAGTAGCCTTGCTTGCTCCATCTCTTTTGGCCTGCAAGCTAGGTGGGCGAATTCGCTATATTTTATCATTGTGACCAAAATACTTGACAAAAACAGTGTAAAGAAGGAAAGGGTTATTGTGGCTTACGGTTTCAGGGGTTCTCAATCCTCTGAATGGTGGTGAGAGTTAGCTTAGCCTGTGTGAACTGGAGTTTGAGTTTTGTTAACATGGCCTACAGGAAGCAGAAAAATCTGCCGAGAACCAGATGTAGGTGTAACCTTCAACAAGGGCCTACTTCTTTTTTTTAATTTTTATTTATTTATTTAATTAATTAATTTATGTGTATGAATGTATTGTCTGCATGGAGGTCTGTGCACCCGCGTCGTGCAATGCCGCGGAGATCAGAAGAGGGCGTCGGATTCCCCTGGAACTGGAGTTACAGACGGTTCTCAGAAGGGCCTACTTCTATAGTCAGACCCTACTTCCTATAGCTTTCAAAATAGTGCAAGTGTAGGGACCCAGTGCTTGAAATGGGAGTCTGATGGGGACGTTTCAGATTTGAGTGGGAAATCTGGATCATTCAGGTCTCATGGGAAATCATGTGATGCTCTCAGTTCAACTTTTTAAAAATTTTATTTATTTTTGTATGTGTATGAATGTACTGTCTGCATGTAGGTTTGTGCACCCGTGTCGTGCAATGCCGCGGAGGTCAGAAGAGGGTCTCGGATTCCCCTGGAATCTTAGCCGCCATGTGGGTGCTGGGGATCAAACCCGGGTCCTCTGCAAGAGCAGTCGGTGCTCCTAACCACTAGGCTATCTCTCCAGCCCCAGTTCAACTTTTTAAGTACAACGAAGTCAAGTTCTGGTCTTCTTTCTTTTTTGCATTTTTCTCTTTTTTGCTTGGAATCTATAGTCAGAGGAAGGGAAGCAATTAAGAGGGGCACAGCTGCCCCTGAATATTTAATGCATATATGTCTGGCTGAGAAGTCTTGTAAATCTGTACTAGGACTTGAAAGCAACATAGGAAAACATATTTTTAGTAGACCCTGATAGCCACATTCGGCCTCGGAAGCAGAAGATATTACAGTTGAAAGACTATCTTGGGGCTCCAGCACCTTCTAGAATCTCATTTTTTTTTTTTTTTTGTAGCCACAGGTGGTTTCAATAGATGTAAGCCATGTATTTGTAATTTTGGTAGAATGTCATTCAGCTTAGAACTTGAGGCTAATTTGCCAGGCATGGTGGTGCACACCTTTAATCCTAGCACTTGGGAGGCAGAGGTAGGCAGATCTCTGTGAGTTCAAGGCAGCCTGGTCTATATAGTGAGTTCTAGGACAGCCAGAACTACAGGGAGACCCTGTCGCAAAAGACAAAAAAAAAAAAAAAAAAAGCAATTCGTCTTAGGACATCAAAGAGAATTTTCTAGAACAAAAGCAAGGATTCATGAAAGATTACTATGATACTACTATGATTTTATTTCGTTTTCTTTGTTTTTTTTTTTTTTTTTGTTTTCGAGACAGGGTCTCCCTGTGCCCCAGCTGTCCTGAACTTGCTGAGTAGACCAGCTGGCCTTGAACAACAAAGAGACCCCTGCCGCGCCTCCCAAGTGCTAGGATTAAAGGCGTGCGCCCACCACGCCCGGCTGATTATATTTCTTAAACTCTTTTTTTTTGGGTCTTTTTTTTGAGACAGGGTCTCCCTGTAGCCTTAGCTGGCCTAGAACTTGCTATGTAGACCAGACTGGCCTTGAACTCACAGAGAGCCACCTGACTCTGCCTCCCAAGTGCTGTGATTAAAGGTGTGTGCCACCACACCTGGCTGATTTTTCTTTTTTAAAAATATTTTATTTATTATTTTTATTTTATGTGTGTGAGTGTATTGCCTGCACACATATAAGTACATTTGTAAGTACATCTGTGTCATGCAATGCCCACAGAGGTCATAAGAGGGCATTTGGTCCCCTGGAACTGTAGTTATGGATGGTTGTTGGCCACCATATGGGTGCAGGGAATTGAACCTGGGTCCTCTGCAAGAACAGCCAGTGCTCTTAACCACTGAGCCATCTCCAGTCTCAAATTAATGAAATATTGATTGTAGCCCATTCTCTAGCTCTCTGTGGACATTAACAGGATGTCCCACAGTCAATTCTATTGGAGTATTTTCTGCAGACAATAACTAACAGGAGTTATTGTCAGAGCCAATGGGTTAATGGCTCAGTCCCACAAGACTAATCTTTCCCCAACTTTAGATGTCAACAACAACAAGCAGTGATCTCAGGTGTCTACACTTTTCCATGACTTAGCTAAAAATCAGCGGTTCCCATGATTTGTCCTTCAGGTTTGAGAGCTTGTCATACTATCTCACAGAACTCAGGGACAGCTTTACTTAGTATTTTTGGTTTAATATAAAGAATATAGACAAATAGCCTGATGATGAGATGCGTAGAGTGAGGTCCAGTGGGGTCCTCGGAACAGGAGCTTCTGTTCCCGTAGAGTTGAGTGGCTTACCTTCTTAGCATATGGAGATATATTTGTTTAAAGTATTTGTGGGAGTGATTAATGATCGGTGGAAATAAATAATTGTCATTAGTGATTCACCAAATCCCTGACCCCTGGCCGATTGCTAGATGTTACAGGAGAGTGGGTTTGAAAAAATTCTACCTCTCTATTGAAAAGATGGTTCCACTGGCAATCAACCCTTATTCTGAAGCTACCTCAGGGCCTAACAAGAGTCATCTCATTAGTAGAAGCTCAGCTAGAGTTAGAAGAGGCTTCTTATGTATAAAATATGTTCCCCTTGTCACTGTCATTTAGGAAATTGCAAAGGTTTTAGGATCTCTGTGCCAGGAACCTGGAACAAAGTCCAAATATATGTATTTCTTGTAATGTCATAATGTTAGAGAGATGTTTGTATTTTCTTGGGACCTCCAACCATTTTTCTCAGTAGCCATAAGAGAAATGTTGGGAAAGAGAAAGCTTTAGTAGTGCCAGGGAGCTTGCTCTTGCCTCCACACACCCGTAAGACCAGAGAGCCATGGCCCGACTCCCGCCATGTAGAGTTTTTATCTTTGTACTGATGTATTTGATGTATCACTCTCCATGCCCTGGCATGCTTCTAATTTTGGCTTGAGGACAGTTTGGCTGGAGGACAGTTCTCATAGAATATCTTATAGGACAGTTCTCATAGAACTACTGCATACCTGGAGTCTTGGGGAAGTCTGGAAGAACACTGAGCGAACGCCCGAGTATATCTTAATAGATGGAAGAAGGGTGATTGAATGAAGACTCCAGGTCCCAGTCCCTCAGGGAGATAATCCAAGACGCAGTGACCTCTCCTGCCAGGGTTACTGGTGTGTCTGAACTCCAGCTGCCCCCAGGATTACCCAGTGCAAAAAACACTGTGAAGTGCACCTTGTCTGTTGCTTTTGGGAACTGTTTCCCAAACAAGACCCCCCCCCCCCACTTTCCAGTCCTCAGTTGCTGCTTTTGAGGATCCAAAATTAAGACATTGGGTGCTATCTTGTGTGTCAAATGTATGCAGCACTATGCATTGGCAATCCATTGGAAATCCAGCCCGCTCTGAGGAAGTTTAGAAAACACTTGAAAAAATTTAAGTAAACACTTAAAAAACAAATAAACACTTCTAAAAAGTTTAGAAACACTTAGAAAAAAATTTTAAAGCTACTTCTAAACTATCTTGAGAAATTAAAATGTCTTATAGGAAGTGTACAAAAATTCAGCACAAAGAGCCCAAGAAAGGCAAGATCTGGAGTGTACCCACACAACAGAGGCTATCACCTATAGTCAGCACAGTGTTATTTTCTTATATTTAGTAATCATGTTAATTTTTTCCTGTAACCTAGATATTCCATAAATTACTTATCTACCCTCTTTGAGGATGGATATTTAGGTCAAGCCCTCCTTTAAAAACAATGGTAAGAAATGCTACCATATGCATAAGAAAAGGTACCCATCTTCCCCTTCACTAAAGTATTATAAATTGAAAGAACAATATAATTTTCTCTATACATTTTTTTTGCGTATGTTGAAAACATTGTAAAGCTTGGTAATAGCCCATGTGGATAGTTTTTGTAGGGTAATTGGCACTGAGATTGACAGCGTAAATTGATACATTGTTTTGAAGGGCACCTGAGCAATTTCTATCAAAATTTAAATTGTGCATATAAATTGTTGAAGACTTTCAAGAAAATTCATCTTACAAATATTTTGCATGGAATAACAAATATTACACTTTATTGTGTATGTGTGGTATGTGTTTTACACAAGTGCCTGCGAGGTGCCCAATCCTAAACCACACATCTACAATGTAACCCCTATACCCAAGATTCAGGAAATATTGTAGAACATGGGGTAGAAAGATATTCATGCATTTCTCAACTCTCACCAGTGAAGCTTCCTCATGCAACAGATGGTGACTAACCAGAAAAACACAACTGGCCAAAGTACAGAGAATGAGATACTGCGGTGTGCTTCTCCCTGAATAGGACACCTATACCAAACTCTGCCACCCAAGGGTCAGGCACCATAAGACACTGCAGTGTGCTTCTCCCTGAATAGGATGCCTATACCAAACTCTGCCACCCAAGGGTCAGGCACCATAAGACACTGCAGTGTGCTTCTCCCTGAATAGGACGCCTATACCAAACCTCTGCCACCCAAGGGTCAGACACCATAAGACACTGCAGTGTGCTTCTCCCTGAATAGGACACCTATACCAAACCTCTGCCACCCAAGGGTCAGGCACCATTGCAGAAGAGGGGGCAGAAAGATTGTAAAAGCAAGAGACGGTGGATGACTACAAGGAAACAGTTTTCCAGACAGCTGGTCATTACTCGTATGAACTCACAGCAATGGTGACAGCATGCACAAGACCCATACAAGCTCAAGCCAGACAAAATCCCAGCATGCAAGTAGGGAAGTGGGTAGGAAACCCCAACTTCAACTGATTTACTGCTGGGAGAGGGAGAGAGGGAGATTGATTTTCTTTTTCTTTTTCTATTTATTTATTTATTTATTTATTTATTTATTTATTTATTTATTNTACAAAAGATAGTGATCAATTAAATAATGAGCCATTACAGTAATAGTGATGGCTTTTTTAACGGAACAAAATTTTTAAAAAAATGGTCAGGAGATTTTTTTTCTGGGAAATATTAATTTTTCTGCCTTCCAGATCAAGGAAATAGGAAACCTAATCTTAAATCAAGATAGAATGGAGAAATGAGATGATGCCCAGCGGGTAAGAGGGCCGACCACTCTTACAAGAGGACCGGGTTCGAATCCCAAACAAGCACCGTACACATGGGCCGAGGCCGAGAAAGCGTCCATTCTGAGCTGAAACTCCAATTCAAGGAGAATGCCAGTTCCAGGAGAACTCCCGAGACCCTCTACCCGCCTCGGGACGTGGCATCCGACGACACAATATTACAGAATATAACAAATATAAAATATAAAAAATAAAAAAAAAAAAAAAAAAAAAAAAAAAAAAAAAAAAAAAAAAAAAAAAAAAAAAAAAAAAAAAAAAAAAAAAAAAAAAAAAAAAAAAAAAAAAAAAAAAAAAAAAAAAAAAAAAAAAAAAAAAAAAAAAAAAAAATAAGAGGAAAAAAAAACCCAGATGAGTCAATAAATTAATGAGAAAATGGACAGATAATAGATAGATAGGAGCACAGCCTTTAATCCTAGCACTTGGGATGCCGAGGTAGGAGGATCAATCTGTGGAGTTCAAGTACCAGAACTGGTCCTTATCAGAGGCAAGTTCCGGACATAGCGAGTTCCAGGGAGACCCCAATACAGAAAAAAACAAAACAAAACATACAAAACAGCGAGATATAAACACCAACAAAGTTTTTTTAGGCAGCCAAACGAATAAATGGATATTTAGCGATACGCTGAAGAGATATTAAGGGGAAAAAGGAGGGAAAACTGAAAGTAGAAAGCGAGCAAAATGGAGAATAGCTATCTATGACACTGGAGATTCAGTTGGAAATATGTAAGAATAATAAGTTAAAATGAGATTAAAACTAACGAGTAAGAGGGGTGGCAGAGATGGTCAACGACAGTTGCCGAGATTCTTGCTGTATTTACTGAGTAAGGTTGAGTGTAGGTTTACCGGAGCCCTACATTTATTCTTGCAGAGTGAGTTCCGGAGCTGGGGCCTAAATAGGGAAGCTCCGTCTAAAAGAACAAAAACAAACAACAAACAACTAAAGCGAAAAAAAAAAAAAGAACAAAACGCAAACCTATAGCACAGCAAAGCAGCACAGCAAGCCAAACAAACAAGAAAAACACCCCGAGGGTACATACATAAAGACCAAAAGAAGGATTTAAAATATTAGGCATGAAGATACTTAAGGAGGTAAAAATTGAAAATAGGAATACACAGGTGGAGTAGGAACAATTATATAAATAAAATACTGAAAAAGAGGATGCAGAAAGAATAAAACAGATAAGAAAGATGATTGGTAATGCACTAAAGAATAAGATACTCTAAACAAAGGGCGATGGCTTAAGGACAAAAACGATAATGGATCTAGAAGACTCACAGTCTCTTTCAAGCACTAACCTCCCAACCTTACGTGCAGAACGGGACCAAGTGAGACGTCCAGATAAAAAGGAAGATTATCAAGACAGGACGCGCGGCGCTCGTCCAGAGTCATGCGTCGTTTGACCACCTGGAAGAGCATGACGTCTCCACCCAGCGTGGGATACAATTCAGGGCAGAATCTGTAAGACAGCTTGTCCTGGGCTTGCCGAGGAAAAGAGGCCTTCACAAAACAAATGTTCCTTAAGGAATAAAAATAACGATATGATTTCAGCAAAAACTTCCAGGTTTGGTCTGTGATGGATAAATAACCTAATTATGCCTTGAGCATGTGAAGTTTACATAACGGGGAGGGGAGCGAAAAATCCATGGGTGGCAGTCTCAGTTCTCAGGGAGAAGAAGAGAGAGAGAAAAGAAAAAAAAAAAAAAAAAAAAAAGGGGGGGGGAGAGGGAAGAGGGGAGAGAAGATTGTTAAGAGAGAAGGAGAGGAGGAGAGGAGGAGAGAGGGAATATGGAATGAATAAAAAGAAAATTTACCACAAACTTTGGACTAATAAGAGAAAGAAAGTTGTCATCCTCTGATTCAGTGTCCTGGCTGTTTATGGGTGGGTTTGGCATGACAGTCTTCTGTCATAAATAAAATAAAAGTGTCAACCAAGATGTTTGCTACTTGCAAAATACACAAATAAATCTAAATGAATGGGAATGGATGGATGCATAATAGCCAAAATAAACATAGGAAGGTAAACTAGAACTAGAATAATAACCTTAACATAACTTGTTGTTAGAGAGCAGATTTAGAAGAGAGGGGTCGGGTAGAGATGCCAGGATTCCTCTTTAGGTAACACACAAATAGAAATTAGGTAGTTGGAGGAGGATCTCTGTAAGAAATTGTCGACAAGGCCAGACCATAGCGGACTTTTCTGGGTGGGTACCAATGGTTGTACCTACAAGAAGGCTATATGGAGGTCGCCAACGTGGCGGCGCCGTGCCCGACAGCGGGACGAGCCGCGCGTTTTACTGGTGAGCCAAGGAATGGGGTGGGCGCACGCGCACTCTGAAACGCCAGCACGTGTCGAGGGAGCGCAAGGTCGGGCAGAAGGGGAGGTTATCTGCCTATGGCTTCATGATTTCGAAGAAATATCGGGGCCTTCCTTAACACTCGGGTTACACCAGAGGAGAGAGTTCCGAGGTACAGCTAGAGGGCTAATAGGCTGCACGCGAGAGGCAGACGCTGACTCTACAAGAGAGCACATCAAACTCATAAACAAACGCCTTCAGCTGTGGTATATATTTAACTTGGGTAGGCGCAAAGCGGCTTTATTGGTCAGCTGTTATGACGCTTCTCTTTGTCTGTGCACGGCTTTTCAGACACTTTGTGCCACTATGATAGAATAAGGACTAGATGAAACCTTCTGGCATTGGAATTCTGAGAGAGCTTTTAAGGAGGCCTAGGGACAACGCACTCTAGTTCGACCGGATCGCGTAGGGAACGATTAAAGTAACGATTGATTTGTGGGCTTAATTCATTTCTCTTATAGCGATACGTCCGTGGGAGTCTTTTAGGGTCATAGTCTTAGCCTTTGTCCCTTCTATAGAGAATTTTGTCAGAATCATTTAGTGACCATCTTGTTTCCAGGGGTGGGTTATAGACCATTTACAGTGGGCTGGGCCCTCTACCGTTGATGGATATCACGACACCTCAGAGATTAGCTAAATTAATACGCCGTGTAGGTGGGGTCAAGGTGACACATGTCCGACATGGGTAGATGGCTATGATTCCCTAAACGTGAGTCATAGAGGTCCCTCTATACGCACAAGTTGGTTAGTCATAGGTGGATAATCGTTCAAAGGAGCAAAGGAGCCCTCATAGACAACGTTCGTGTCTAAGACTTAATGCGATGGTACAGAGCAAATGACTCTTCGTAGAGGATATTTGTTAAGGGCATGGTAGTGACAGTAAACGTGCAGATCATAAACTCCAATTGGGAATATCTCTGGCGTCAACACGACAGGAGAAATTCCGAGAAAATTGTGACTGTAGGTGCACACGATAAACTAGTAAGCAAAAAATAAAAAATATAATACATGTATCCCTAAGGAGAGTTGGCTTGCTCTGATTTAAGTACATATCAGGGATTGCGGACTGAGTCGTGATGGGCAGAGATGTTGTGTTTAGAGTTCCAGCCGCTATCTAACCTATCGACTGCAAGGAAGAGATGCGCCTCAGCACTCTACAGAGCACTGATGCTCTTGCAAGGACTTGGGTTCCTGCGGCATGTTCTCGGTCGTCCGACCGAGCATAGTGGGTGTGAAGGTCTAAGAATCAGTCGCATTTTAGAGCGTGAGGGGCTGGCACGCGCTTTTGATGACCAGCAACTGCCAGCGCACGCAGGGAGCGCGCAGGTGAATCTTCTGTGGATGGTTCGACGCGCCTAAACCCTGCGTGGCTTTAGCAGATGAGACCACTGTTCTCCAGAGTTAAAGAGGACACACAGAAAATAAAAAAAAAAAGGCAGCTGTGGGGATGACCATAGGAGACCTGCTCAAAACAGGGGAGGCGCGGAGAGACCCAAACAGCCAGCTGAAACACGCATTCTCACACACCATCAACGCAACCTCGATGAATAAACAAGAATACTATTCTGCTACTTTTTGCGGTATTTTAGTCTTTTTATCTCTTATGTCCTTAGGGTTAGTTTTTCTTCGGTCTTTTTTGAGTGAAGTAGCAGGTGTACGCTAAAACTGCATAATAGCCCAGCATGAATGCCTGATGGGATAGCTCAGACTCCGTAGTAAATAGGAGCACCGCCTTGGTCCGGATTCCCACAAGTCCTTCTCGCCGACTGGCCTCTTGGCAGCTCGTCCCAAGGTTCGAGCTAGGATTAAAGAGGTGGTGCGCGCGCTCACCTTATGGCCCTGCTAAAACTATTAACACCTTTGTTGAAAGAAAACAGCGAAAAACCACAGAAAGAAAGAAAACTGGCCGAAAATAATACTAAAACAATTCTCGGATTATTTAAGAAGGTTGCTCTCAATAAGGTCCCGGCGTCAGATGGTGAGAGCAAACACAGCTTTAATTCTCGACTCTGAGGCAGCGCAGGAAGGCAGGTGGATCTCTGTGAGTTCAAGGCCAGACTGGTCTAGACAAGTGAGTACCAGGCACAGCTGAGGCTAAGGGAGCACCCTGTCTCAAAAGACCAAAAGAGTTAGCTTAAATCCATACTACATTAAATCACTGAGATAAGAAACGTGAACCTTCTAGCTTATGTCTGACAAAATCTGTTGTTGCATTGTACTGACTATAGTATTAGCTACCCGTAACGAGGCGTTCTCTTGTTGTCTTGTTTGTTTTTTTCGCTGTATAGTGGTTTGTTTTCTGGGTTTTATATTTGCAAAGTAAGTTCAGCGAGATCTTCTCTTGAGTTGCTTGTCAGGCCTGGTGGAGGTCTTCCCCTAGAAGACAATGAATACCTGTACCAGTTGCAAGTACAGACCAAGCGCTGCGCTGGCCGGTCGATCGTCCGTCAATAAGGTTGGCTTGCGAATTAAATCAAGAGGCGTGGTTTCACAGACAATACACCTGTGCAAGAGTTTTTAATTTGGTCAATAATCCCTTTCGAAGAAACTCTTTTCGTATGGTGCTGATGCGAGGACGTGGGCTGCCGCGTCGAGCAGACCCTTAGAGATCAAAGCCGCTGTGTGGCATAGGTCACAGAAAGGAAATGAAACGAGCTGGGGCAACACAGCTTCTCTAGATAGGGACGCCAATGAACCTCGAGTGGGGCACTCTACACCTATTAATTCAGAATTACTTCTTTATGCGGGATCTCACTTTGTCGCATTAACTAGTACAGCCACTATAGCGCGCATACACGGTTCTGAATATCAGAAGGTTACTAAATTTCGTCCGCGCAAGGAATAGCATCTGATTGAATCGGTTTACCTTCTGAGGTCCATTTATAGGTAATTGCTAGCAGTATGGGCACTAGGGGAGATGTCTAGCCAATGTTGATAAAACCTTCTGGACCCGAGAGGTGGAGAACGGTGATGACGTGGGACCAGACCAAACTCTAGAGGTCTTAAAGAATCTGCTCATCAGTGAGGCATTTTGTTTGTTTTAGATTTTTTTTTTTTTTTTTTTTTTTTTTTTTTTTTTTTTTTTTTTTTTTTTTTTTTTTTTTTTTTTTTTTTTTTTTTTTTTTTTTTTTTTTTTTTTTTTTCTTTCTTCTTTTGTTTGTGTTTTCTTATAATTTCTTCTTTTTTGCATGCGGTACGCTCAGTCAGAGGAATTGGGTGTCAGGATTGTTTACACTGGGGGAGATAGTTGTCGCTAGGTACATCATACGGCCTTGGAACTTCGGCAGAGCTTGTTTTCTTTGGACCGAGGGAAACTTGGTGCCACTTCGGCAACTCTGGAGCAAATAGGCCTCGGCTTCGACTGCTCAGCTGAGCAGTGTGCTTGGACGACTGTACCCCGACATTGTAGCGCGTCCAGTACTTGTGACCTAGAGTGGACTCGGCGGTCACCAAGTGCGAGTCGGATGTTTTAAACACAAAGGTCCGCTTTTATTATTGTGTGTTTTTTGACCCTTGATCCATGCATGCTCGCAGGACTCCGCTACACTGCCATAGGTATTGTATGAACAGTATTTTCCGCTCTTTACTCCTTACGTCTCCTCATTGTGGGGGTTGGCGGGACTCATATACAGTCATGGTGGTTTAGCCTGTTATCAAGATAGTTCGGATGTCTAATAATGTGTTATGATTCATGGTTGTTGACCAATGGGGTATGGATGATATAGACTGTCATGTCAGGGCGTTATTATAGTTCTGTAAAAAAGTGACATGTATGCCAATGTAATAGCTACGGTCTAGGATGGTGAATAGATATATGATTATCACACACGCGAGCTCACGTTTATCTGGCAGGGCATGTGGTACGAATTCCGCCACACTCATGTGGACTCCTCTAGCAAACACAGTTGTGCCGTATGTGTAACTTCTCATGCACTCTGCCGAGATTATCTTTTCGTTGTGACTGACTCCAGCGCCAGCTGGGGCTCAGGGAGACCCTGTATCAAAAAGCAAATTTAAGCAAAAAAAGAATCAAAAAAAAAGGCAGATAATACAGACAAAGAAATACAGAGTCAGTTTGCAGTGAGGACAGAGAATCCAGAGTTCTGTTGGGATGTGTTTTGAGGTTCCTATTAGACATGCATGTAGAGATGAGTATTCTTTTGTATACATAGTGACAAGTAATGTCTGCCCTTATATTTTCCTAACCGACAGGATATAGAAACCAATAATTAGGAAGAATACTGTATCACTGTAGTGACACGGGTGAGATTGATACTAAAACTTTAATGTAAGGTGAAGAGGACCGTAAGCAATAGAAACTTGAAGGGCTTCCTACCGAGAGCCAAAGTAATGTAATTCAGACAATACAGTAAAAGACTAGAGATCACTAAGGATAAGTCTTCCTCCTGGTTCGGGGTTGATTGTGTTTGATTGTTTTATTTCACAAACTAATGAATATAACTTATTATTAGTCTTTAATAATAGTCAAGACCAGCTGACAACAAGGTACGCTGAGTCAAGAACCTCCTGTCACAGGATTACACGCATCAGTGACCCTAGGGGAAATCACAGACTCTGTCAGAGACCCCATTTAGATCCTAGCAGTTTGACTCTGAAACTGCAAAATCAGGCTGGGGCAGAGGCTGCAACTGCATGCCGGCTCCGCGGTAATATTGGGCTGGTAGGTTACTTAAGGCTCGCACACGCGCGTCTTGTAGACCACCACGAGACGCGACCCGGAAAACAGCTAACAGCTGAGCTACCTATTGCTATATAAGAAGAAGAGGCGGAGTGCTCCTGAGCCACCTCTAGAAGAAGCAACACCATAAGGTAATAAGCTCGAGAGAAGGAAGTTACAGGAGATAATGGTATGTCATATGGGTCGAGTGAATGTGCTGACGTGCAATGCACCAGACGGACATGAGAATAGCAAAGAATAGATAAATCAACTCATAAAAAATAAATGTGAGATAACTGTAATAGATTTTACTCGAAAATTTTATTAAGTATGATATTTTGTTTTATTTTTTCAGACAGCTGTCTCCAATAAACTGTAGCTCCCACGAAACTAGGCTGAAGAAATAAAGGACGTATCGTTGTATGAACGAAGAACAGGCGCCTTGGCCTTGGAACTCACAAAGACGTCGTGCCTGCTCCGCCTCCGAAAGTGCTACAGAGGAATGAATGATAAAGAGACAATGATGATACCCAGGGAAACAACATGCAGCCCTAATCTTCAGTTTTTTTGTTGCTTCTTAGATAAAAATCGTACAAGAAGAATATAAATTCATAATCGTAAATTCAATGTATTATTCTTGATGCACGCAGGATAATGTGTATGAATCTGTATGTCTGCATGCAAGTCTGTGCATCCCGTGTGTTGCAAATGCCAGGAACAACATTTGGAGAAGCGGGGAAGATCGAAGGGAGAAACGTAAAGGAGCATATCAAGACTCCCCTGGGGACACTGGAAGTTCTAGCACATAGGAAATGTAGGAAGATATTACAGGACGGGAACTTTGTACACAAAGAGATGGGAAAAAGAACCAGAAGAAACCTGATCCAATGTGAGGATGACTCAAGAGGACCATAAGAATCGAGAACCTAACGGTCTAATCTGCGAACACGGAGCGGTAGTCGGTAGCATACGGACTTCTTAAACCGATCTAGGCGAACCCCTCTGTGATCTACCTCGTCCAAACAGTTCTGCTCTAACCATCACCGCCTCTTATCCAGAGAGTTCCCATACGAAACTTACCTTATAGGTCGTGCATTAACAGGTTCCAACTCGCGAGAGGTTTCTTTGCCTCCCCCCAAGAAAGGAGAAAATAACGACGACGACGTTGACGACGACGTATCGTCCCAAAACTGGCGTAACTGGAGACCAACTGAAAATGATATTCGCAAATTTTTGTTTGGACAATCGGGTTCATGCGGAAAACACGGTAAAACGTTGCCCGGATTCCTGTTGCTGTGAACTTACATATTGGTGAACATAAGAACGATGACAGGGGAGTTTTCTCTCAGCCATCAAAAAACATTTCCAGGAGGATAACACAAGAGCACTCTCATAATACTAAATGTATCCTCCTTTTAACTCTTTAGTTATGGCTTATGGGTAGAGCTAAAATTATACGTAAATTGATACAGCGTCGGTGTTCGCAACGGCGTCTGCAAGACAAGGTGAGATCACACTATTAACTCAATGCGCGGTATATTATGTCGCATAATCTATAGTATCGATGCCAAGGAGAACACGCAACACACAGGTACGGCCAGGGGAATTCCGAACGCCCTTGCCACACTGCGTTACCTCCATGACACCCTAAACACCGAAGGGTAAAAGCTCCCTGCCTAACCGGGAATAGGCACCTGCAGAAGAAGAGGAGTAAGGCCTCTGCTTGCCCGAAAGAACCCTGACATTACATGGGAAGATGATTATTCAGGCCACACACTGAATGTCATGAAACAGGTGGCACTGTGGAATAATGGAGCTCGGAGGTAGACGAGTGTTACCATTTAAAGGGCCACTGAACAGAGCCCCAATTGAAAGTAAATGATTGGGGTGGTCCTCATGCATTTCTTTTTTGGCGCCCACTGTGATCAGGCAGCCAGCTAACACGAGATCCCCCCTGTCGGGAGTCGGACACATACCACGAATTGACCAGGAAAATGTACGCGCAGACAAACAGCTCCGGTTATTTGTATTTCGAAAAGTACTGTTTTGCTTTCTCAATCCACGGCTGTGCCCCTTCCTTTTCCGTCCCTAGTCTAGGGAAATTTCTGCGGAAAAGAGGGGCCGTAAGGTAGAATGTAAGGGCTGCCGATTGGGGTGAGAGCGGCGAACCACGCCGAGCATTAGGTCTGGACAAGCTCATTTGAATCAACTTGATTTTACATAACAAGTCCCCGCCCACCGCACCGCTGGATGGCTGGTGGAACCCATGGTCTGTGTGTGTGTGTGTGGGGGGGGGGGGTGGGGGGGTTGGGGCACAAGAAGCCCGCAAATGAGTTTTACACAAAGGAGGATGCTTGATGCTTGTACCCATAAATTAACACCTATTGCAAAAACACCCTTGTTTAGGGCATTGATAGTTTACCGGATTCGCTTATACCTGTGGGGCGGGATCACTCGCACTCTTCGCAATGGGAATCGGAGGGGGCAGTGGGTAACGGTGAAAGGATATTAGTAAGCCAAAATTGTCATCGCACACTGATTGAGCTGACATTTGGAACATCTCTGAACTGACTGTATCGATACCCAGCCACGGATGTGGTTTTAAAAATAATATATGCAAGAGAGAAAGAGAAGAAAGAAAAAGAAAATTATAAAACACATCAAAGTTAAATTAGAAAATATAAAAATAAAAATAAAAAAAAATAAAATGAAAAAAAGGGGGGAAAGTGAGAAATAAAAAAAAGAAAACAATAAAGATTAAAATAGATAAATGAAAAATAAAAAACTAAAATAAAATAAAAACAAATAAATAAGATTAAATAAAAAAAAAGCCTGTGGCGTGGGGCAGAGGGGGGCGGTTCTTTGTGAGTTCAGGCCAGCCTGGGTCTACAGAGTGAGTTCCAGGACAGTGGGAAGGATCCAGGGGAGACCGGGTGCATGGCCTTGCCGATTCGCCCCGTTCGAAACGACGCCAAATAATAACATAAAGAAAACTAGACAAACATGTACGGTTAACCAATATGTTTATCACCTGTTAAAAGAATACTGTAATCCAAGATATGATTTTGGAAATTTAGGCATAATAAAATCTCCTCTCCCACCCAACAACAATGACCGGGCAAACAAGTCCTTAATTGAGTTTATCGGAAGGGAAACGCGCGCGAAAAGGATAGGCGTTGAGGAGAGTTGGTTGTATATTCGTCTAGCTAAATTAGATATAATTGTACACAGTGTGATTTCCTTTGGTTTTGGGAAGCTAAATTGTGTCTTAATCATGATTAATTAGGATCTTTTTTATTTCTTTATTTATTTGGGTCTTTTTTTTTTCTCTTGTATTCCATGGTACTGGGGTTTTTACCATGGTAGGTAGGCCCTTTTGGTACCAATGTCGATACACTTCGATGTTCCAATACTCATTCTTCAAGGTATATAATCTCCTTTTCCCTTCCCCCCCCCCTCCCATCCCGCCCTCATCGCAATTCTGCCTAACTGTCCTTCATCTCTCCTGGCCTGGTTTTGTTTGCATCAGTGATAACCTCTTCATGAGTACCAAGCATCAAGAATCCCTCCTCTTTGTGTGTAAAGAACTCATTCTGCGGGCTCTTGTGCTCGAGAAACCTCCCAAAGACCTCCCCGCACTACCCATCTAGCTGACCACCACACAGACAACATCCCCGCCCGGTCCACCCATCCAGCGGGTGGGGGGAGCGTTGTATGTTCAATCAAGTTGATCAATGAGTGTCCAGACATATATCGCTGGTAGTTTCGCATCGATTCACACCATACCATTCGCAGCCCTTACTTCTACCACTGCCCCCTCTTCCGCAGATTGTTCCCTAGCGAAAAAGGGGCACAGGTGGATGAGAAGTAAAACATTGTCTCTCTCTCCTGGAGCTGTTTTTTTTTTTGGACTCTGGTCAAGTTTCTGGCTGTTGCCAGGCAGGTGAAGGTGTAGCTGGTGCTGACTGTGGAGTTTGCTTGACTAAGGAGACCCTATTTGCTTTCTGGTTTAGTGGCCCTTTGGTACCACTCTTGGCATTTTCCACGCCCCTGTACACTGCATGTGTGGCCTCAATAATCTCTCCATGTTAACGTCAGGTCTCGGCAGACAGGGCCTTATCGCCTCCTTCCTGCAGGTATCCACGGTTACGGCAGGGAGCCCTCTTACCTTCTTGGGGGGGGGGCGCTTGGATCCCCTGGCCACACCCCCTTGGTAGAACAACCATTGCTGATGTCAGAGTTCCGCATTAATCTACTTTTGCCTAAGTGCATAGCCGAAGGACTTTAGTATTATATTTGGTCTGAAAGGTATAATCCTTTTCACAGTTCCTATTCTATTAGTCAATTAAAGGAGGAATTTTACCGGTTTTGTGAGAGATTGCCTCTATAATAGTTGTCTCCAGTTTACAGTTGGAGAACGACATCGTCGTACGTCGTCGTCGTCGTATTTCTCCTTGTTCTATGGGGGGGGGGGCAAGAAACTCTCTCGCGATGGAAACCTTTGCGACACCTATAAGGTAAGTTTCGTTGGGACTCGTTAGAATTAGCTGTGACGAGTAGGATCCACAGAGGGGTTCGATGTTTGTAGCGGTCTTATTTTATCTTTATTGTTTTGTTTTATTTTCTCGTTCTTTTTCCCTTTTTAGGGAGATTGATTTTCTTTTTCTTTTTCTATTTATTTATTTATTTATTTATTTATTTATTTATTTATTTATTTATTTATTTTTGGTTGATTGTCCCACAGCTGCCCCCTGAAGCAGGGTGAACCATTGGAGAACTGGAGAACTGCCTTGCCAGCAGCCTCAGAACTCAGCAATGCCCAGAAACTCTGGCAGTGGGAAGGGGAGGGGAAAAGGCAGGACTCTGGATTCCACTCACCAAATGTGTGTATGTGTGCTTTGCTCACATCAACTCGGTCTCCAACTCTCTGGACACTGACAGTTCAGTTTTTGCATTGTCTATGGGGAGTAAGAGTTCATCCCAGAAATTAAAGGGCCACATTCGGGGCCTTCCTGTACTTTTGATCAACTGTGTGTGAGTTGAAGGCATTCATGTTGCTCTTCATGAATTTGATAACTTACTAGAATGGCTTGCCGAACTCAGGAAAACACATATTGCTTACAGATACCAGGTACAACTCTGGAACTGTCAAATGGAAGGGGTACACAGGGCAAGGTATAGAGGGGGCCGTGAGGAATTCATGGGCCCCTGCACCCCATCCAGCACCTCCCTGTGTCCACTGACTTACACTCTCTCTGAGGCAGATAATGTACATGTTTAATGAAGGTGTTTTCATGTAGCCACAATTGATCAAATCATTGGTTATTGATGATTCATTGAACCCTCAGTCTCTTTTCCCTATCTAGAGGTCAAGGGTGACCCTCTTTACCTCTCTGTTGTTCAGTCCCTTCCCTAAAATTATTTAGGTGTGCATCAAGGCTCACCTCACCAACTAAAGTTAGTTGTGACAGAAAAGGGCTTATTATGAATAAGAAATCACTCTTATCTGAGGAAATCCTGGCAAGTTAAATAGCTCTTTACCTGGCACTGGAGATGAAAAGCAAATGTGTATTTAATTTTTTTTTTTTTTTGGTCTTTTTGAGACAGGGTTTCCCTGTAGCCTCAGCTGTCATGGAAATCACTATGTAGACCAGGCTGGCCTTGAACTCACAAAGATCCACCTGCCTCTGCCTCCATACCTAGCCCTGTGTATTTCATATTTTATCAGGGTACCATAGGGATTAAAATGAAGATTTGTCATTGTTCTCTTGGTTTTCCTTCCTTTTCATCATAGCTAAGATATCAAACAGTTCCAATGGAATATGAATTTATGGGAGAAATATTAAAACACCAAAGTAAATTTTTTTGTGACAGGAAATAGATAGTATCAGGTACAATTTTAAAAATTAAAATCAGGTAACTAAATACCCTGAAAGAAATAAGATCTTCAGAACATGAAATAGCAATAAGAAATTTTGAACCATTTGGAGATTTGAGGTATAAAACATATTCTTAAAATGAAAAGTATCTTGCTTATGTATATATCAGATTGAAGAATGAACAGGACTAAAGAACAAATTAGTGAACTGAAGGAGCCATTCAGGAGCTTTCCCAGAAAGTATTGGGAGTAAGGAATCTGTAGGAAAAAAGGGAAGTTTTCAGAATTAGAATTCCAATAGGATTCTCAAAAGGAGAAAGAGAATAGTTGGAATATAGGCAGTATATTTCCAGAAATAAAATGTAATAGGGTGTGCAGGCAAACAGGACCTTAGAGATGTAGGTTCCTGGACTGTCACTGAGTCCTAATCCAGACAGGCAGTGCAACCCACAGAAGGCTTTTGAGAATATTCAAACATGGTAATTTATTATTATTTATTTACAAGAAACAGCTTGTCTTTTGACCTCTCTATTCCTACAGGGCTAGTTCCAAGCTATTGTTGTAATAGTTTCCAGGACAGAGGAAGAATGCAAAATGTGTAGCAGTTTCCAACTCAGCGCCTCCTGGTTGGGTTCTGATGGAAAAAGGAATGTGAATGAGACCCAAGGCCCTTGTTAAGCATCGCTCCCCTGCAGCACCCTGTTCAAACAACAGCGCGGAGGCGGCAGCTGCTGGCTCTAACCCTTTGATTCCCGGCGCAGTTTCTGCTCGAGCTTTTTTCATCTTTTCTCATCTATCTTTTTTCATCTTTTCTCATCTATATTTTGTTCTGATCCTCTTGTTTGCCCTGCTTTTTGTGCTTCTATTTCCTTTTTCTACATTCTTTTTTCCAGTCATCACTTTCTTCACTTCTTCAGTAATTCCAACTTCATCCATTGCGCCATTCATACATTCATCTATTCTGTGATCATGTTGAACTCTTGTCATGTTTCATGCACTTCTGGAGACACAGGAGAGGCAATGGACCAGATAAAATGGCACCTGAATACTGTCTAGTGAGGACAGACAATGCCTAAGCCAAGAAAAGTATGGATCCTAACAGATGCAATGAAGACAATAATATATCTCACACGGTTGGGTAGGGAAGCTTTGGATGGGAGCAGGGGCTCAGGGCAAGTCTTTTAACCAGGTGGCAGTTCCACTGAGAGCTGAATGAGAGGGAAGAGTCCACTTTGTGAAGATCTGGTGAGAAAAGCATGTTTAAATGCAGGGGCTAGAACAGTACTTTCTTTTACCTTCTCTTTTTTTTCTCATATTTCATCTCTAGTCAGCTCCAACATGCATGTCTACACTGTAGCATATTCTTACACTTGGGATGTCCTGTGACTTGGTTTCTGTTCCTATTTATTGCTTATAATTGTTCTCTTTTTTAAAAAGTTATTTATGAGCTGGAGAGATGGCCTAGCGGTTAAGAGCACCGACTGCTCTTGCAGAGGACCCGGGTTCGATCCCCAGCACCCACATGGTGGCTGAGAACCGTCTGTAACTCCAATTCCAGGAGAGCTCCAGTTCCAGGGGAATCCGACACCCTCTTCTGACCTCAGCGGCATTGCACGACACAGGTGCACAGACCTGCATGCAGACAGTACATTCATATACATAAAAATAAATAAATAATAAAAATTTTAAAAAGTTATTTATTTATTTATTTGTGTGTGTGTGTGTGTGTGTGTGTGTGTGTGTGTGTCTGTGTGTGTGTGTGCGTGCGTGTGTGTGTGTATCCTTGGAGGTCAGAAGAAGGCACTGAATCACCCTTGGAGTTGGAGTTACAGGTGGTTGGGTGCTGCTGGGAACAGAACCTGGGTCCTGCGCAGGAGCAGCAAGTGCTCTTAATCACTGAGCCGTCTCTCCAGCCCTAGAATTATTCTCTTGATGGCCACTTATATTTGCCAGTGATCTGAGGACAAAAAGGGAAGACGGAGCGGGTTAGAGCTTGCATCCTTTCTTCTAGTGTGTGGACATCTGTAGCTCAGCTTCATTCTGTGTAACAGTAGGTCTTTATCTAGAGGTTGCAGGAGAGACCTTTATAATATACACAAGCCACTGGGGACCCTCTGAGGTGGATGGGTGCCCATCTTTTCATTTCCCCTTTGCTGTCTCCTGTGTGTGGAATGCTCTGTACTGTGAACTTCACGGGCTGCCTGTCTGCCATTGCTCAGGCTGTGCTTGGTCGTGTCACTGGCCTCGTCTTCTCCCTTGTAATGGTATTATATACATCATTGTCATGGCCTACAATTGGGTAGGGTGTGTTCCCTGGCTCTCGATGCTTACTTGGCCACCAGATGCGAGTGGCACTCTTGCAATCACAAGCTTGGAATGCACTTTGTAGCTGGGCTGGCCCTCCTGCATTCCCGCCATGACTGTAGAGTAAAGGTGTCCTAGGTGCCCAGGGCATCCCTGAGAAAAGAGACATAAGTATAGCTCACAGGGATCAAATCCAGTGGACAGGGATCTGATCTGAAACGCTGCCCACAGGTTCATTCTCTGAGCACCAGGTGGCCAGCTTTCTGCTCTGTTTTGAAGACTACGGAGCCAGTGGGACCTGCAAGAGGAGGTTGCGCCAGCTCCTGGTTCTAGTGTCTGCTTCCTGGCTGTGGACAGCTATTACCTCCCATTCTGGCCACCGTGGATGGAGTCGTTTCACTATGCCTTTCCCCTATGGTAGACTGAGATCCCCTGAAACTGTGAGCCCAAACAACTGTTCTCCTCCCATAAGTTATTTCTGTCAGATTCACAATGAGGCAAAAATAATGACCCACAAGCCTAGATAAGCCTGGACAAGCAAGAAGTTAATACAGACTTCACATAAATACAGCTCAATGCATGTTTGTGAATAAATGAACATTGTGGACACTATTGTCCCTGGGATTTGCAGGGGATTGGTTCTAGGATCCCCACAGATACCGTAGTCTGCAGATGTTTAAGTTCTTTATAGAAACAATGTAATATTTGCATATAACCTATGCACGTCCCCCATGTACTTTAAATCATTTTAGATTGCTTATTATACATAATGCAATGTAAATTCTATGTAAATAGTTGTTATACTGTATTGTTTAGGGAATAATGACAGGAAAAAGCCTGCATATAATCAGTACCGACACAGCCATCATAGCTGAACTGTATGTTACAGGAGCAAGCTGCAAGGAGAACAAAGCTCAGACAATGAACAGTGGAGAGAAAGCAAGGATCTGTGCAGTTTTTTTTCCCCCAGTTGATAGTTTCATTTTATTTGACTAAGAATACAAAGAAGGTGAAATTCAAGTTTTTAATTTGGAAGGTTTCTGGTATTCACCTGGCCCAGCACTTTCATCTGCTCCTGGCTGAAGCACAGAAGCAGAGGCTCCAGGCCAGGAGGCCCTGGAGAGGTCACTTGTTTGTAGGTCTGTCTGTGAACTCAGGGGCCAGTTCCCCGGAGGTAACATTTCTGCTCCTAAGGGCCAGGGATGCAGGAGGCACTCTGAATTCCTTTGGGTTGGGTTATAGAGATTCTGTCTTTACCTTTAGCCTCTATACTTTGGCTACTCAGGCAGAGGGGAGGACAGTCTGCCCTCAAATTCCTAGCAGTTTCAGAGCTTGGTGCCTTGGCTCCTGGTTTTACCGCCCTGCTCTCATTGGCATGAATTCTTGCACATTCTGTGCTGCGAGCTGCCTTCAAGGCTAGACACTCTCCTACTCGGTACCCAGTACATGCCTCAGGGTGATCTGAGGTCTGCATGGCGACGAAGATGCCTGCTCTTCATGGAGGATGCGAGAGGCAGATCCATTCCTACTTGTACTCAGTGACAGTAGTAATACCGCCTGATTTACAGCCTTGCAAGGCCCTCCCAGTGTGCATTAAAGTGTCTTTTTCAGACTTGACTTTCAGTGTCTCAGCTCTGGCCTTGAGGGTTTAGAAGGGGAACTGATTCACAGCAACTTTGTTGGACAGACAAAACTGGGTGGAGATGCTAAAGTGGGACGTCTAACACAGAGAAAGCCAAGCAAGTTGCCTGAATGCGGTGGAAATCTTTGTTTTTTGCGAAACCTATTTTCTCTTGGAAATACCATCCTGTGTTTTCTTTTGGAAAAAGACTTTCCCCAATGGATACTGTCTTGGGGTTCTCAAATACAGACTTTGTTTAATTAGCTGCTGTCTTTGTTTGGTGCTGTTCAAATACTACTCTAGAAAGAAACTGAGGTTCATTTCACCCAATACTTTTAGGAACTCGAAGTCTAACACTAGGCAGCAAGCGCATCTGCATTGTCTCTGGTCAGGGGTTTCTTGTCATACTACAACATGGTGGAGAAGTTGAAGGGAAGGCAGGACAACACAGAGAGGTTACACACTGATGACAGATGGGAAAGCAGGAGGGACAGGATCCCGTGCAGCTGTTCTTAGGAGCAATTCGGTTCCTGTGAGTCCAGGATTGACTTCTTCAAGAAAGTGGTCATGATCCAATTGTCCCTCACCAGGATGCACCTCTTAAAGGACCCACCACCTTTCAGAACTGATACACTGGGGACCAAACTTCTAGCACATGAACTTTTGGGAACTAACTACGATCACCAAAGCAGATGCCGGGAGAAAACATTTGTGTGCAAGGAGTTTACCTAGGATCTGATTTTGGAAGGGTCAACTAATGAGGGCAGGAGACAAAGACACAGCAGTGCAAAGTGAGTTACGACAAGCAGACCTACCCAAGGGGAGACAAACCAGTCGAAAACCCAGACATTACAGTCCTCCCTTGGAGGCGAAGGAGGTAGAGGTGTTTGCTAACCTCCATCTCTGAGGTCTGAGAGTAGGAAGCAGACCCAGCACCTAGAGAGGAGAGGCCATAGTGTGGCATCAACCGTGTAGCACAATTGCAGGCAAACTCAGTGAACAGGAGGATGTGGGTTATTGATAGCATCTTCTTTGTGCTACTCCTTCCTCCTGCCAAAGTGTGAGTGTAAGTCCAAGCTAGTCCAAGCAAATGCTCTGTTTGGAATCTTGAAGAGTGAATTGGGGGCAGGAAATGACTGGAATTTGTCCATCTCCATGGTAGGTTCCAGTGGGGTTGGCCACTATTCTTGCTACCCTGCCCTCTGGAGTGGTTCCAATTCAGAGGCTTCCCTTGGTTGTTCATGTTTCTTTGAGCTCTGTAGGAATCCCCATAACCCCTTCAAATAGATTCCCTTTGTGTTAACTTAGCTATGGGAGATCTATAGAGTCTCCACCCAAATACTTTGACAGCAGTGCTCAGTTCATTCCTTAGGAAGAGACCTATGCAATGACTTGACGGGAAAAGTGGAGAGCCTTGAACTCTCAGCAGAAAACATACCACAGGATGACCTTCTTTGTCAGCTGTGATCTTTCTTTTATTGTTATTAAATTTTTTCATACATCATATATCATTTCTCAATCCAATTTAGATTCATTTCCCTTTCCATGCCCCCCACCCCACCTGAGTTCATGCATTCTGCCGTACATGTCTTGCATCTTTTTCTGAGTCTTTCCAGAGTTTTTCCAAAGCAGAGGATTATTGTTTTGGGGAGAACTTCACTGTTTCACTTTTTTTTTTGGTTTGGTCCCAGTTCTTTTGTTGTTGTTCCCTCCAACTTGTATTGCATATATATATATATATATATATATATATATATATATTATATATACTATAACTAAAATTATGTCATCTGAAAACAAACTGTATGTTATTTCCAAATCATATTTCAGGATTCACATTTTTCCATTTTGATTTTATATTACTTCAAAACACATACTCTCCACCCATATACCAAAATTCCTGAAAATAAATGGTAGGTTATTTCTAAAACCTGTCTAGGGACTGACTCACAATATAAGAGCACAGTTGCATTCAGATCATTAGGAATATAACATTAACATTGCTCAGTTTTCCTTACAACTAGGTACTTGGTGCTAGCATCCACAGATGAGGGATACCATTTCTCATGTTTTTCTGGGACTATGTTACTTCACTTAACATAATATCTTCTAGTTCCATCCATTTACCCTCAAATTTCATGATGTCATCTTTCTTTGCTGTCAGCTGTGATCTTCATAACCCAGTCCCCACCTTGCACTTCATCTATCTCACTGCCCTTGATTCACCATTTTTACCACCTGATCTAATTATAAGTCTTTTGACACTGCTCTTAGACAGACATCAAATGATACAGCGTGGCAGGTTTTTGCTACAAGGACCCAGATATTCTGGGTTCAAATCCAAGCTCTGTCATTTACTGACTCTATGATCCTCAGTGAGTTAATCTCTGCACCTCAGTTTCTCTGACTGTGAATGGGAACAGTAAGAACATCTATGTTATGCTGTGAAGACAGCAAGTGAGCACAGTGCTTAGCCCTAGGTAAATACCGGCTGTCATAGAGCCTACATCACTGTGGAGACAGGGCTTCCAGGCCCCTGCACTTTCTAGATTCCGAACTGTACTTCCTCAACTTCAAAGACAGCATGGTTCTCACTGTCAGCTGGCTTCTAATCTGCCTGGCTGAGTGTGTGAATTAGACTGAAGGGAAAGTATAGTTCAGAAGCACCTGTGATGTGTGAAGCATCATGAGAGGTATATGTTTGAAGATCACCTGATATCATCTCTTAAAGACAGGGACATTATTGTCCCCTTACCTGTGAGTCAGCGAGAACTCAGAGAAGTTATGTAACCTGGCTGATGCCGCTCAGCTAGTCAGAGGTAGAACTGCATTGTCACAGGTCTGTCTGCTTCCAGAGACTGAGCTAGTTCTATTGTGTACATCCCGAGCAGCTTCCCTCATGTACAGCTGCCATCCAAAGCTGTAGGCTTGGTACTTGGGACCGCTGAGCATCCCCCCCCCCCCAGCAGCAGCAGCAGCAGCAGCAGCACTCATTCCCACTTTTTCTCTGTCATTCTTTTGTGAAGCTTTTTACCTCTAGACTGTCTAGCAGGTCAAGGACAATACACCATAAGGACAGTTTGGCATTTTTAGGAGCTGACTAAAGAGAGATCATAGTATGTAGTTAAGCCCATGGGGTCACTGTGGACTCCCCGATTCCTATTAAGGCTGTGAATTCAGTATCCCTTGATGCACATCCTTGGTGGGTTGTATGAGTCTCCCAAGCCCCCGACTTATTTGTGTAAAATAAGGGTGGAAAAGATAAGTTAATATTTAAAGTATTTGTATGGGAACTCCTTATTTGATTTGGTGTGTGTGTGTGCATGTGCATGTGCGTGTGTGTGTGTGGGGGGGTTGATGTGTACATGTGCATGTGGGTATGTGTATCCATCCACTCATGTGTGGAGGTTAGAGTTTGATACTGGATGTCTTCCTCTATCACTTTCCTTATTATCTCTTGGCTGGGGTCTCTACCTGAACCTGGAACTCACCAGTTGGCTATACTGGCTGGCTAGAGCCCTGGGGAGCTTCCTGTCTCTGCTGCCATGTGCTGGTATTACAAGTGCATAACACTGTGCCTGGCTTTTTACATGGGTGCTGAGAGTCTCATCTCAGGTCATCAAGCTTGCATGGTAAGCACTTTACCACTAAGCTATCTCTCTATGTCCCCTCCCCTTTAAAAAAGCTTGGATAGTTTAGGGTGACTTTCTAACCAAGCAAAACTGCAAATTCTGAACCCATAAGGAAAAAGACAGATTCATGCTGGCAAGGTGGCTCAGTGGATATAGGTGTTTGCTGACAACTTCCCTTCGATCCTTGAGACCCTCAGGGTGAAGGAGAGAACTGACTCTGGCAAGTTGTCTTCTGTGGCATGCATGTTCTCCTAATTAATTAACTAATTAATTAATTAATTAATTCAAAAGAGAAAGATTCAGGCCATTACATGAAATAAAAGCAACCAATAAACAGAAAAAAAGAGCAAAATCAACCCCAAACACTATATTGTATACCATAAAAATTTAAAATAAAAAAATCTATGAAAAATCAAAATAGAAAAACTAAAACCAAAACAATAAAACCCAGGAATGTCACAAATAAACTGGAATTTTTTTTTTTTTGCAATACACAGGACTATATGGACAGCAGAAGTTGGATTTGATGGATTATTAAAAAAGAAAGAGGACATGTAGTTTTAGGAAGGGGACAGAGGTGAGGGTGGGTGTGGGAGGAGTTAGGGGAACAGTGGGGTGAATAGCATAAAATATATTGTACGAGGTTCTCCAAGAATTAATGAAGATCTGAAGTGGGGCACCCTGGCGAGCGCCTCTAATCCTAGCACTGGGGAAGCAGAGGCAGGCGGATTATCTGTGAGTTCAAGGCCAGCCTGCTCTACATACACAGTAAGTTCC
This sequence comes from Rhizomys pruinosus, assembly GCA_009823505.1. Taxonomy (NCBI): domain Eukaryota; kingdom Metazoa; phylum Chordata; class Mammalia; order Rodentia; family Spalacidae; genus Rhizomys; species Rhizomys pruinosus. Next base: position 304,390 of record VZQC01013512.1, read on the forward strand.
AGGCAGGCTGTGGCTACAGGGAGACCCTGTCTCAAAAAGACCAAAAAAAAAGTCTAAAAAAGTTCCTAATATTTAATGACCTGAGAAGAAACAGTGAGCCAACAGGAAAGCAGGTGAAGGTGCACAGAGGCTGCTCCCAGGCAGGCATTCCAATGGCTGGTGGGTGCTCAGAGAGTGCTTAGACAGAAGCACATTAAAGTTGAGATGAGAGACCAGTTTTTTACATTATTATTACTAATTTTTAAATTGAATTTTGTGTATTTCATACATAATTTTTCAACCAGTCTTTTTTTTTCCCAGTCTTTTTTGAGACAGGGTCTTCCTGTAGCCCCAGCTGTCCTGGAACTCACTCTGTAGACCAGGCTGGCCTTGAACTCACAGATCCTCCTGCCTCTCCCTCCCAAGTGCTGGGATTATCAGTCTTAATTGCTTTTATATCCCTTTCTGCATTGACACCTTCCCTCAGTCCCCCACCCCTGGAGTTCATAAATTCTGTCATTTGTGTTAAGGTCTATCATGCCAAATTACTCTCCTGGGCCATTACCCAGTGCCAGTTCATCCTCTGAGCTCTAGTCAGCCTATCCAGAGTCCCTTGCTTAAAGAAGACCAGTTCTTCTTCACCCAATAATAATCAGCAGCTGCCAATATTGCTTCAGCTAAGAGTGGGTTCTGCTGCCCATTTCTGCAGTTCCATGCTGGAGTTTTGTCTGGTTGAGCTTGCACAGGTCTTGTGCATGCTAACACCATTGCTGTAGGTTCATATAAGCAGGGTCCCAGGAGCTTGTAGGATTCGTTTCCACATGGTCTTGTACCACCTCCCTGGCTCTTACAATCTTTCTGCTCCCTCTTCTGCAATGTTTTCTGTGCCCTTGGTGAGCAAAGCTGAATATAGGCGACCTGTCTGTGGATCCACACTCTGTAGACTCTTAATTTCCATGGTTTGTCCATTCAAGCCCTCTTGAGTTCTTGGCCTCCTGTTGTAGCCTTTCTGATGTTCTTCCTCCCTTTGACCAGAGCACCCAGTTCCTGGGACTGCAAGCTCCTGGATTGCTCCAGCCAGCTGGCCAGGTCTTAGCCCTGGAAGGAAGGATAAGGGAGAGGTTGGAAAAGCCTGAAAAGAAAGGAAGGAAGGAAGGAAGGAAGGAAGGAAGGAAGAAAGAAAGAAAGAAAGAAAGAGAAAAAAGAAAGAAAGAACAAGGAAAGGACAGACTCAAGAATGAGGCCTGGAGGAGTTCCACGAAGGACTGATTCAGCTTTATTACTGTAATCCAAGGGTATTTATACTGGACCTTGTGAGGTGTGACTGGGGGTTGGGGCATACAGGATCTTACACAATATTCTCCAGATCACTACAGGAATGTGGCAATGTTTTGCCCAAAGCATCAAAGATAGTGGCACCAGGCAGGTTTCTCTCAAAGGCAAGCAGAAAATCAGCAGGACTCTGGGCTGAGGGCTGAGGGTTGCCAGCTGACTTCCTAAGTGCTTCTGCCAAATGGAATCCCCATATCCTGTAGCATGGGGGAGCTTCCTTAACTACAGTTAAGAGGTTAGTTAATGGCCTCTTGGCTCCTTGTTTCTATGTTGCTTGAGTCTTAGGTGTAGAGGTTGCACTGTAGATGTATTGCTTAGGCATGAGAAATTCACAATGTCTTTTTAGCCCATTAGACTGGAAAAAAGAATGAAGAAAGGAAGCTATCACAAACTGACAAAAATTTTAGGAAAGAAATACTTCCATATACCGCTGGTGGAAGACGAAACATACGACAACAAGCAATTCTGGAAACATTTAGATAACTTAAAAATAAACCACATGCTTAAATACCTATATATCTAATTGCTTGTGCTTCATTAGTAGGATTGAAAGGTTACTCCTGAACAAACTGTCAGCCCATGAAAGGAAACAGCCAGAATTGACCAGAATCCAAGTCAACAGCTCCAGAGAGAGAGGACAGTTTTACTTCTCATCCACCTGTGCCCCTTTTCTAAGCCTAGGGAACAATCTGCGGAAGAGGGGGCGTGGTAGAATGTAAAGGCTGCGATTGGGGTGAACGGTGAAACTACAGCGATGTAGTCTGGACACTCATTTGATCAACTTGATTGAACAAACAACCTGTCAACCTCCACTGAATGGTGGGACTGTGGGGGTTTGGGCACAACAGTCTATAGATTGGTTTTGCACGAAGGATGCTTATACTCATGGATTATCACTTATAGCTAAAAAATGAAAAAAAAACTCGGGTCCACCCATTTATAGCCACGGGTCAGGGCCTCAGAAGTGGGCACCTCGTTTCCGCTTGTTTC
>VZQC01013512.1:307483-324609 GCA_009823505.1 Rhizomys pruinosus
CCCCTTGGGATTCTGGGAAGCCTGGACCTAACAGCTACCATAGAAGGAAAACTGTGAAAAATTAATAAAGGGAAATTAAGATAGAAGAAAGCCAGAAAGAAGGCTTAAGGAAGGAACAAGGTAAAGATCAAACAGAGAACTGATTGGCAGAAATGTGGCCTTAGGGTTGGAGGGGTCAGGAAGCCTGTGTGGTGCCCATCTGTGGTGGTCTGAATAAGAATTATCCTCCTGCTAAACAGCTATAGATGCCAACCCACGTTACTATACCCAGCAAAAATATTGACTATAGTTGAAGGAGAAAGAAAAATCTTCCATGACATAAACAAGAAGATAGAATACATGTCTGGAAAACCAGCCCTTCAGAGAATACTTGAAGCAATTCAAAAGACAGAGGAGAGGAACAACTATCCCCAGGCACCTAGAAAGAGAAATTAATAAAAGCATAATTGCAGAAATAGAAACCTAGACCAAAAATCCAAATGGATAATAAGGTGAAAGGAAGCAATACATATCTTTCAATTATAACCTAAATATTAATGGACTAAATTCCCTAATTAAAAGACATAGACTAGGAGAATGGATTAGAAGACAGAACTCATCTAAATGGAGAAAAGCCAGAAGCATTCCCCTTAAAGATAGGAACTCAGCAAGGCTGCCCCTGTTGCCACTCCTCTTCAATATAGTGCTTGAAACACTTGCTAGGGCAATAAGGCAAGAAAAGGAAATTAAAGGAGTACTAATTGGAAAAGAGGAAGTCAACCTATCCCCTTTTGCAGATGATATGATAGTTTACCTAAGGGATGCTAAAAACTCCACCAGAAAACTCCTAGAAGAAATTAAGAGTTTCAGTAAAATGGCAGGATACAAAATTAACATGACATCTTTCAGCCTAATAAAGAAAAAAAAACAATAAAAGAAATCATAAGCTGAAGATGCTAAAACCTATAACATTATAATCTTGATATATGTGTGGCATGCATATATGCATATTTGGGGTGATGCAAATTGGAAGGAACAACAAAAACAACAACAATAACAGACTGGGTCAAAGGTGAACTTCTGCCTGAAAGTAAACTTCTGCATCGAAAATTTTAAAAGAGACTGAGAAAAAGATGGAAAACATGTTTGGCCGAATGCATGAGCTCTGGTGGGGTGGGGGGTGCAAGGAAGGGGGGATGGGTCTAGATTTGATTGGAAAATTTTGTATGAAATGCACAAAGCTTCAGTAAAAATTGGGTTTGAAAAATAAAAGAAATATCCTCCCATAGGCTCAAGTATCTGAGCACTTGGTCAGCAGTTGGTGGTGTTTGGGGGGGGTCATGGATTCTTTAGGAGGCGCAGCCTTGCTGAAGGAACGCATCACTGGGGGTGGACTTTGAGTGTTCATAGCCCTGCCCCATTTCCATTTTGCTGTCTTTGCTTCCTATTTGTGGATCAAGATGTGAGCTCTAGCTTCCTTTCCCTGCTGCAATACTTCCTTCCTCACCAAATCCTCCTGGAACTATATTAGCCAAAATAAACTTCTCTCTCTCTCTCTCTCTCTCTCTCTCTCTCTCTCTCTCTCTCGTCTTTTTGAGACAAGGTCTCCCTGTAGCCTCAGCTGGCTTGAACTTGCGACCAAGCTAGTCTTAAACTCACAGAGATCTGCCTGCCTCTGCCTCCTGAGTGCTGGGATTAGAGGCATGTGCCACTACACCTGACTCACAAACTCTTCCTTCTATAACTTGCCTTGGTTATGGTGATTTATCAGAAAAATAACTAATAGGCCATCAGACTTCAAAGTCAGTGAAATGAGTGCTGCCAACTGAAAGAGTACTGTGGATTCAGGATGGGATCCACAGTCATTCAAGGCAGCTTCTTAGGCTTGCCTTTTCCTCATCCATCTTGTGTGTTGATCCTTGCATCCCTGCATCTAGGAATCCATCATCTGTTCTCCATCATTCATTATCTCCACACTATTGGCTAAATGGCTCCTGTGTTCATAAACAGAAGGATTTCTTATGTTCTGCTGATCCATGTAATAATAAAATCCAAGGTTTCATGTGCTTGTCTCTGAATCTTACAGCAAATGTAGTCATTGAGTCTTTTATCAGCTTTTATTTCTTTTTTTTTTTTGTCTTTTTGAGACAGGGTCTCCCTGTAGAACCAGCTGTCCTGGAGCTCACTCTGTAGACCAGGCTGGCCTTGAACTCACAAAGACCCGCCTGCCTCTGCCCCCCAAGTGCTAGGATTAAAGACTAAACCTCATATATGGTTTCTCTTGTAGTCTGTGTCCATGACAGCTCTACCTGAGGGAAACAGGTACACCATTATGTTCTCGATCCTTTGCCACATTATCTGGAAACCTCTGGACTTGTAGACAGACCTCGTCTGTCCGTCTGCCTTTGGAACATCTAGAGCATCATCTTCCAGCTCCGTGGTGTGACTGGTCACAGAGATGCTCCTCATGTCAGAAGAAGAAGAATCAATCTTCTGTGAAACTGTCCACATTCAAATCTGCATTTTGTCACTCTATGTGTCCTTGAATAGGGTTAGTGACATTTCCAGGGGGCCTCAGTTTCTTTAAAAGCCAGGCATGAAGACGGGGTGTGTTAATAGAGGGGAGTTCTGCAACTGTTTGTGTGGGCTGCATCACCAGCGCTGCTGACAATATTGTGGCATTGGTTGTACAACTTAGATGAAAAATCCATTGTCATTCCAAAGAACAGAAGAAACTGAGCAGTCTGTGTAATGCGGTCACATTTCTGTCACAACTCTGAAGGTGTGCTTCTGTGTATGAGTGTGGTTGTGTGTATGTAGAGATAATTCTGCAAGAACGTGCTCCAGATCATTAAGCAGTGATAACAACCCAGAAAGGAAGATTTGAGATAGGACCAAAAGCCTTAAACTTTTCCTTTCGTATTGTGTGAAAATTTGCCATTGCAATGACTTCTTTTGTACTTTTTTAAAAATTTATTTATTTTCTATGTGTATGAATGTACTGTCTGCATGTAGGTCTGCGCACCCATGTCGTGCAATGCCGCGGAGGCCAGAAGAGGGTCTCAGACTTCCCTGGAACTGGAGTTCTCCTGGAATTGGAGTTTCAGATGGTTCTCGGCCACCATGTGGGTGCTGGGGATCGAACCTGGGTCCTCTGTAAGAGCGGTCAGAGCTCTTAACCACTAGGCCATCTCTCCAGCCCCTTTTGTACTTTTAAAATAAAAATAAATGATAGCTGGGTGTGGTGGCGCACACCTTTAATCCCAACACTCAGAGGCAGAGGCAGGTGGCTCTCTGTGAGTTCCAGGCCAGCTGGAGGCTAGAAGAAGATGCTGTTTCAAAAAGACCAAAACCAACAAAAGAATAAATGAAGAACAACTGATAGACTTCAAAAATGGAGGTAACAGGATTTAATAATTATTCTTTCCATATTCTATATAGAAAATTTAGTTTATTTCTAACATTTTGGTTCACAAAGACAGCCATAACACACACACACACACACACACACATACACACACACGCACACACAATTTCTGGGATTGTTGATTGTAATGTGAAGTTGGGATTTGTCTGATATGGATCTATGAATTCCATCAAATAAATCATTCCGCAGATTGTTACCTTAAAAATGCAAAGCCTGGAGACTTGTCCCTCACTCAAGGTGTCTGTGTGGCTAATCCTGACCCCTGTGTCTCAGATTCTATGAGATCTCTGCTCATAGAATCTGGGCCTGGACATTCCTTTGCATGCATTCTCTGTATTAGATCTGTTTTCTGACCTTATTGTTCCTGTGGTACCCACAGACAGCTTACAGTGACGGACAGCACAAACACCAGTTTTCTTGAGCCTTTCTGGAGAGGCTATAAGATATACGTCATTGTATAGTAAGCAAATGCCACAGAAGGTAGAGGTGGCTACAGTGATGGCAGGTGGAATCTCAGGGGAAACCTCAAAATGTAGGGCAGAAACAATTTTATCCATTTCTGTAGAGCTGGATTTTTTTTTTTTTTTTGGTCTTTTTCGAGACAGGATCTCCCTGTAGCCCCAGCTGTCCTGGAACTCACTCTGTAGATCAGGTTGGCCCTGAACTCACAAAGATCCACCTGCTTCTGCCTCCCAAGTGCTAGGATTAAAGGCGTGTGCCACCATGCCCAGCTGAGCTGGATTCTTTAAGAAACAGAGACTCACATTGTCTGGACACATGGCTACAAAGCAAATTCGTCCTGACTACTTACTACAAGGAAGGTAAGTGTCATTGCAATGAGAAGAATTCTCAAGTCTGCGTCTCAGGACACTCTCGTGGTATCGAGGAAGTTGGAAAATAGAAAATAGAATGGAATGCATGAATGTAGGAGACAATTTGGGAACCCCTTTAAAATGTATTTTTATTGCATTTTTATGAATTTCATACATCTTGATTATATTTAGACCCTCTTCCCTATCTTCACCATACCTCCCCCACAATGAGATTTCATGCATTCTATCACATATGTTAGGGGCAATCCGGACAAGTTCATTTCCCTAAATATCCCTTGGTGTGTGTCTATCCACCAGAGCCTGGCAACGTATCCAGCGTCACTGCTTTAAAGAAAACCAACTCTCCTTCTCCCAGTAGTCATCAGTGGCCAATAGTTTCTCAGCTAGGGCTGGGCTTCTTGCAAATTTCCCCACTTCTGTGCTGGATTTTTGTGTGGTTTGAGCTTTCCAGGTTTTGTGTATGCTGTCACCATTGCCGTGAGTTCATATGAGCAACTTGCCAATGACCTGGAAAACTGTTTCCTTGTGGTCTTCCAGCACCCCAGGCTCTCACAATCTTTCTGCCCCCTCTTCTATAATGGCCACTGTTAGAGGTATGATATAGGTGTCCCACCTAGGGCAAATACTCTGCAGTCTGTGGAACTGCTGTTGAAGGCAGCAAACTCAAATCTGAGCTTCATCTTATCTGAGGATGGTATTTTGATAAATTTTCTGTGGCTCAGTTTTATCATCTAAATAATCAAGATGACAATACAACTTTGAAATGAATTCTTAGAAACAAACTTTGAGATGAGGAATTACAGACAGAAGTTTGCAATACTTCCAAGGAAATGAGATTTGGAGCACTGGGCAGATGGGTAAGTTGATCTGCAGCGTGGTGGAACTGAGGCCTTTAGAGCTTAGACAGAGTGTCTGGAGCTGGGGTGGCCCATTGGGGTTGTCTCTGGTTGGATCTGAAGGCCATCTCAATCAATAGTTGGCTGAGTACCTTCTCTGGGACATCACATGATGCAGTTGCTTAGCGCTGAGGGCAGTCTCTAGTGAAAGGTCCAGCCTGTGCTTCCATCAGCTGGGCTGCACTGGCTTTAAGCTCTCCACTATCCATTCCAAATAAATATTCTATAGATTTATGGGCATTATATAAATACTTTTCATACTATCAGTATAGTGTGAAACTTTAGTGTCAATTTGACACACGGGTTGAGGGAGCCTCAACTGGGGAATTGCTTCCATTGGACTGGCTTGTGGCCATGTCTGTGGGGTGATGTGGGAGGGCCCAGCCTACTGTGGGTAGCACCACCCTTGGGCAGTTTGTTGTGTATTGTAAGAGAAAGCAGACCAAGTATGGGTCAGGTGAGCAAGCCAGTAAACATCACTCTTCCATGGCCTGTGCTTCAGCTCCTGGAGGAGGAGCTGAAGCACAGGAACTCTAGGTTCCTGCCCTGAGTTCCTTCCTTGGACTCCCTAAATGATGAACTGTGATCTGAGTGATATAAGATGAATAAACCCTTTCCTCCCTAAGGTGGTATTAGTCAGACCGTTTTGTCATAGCAGTAGAGAACAACCTAGAACAACCAGTATCATCAAATGACTATAGATATAAACACATATATTAGCACCTTTCCACTTGAGAAATTTCTCTGTGGCTCTGGAAGAAATGAGAAGTAGTTTTCCTGTTCTATCCTAAACTGGACTGCTAAAGTGGCCCAAATCCCTATATCTATCAGAAATATCTCTTTGATTTGGATGAAATAAACAAACCAAACACTGACAAATCACTTAGTATCTAATTGCCTTTTCAGCCATCATGCAACCCATAATCATGCTTGACAGGTTAGTAACACTAGGAAGGTTTACTCCTTACATCAGTAATATAACTGCCGTTGCTACCAATAGCTGCACTAGTTGGGTTTAGAGACTTCCTTATCCTCTGGTTAATATATTTTATGAAGGAAGTTGAAAGTAGGTAAAGAAACATGCATTTAAGATATGACTAAGGGGCTGGACAGGTCACTCAGCAGTTAAGAGCACTGGCTGTTCTGGCAGAGGACCTAGGTTCAGTTCCCAGCACCCACCTGTAACTCCAATTCTAGGAAGGCATTGCGTGTGGTGCACTTACATATATGCAGGCAAACACTTATATACATGAAATAAACATAAAAATTAAAAAAATAGGACTATTGGGTGTGGTGATACTTACCTTTAATCCCAGCACTTGGGAGATAGAGGCAGAGGCAGGAGGATGTCTGTGAGTTCAAGGCCTGCCTGGCCTACATAGCAAGCTCTAGGTCAGCTGGGGCTACAAGGAGACCCTCTCAAAAAGACAAAAAAAATTACTTTATTTTTAGTATTTTTTCAATGGACACATAGCAACTATACACGATGCTATATGATACAATGTGGAATTTTATTATTTTTTAAAAATTAAAAAAAATTTTTTTTATTAATTTTATTTATTTCTGTATGTGTACGAATGTACTGTCTGCATGCAAGTCTGTGCACCTGTGTCGTGCAATGCCGTGGAGGTCAGAAGAGGGTGTCGGATTCCCCTGGAGCTGGAGTTCTCCTGGAATTGGAGTTTCAGATGGTTCTCAGCCGCCATGTGGGTGCTGGGGATCGAACCCGGGTCCTCTGCAAGAGTGGTCGGCGCTCTTAACCGCTAGGCCATCTCTCCAGCCCACAATGTGGAATTTTAACACTTTATATAATATAATGGCCAGATCCAGGTAATTGATCTATCTATTATCTCTGGTGTACAAATATTGTTTCTGTGTGGTGAAGACATTAAAAATTCTTTCAACTATCTCTGCTAAAGTATTCAATTAATTGTAATCAATCATCATCATCTTACTGTGTTAAGGAGCACCGACTGATTCCTCCCACCCAGCTGCAGCCTTGTATCAATTAGTCATCTTAAGATCTTAATCTTGGGCTGGAGAGATGGCCTAGCGGTTAAGAGCACCGATTGCTCTTGCAGAGGACCCGGGTTTGATCCCCAGCACCCACATGGTGGCTGAGAATCATCTATAACTCCAGTTCCAGGAGAACTCCAGTTCCAGGGGAGTCTGACACCCTCTTCTGACCTCCGCAGCATTGCATGATGACACTGGGTGCACAGACCTACATGCAGACAAACATTCATACACATATCAATAATAAATAAATAAGTAAATAAATAAATAAATAAATAAAATTACAAAAAGATCTTAATCTCATTTCCAGTTTCCAAAGCTAATGTTTTATTCATATAACTTGAGCCAAGTGGTCAGATGTGAATCACAAAACTTTGTTTAAGGTACTGGGAGCCACCATATAGGGGAGCTCCCACTGCAGTCATATATTTGTAAGGTATTTTAGTGATGAATATGTGGGAAAACACAGAGGAATTTCCATATTGTGTAAGACTCTTTCTTTGGGCGCTAGAATATCTGTTAACGTAGCTGCTTTTTACCTTGTTTTTAGTACAGTGGTTCGAACTTAAGTGCTAATGTCATGTATGAAATAAAAGCATGTGGCTGGTTTTTCCCTATATGCCTTCCAAGTTGGCATGTAGCTTGCACTTAGACAGCCTGCCCGCTAGTCTGGCTACCATTGGTGCTCTTAGCCCAGATCAATGTTTCTGAACAATTTCAAGTTGCAGAATATTTTTCAAAAATTTCCTCTGTTAACTGTAGTAAGCACTTTTCAAAAATATCCCTTACTTGTTATTGTATAGGCTAAAACTCAAATTCACAAAAACAAAACAAAACAAAACAAAATCCCCCTCAAATTCACTTAGCTTTCTAGGAATGAATCTGCTAGGATCTTCTCCTCTCTCTCTCTCTCTCTCTCTCTCTCTATCTTCTCTATTAATATATATATTATATTACTATACTATATTTATAAATATATATATGTTCTTTACTCAGTCTACTTATGTAAATGCTAATCTCATCCAGAGCACCTTCACAGACCAGCCTTAAACAGTATTTTACCAACTATATGGGCTTCTCCAGCTAAGGAGAAGCATAAAATTAACCAATCCAATGGCTCAGAAGTAGAAATATATTTTATATCTATCTATCTATCTATCTATCTATCTATCTATCTATCTATCTATCATCTATCTTCTCTCTTCTTCCCACCTGTAGATGTACTGAGAGGAATCAAGTACAGCGAGTATCAATTTTTTCTGGTTTATAAATGAAGCCAAGCCACTTAAATCAGGTGTGGTCACAGGGGGTGAGTTAATTATTATAAAGCTGGCATATGTACTACCTACCAGTTCTAGGTAAATGAACTTACTTTCACACAGTAAACATTACAACAAAGAAAAAAATTCTCAAGGGAAACCTAGGCATACTGTCTGGAAAGCTGGAAACCAGGAAACAACTCCTGGGGTCATGATATTTCAGGGGAAATTCTTACAAACAAACCACCCCAGAGATGATCCCTGAGCACATGGTGAAGCGTGGTTTTGAATCTGCTGAGGATAAACTTTTACTTCCACACAATTAAATATTTATAGACTGCAAATCTGCATGGTAAATGGAAGTATCTTCTGGATTTAACCCTTTAATAATTTGGTGCCTTGTTTTTTCAACAGCATTTAGCAGTCTTCTCATTCTTTTCATTGATTTCTCTCTTCATTGAGAACTTTACATATATCATATATAGGAAATATGACCATGTCCACCTCCCCCCTCTTTCTCCATCCAACTACTCCTGGAACCCTCCCCCTTCCATCTCCCAGCTTCACGTCCTCTTTAAACAAATGACCACTGAGTCTATTTGGTGATGTCTCATTTACATGACTTGTGACTTTCAGATTTTACTGAGGCATTTGGACTGACCTGCTGCTATTAATACAGACTCTCTTGATAGGAATCCGAATTTCCACATAGCTCCAGAATATTCTGTATTTCAGGATCACTGTGCCAGTTACATCCCACAGACAGTTTATGGCAGAGTGGCCCTTCCCCATGCTGAATGTCTGCTAGTTTAATAGACCATGGTTACTAAGGATTTTCTGTACATTCAGTTAATCATTAGTTAGGCTCTAAAAGTGAGAGATGACTATAGTCCTCAGAACATCTTTCACTGTTAGTGTCACTGAAATAGATTCTGGAACGTAGGTGTACTTCAATGACATGGAAGCAGAAGGATGATAGATAAGCTGTATACGAAGGCGTTAGGGGAACTTCCACATAATTAAAGAGGTTGAGAATTCCATCATCTATGGTCTGTGAGCTGGAGAGCTGGTGGTGCAATTCCGTCTGAGTCCAAAGGATCAAGAACTGATACGAAGGGCAGAAGATGCACATCTTAGCCTGGGAAGACAAAGGCTCTTTCTTCCTTTGCTTTTTGGTTCTATGTGGGGAATTTAAAGAATTAGATAAGGGTTTCCCACATCTGCAAGGCTTATAGGCTTTATCTAGCTTAGTGATTCAAATGCTAATTTCTCCTGAAACACATCCACAGACCAGAAATAGTATTTTATCAACTCCATGTCAACCTTTCACCTACTTTAGTCGAAACACATTAGCATTTACAGTGAGAACCTCAGAAGTAAAAATCAGTCCTGACCTTCCTCATCGTGGACCATCTGTCTGCTCTGCCATTCATTTTATGGTTTATTCAGATACCTTATAGACATTTTTTAACTCAATGCTCTGTAGAAGAAGATTATAATAAAAAGTGGGCTGGCTCGGCATGGTGGCACACACCTTTAATCCCAGCAGAGGCAGGTGGATCTCTGTGAGTTCAAGGCCAGCCTGGTCTGCAGAGTGAATTCCAGGTCAGCTCAGATTATAAGGAGACTGTCTAAAAAAGATCAAAAAAAAATGTGGCCTGGGTTTAATTTCCAGCTTCACTGTGTTCTGTTTTGAGTAAGGTATTTAGCACCCTCACTGTCACTTTTTAAGGTGCAGACAGAGGATTAGCTCATGGCTATCCTGTTGGAGTTTGCAAATATCAAATTACTTAAGCCACAGGAGAATGCTTTAACTGTGGGCAGGCGCAGAAGCTGTGTGTCTAACCTGCTCTGACTCTAAGCTTGGTGGTCAGTCCTGGTGAGATCTCTTTTCATCTGATACAAATTCGTAATACACTTGGCTTAGGTGAGGACAAAAGAAACAGACAAATGGTTCTGAGATGAGCAGATAGAGAGTTCAGCAGTTTCTCTGAGCAGTGATGAAAAAGACATTTCTTATTTTATAAAAATAGCAATCTTAAACTAAACGGCTAAAGGGAAAGATGATAGTCTGAGGATTTAACTAATGTTATTAACTTATTCCTGAAGGGGAGATCACAATGCTGTAGCAAGCAGAAATATTACATTCACTTGTCAGATAATACTAATCCGTCAATAAAGAAGCCCTAGCTTTATCACTAATGTCCCAGAAGACTCACCCTTTGATGGGGTGGAGGTTTTTTTGTGGTTTATTTTTTTCTTTTTGCCTTGTAGAATACTTAGGAGAAAAATTGTTTCCTGATCCATGAACCAGAATTAAACCCTCATCATCAATGGATTCATAGAAACAAACATGAGATGACAGGTTAATAACTTTAAGAACACAAGATGTGTCTTTTTACATAGTGTTTGTCACGTAACTTCTGTTAGCCTTAGTTTTCTAATCTTCTTTGAGAACAAAGTGTAATGGTCACACTTCAAGTGTGTCATGAGGGTGCTGCAGAAAGGACTGACATGTGGGACGGTGACTAAGGGGAGAAGGGGGAAACACCTGCTCTGAGCATAGAAGCAGCATCTCATAGGCCAAAGGAAAGGCCCCATGTGGCATAAAGAGGAGAAGGAGAAAGCCAGTTACTCCAATTAGTCTGTCTGCTTCCTGGCCGCCATGAGGGAACATCTCTGCTCTGCCGTACCCTCCCATCATGCCACACTGTAACCACTTGTGCTGGATAGCTTTAGTGTCAACTTGACACACCTGGGTTGAGGGAGCCTCATTTGGGGAATTGGCTCCATTGGATTGGCCTGTGGCCACATCTGTGGAGTATTGTCTGGATTGTCAAGCAATGTGGGAGGGCCCAGCCCACTATGGGTGGTGCCACCCTGGGCAAGTTGTTGTGTACTGTATAAGAGGGCAGGCTGGGCATGGGCCAGGGGAGCAAGCCAGTAAACAGCATTCCTCCATGGCCTGTGCTTCAGCTCATGCCTCCAGGTTCCTGCCCTGAGTCCCTACCTTGGGCTCCCTGAGTGATGAACTGTGACCCAGGAGATGTAAGCTGAATAAACCCTTTCCTCCCCAAGTTGGTGTCGGTCAGAGTGTTTTGTCACAGCAATGGAAGACAAACTAGAACACCACTGAAAACCATGAACTCAAATAAATCTTCTTCCTGTAAGGGCTTTCTGTTAGGTATTTTGGCCCAGTAATGCAGAAGTAACTAAACTAAGTATTTTGTCACAGTCATGGAAGTATAACACACATAGATATGCTTGCTAATTGGATGAGATATTATGTGTGAGACTTTGTAAGCTGTAATCATTTATTAAGTGCAGCCACACTGTCCTAGTTTCTGCCAATTGGTAAAACACCCTGGCAAAAAGCAACTCAGGGGAGGAGGGGTGGATTTGGCTTGCAGTCCACCATGGAGGGAAAGCGAAGGCAGGCACTCAAGCAGCTGTCACAGCACATCCACAGTCAGGACAGAGAGTAATCATCCTTGCTGCCTGCTCTGAGCTAGCTTTCCTCTCTCTTACACTGTTCAGAAACCCCTGCCTTGGGAATGGTGCTGCCCACAGAGGGCTTGCCCCCCCCCCGCGTCAATTAAGACAACCACCCATGGGCATGGCCATAAATCAGCTCAGTGTAGACAACCAACTCATGGGTATGGCCATAAGCCAGCTCAGTGTAGACAAGCTCATTGAGCCTTCTTCTCAGGTGTGTCAAGTTGACATGGAAAGCTAGCTAGCACACCCTAAGCACCCACAGAATGAAAATTATTATCTGGACAGATAGTGGCAGAACTCGTTTGCCATGTTGCCTTATTTCCCAAGTATGGTAACTAAAAGCACTGTAGGAAAATGAAAAAAAAAAGGGGGGGGGGGCTGGGGAGATTGCTCAGTGGGGTGTGTGTGCCGTGTCGGCTTGAGGATCTGAGTTAGATATACAGCACCCACGGAGAAGCTGGGTAAAGCAGAGTGTCTATAACCCCAGTGCTTGGCTGGAGCAGGGGTGGCGGCTAGAGACATAATGGTGTAAGACAGTCTCAAACGATAAAGTGGAGAGCTATGAAGAAGATATCTGACCTCGAGTACGTGCTCGTGCGTGGGCGTGAGCGTGAGCACCGGCCCTCTGCAAACCCACACCATTAATCACCACAAAAAAGAAAGTGAAAAAAAAAAAAAAGATGGTTTCTGCCCTTTTGCCTTTTCTCATGTTTTGTTCCTGTAATTTAAATGAGTTTCCACCAGGTGGTGCTGGAGTCGAGCACCAACTATCTCTAGACAACACTAACTGTATGAAATTCACCAATCGTAGTTGGAATCCAGGCCTCCCAGGACTAACTCAGATTTCTACCAAGCAGGCAGCACGGCCGCCAGGGCCTCCCAAGGCCTTCATCACCTCACTTCCCATTTGTTTTTCTCTCAGTTGTGCTCAGTTTTGAGCGCACTATTGAGGTTTCTCTCCCTCAATGCCTCAAACTTCCTTGCTTAGCCAGCGGATCCTTGACAACTCACTATCTATCTTTCCTGCTCTATTTTTTTTCGGAGACCACACGATCAAAGGTTCCGGGAAAGAAAGGAGCACAGAAGAGGCATTCTGTGTATGCAGAATGAGCATTTCTGCGCTGCTCGCGCATCTGGGGTTCCTGCTCCTCCGGCCCGCAGCGCCTCGGCCCCGCAGGCTCCAGGCCGGTGCCATGCACGCCGTGCCGCCGACGATCCGCCTGGAGCCGCGATGCCGGGCAGTGCGAGGTCCACGGGGCGGGAGGCCGGCTCGGTCCAGCTTTCACTGGGGCTGGAGGACCAGGAGAACGCGCGGGCTGTCGCGCAGTCCCAGAGGCTCAAGACGCGGCGGGTCGCACCGCTTAAGGATCTTCCCATAAATGATGAGCATGTCACAGCTGCCCCTCCGTGGAAAGCAATCACTAAACAGCCTGCCTTCACTATTCATGTGGATGAAACGGAAGAGACTCAGAAGACAGCGGAGTGTAAAGGAACCCAGGCGGAAGATGACCTGGGCCTTAATGCAGCTGTTGCTTTACCTGGAACAAGAAAAGCACTGGCACCTCTTGATTATCCAATGGATGGTAGTTTTGAATCACCACATACTATGGACATATCTATTGTCTTGGAAGATGAAAAGCCACTGAGTGTTAATGAAGTACCAGACTACCATGAGGATATTCACACATACCTTAGAGAAATGGAGGTTAAATGTAAACCTAAAGTGGGTTATATGGAGAAGCAGCCAGACATCACTAACAGTATACAGGCCAGCCTTGTGGACTGGCTGGTTGAAGTGGGGGAAGAATATAAGCTGCAGAATGAGACCCTGCATCTGGCTGTGAAATACATTGATCGATTCCTCTCTTCCATGTCTGTGTTGAGAGGAAAGCTTCAGCTTGTGGGCACTGCTGCTATGCTGCTAGCTTCAAAGTCTGAAGAAATATACCCTCCAGAAGTAGCAGAGTTTGTGTACATCACAGACGACACCTATTCAAAGAAGCAAGTTCTGAGGACGGAGCATCTGGTGCTCAAGGTCCTTGCTGTTGACTTAGCTGTGCCAACAGTAAATCAGTTTCTTACCCAATACTTTCTACATCAGCAGCCTCCAAACTGCAAAGCTGAAAGTTTAGCAATGTTCTTGGGAGAATTAAGTTTGATAGATGCTGACCCATACTTGAAGTGTTTGCCATCACTTATTGCTGGAGCTGCCTTTCATTTAGCACTCTACACTGTCACAGGACAGAGCTGGCCTGAATCATTGGTACAAAAGACTGGAAAGTCTTAAGCCCTGTCTCATGGATCTTCACCAGAGACCTACCTCAAAGCACCACAGCATGCCCAACAGTCAATAAGAGAGAAGTACAAAAATTCAAAGTATCATGGTGTTTCTCTCCTCAACCCTCCAGAGACACTAACCATGTAGAGTGAAGGACTGCCTTTGTTGTCTAAAATGGAATAGACAAGATCAGAAAAGAAACTCCCCACACCATATCATAGTTAAAATGCTAGATGCCGGGCTGGAGAGATAGCCTAGCGGTTAAGAGCACCAACTGCTCTTGCAGAGGACCCGGGTTTGATCCCCAGCACCCACATGGCGGCTGAGAACCGTCTGTAACTCCAATTCCAGGAGAACTCCAGTACCAGGGGAATCTGAGACTCTCTTCTGACCTCCGTGGCATTGCACGACACGGGTGCACAAACCTACATGCAGACTGTACATTGATACACATAAAAATAGATAAAATAAAAAAAATGCTAGATGCCCAAAACAAAGATAAAATTCTGAAGGCCACAAAAGAAAAACAACTCACATACAAAGGGAAACCCATCAGAATCTCAACTGACATCTCAGCGCAAACCATGAAAGCAAGAAGAACATGGAGCAAAGTACTCCCAGTGTTAAAGGACTATGGATGCCAACCCAGAATACTTTACCCAGCACAAATGTCGACTATAGTTGAAGGAGAGAGAAAAATCTTCCATGACATAAACAAGATGATAGAATACATGTCTGGAAAACCAACTCTTCAGAAAATACTTGAAGCAATTCAAAGGGCAGAAGAGAGGAGCAACTATCCTCAAGCACCTAGGAAAAGAAACTAATAAAAACATAACCATAGGAGTAAAATCAGAGACTAAAAGTCCAAATGGATAATAAGGTAAAAGGAAGCAACATCCATCTTTCAATTATAACCTTAAATATTAATGGGCTGAACTCCCCAATCAAAAGGCATAGACTGGGAGAATGGAGTAGGAGACAAAATCCATCTATATGCTGTCTACAAGAAACCCATCTCAATTTCAAGGATAGGCACCAACTTAAGGTGAAGGGATGGAAGAAAGTATTCCAAGCAAATGGCACCAAAAAGAAAGGAGGTGTTGCTATTCTAATATCAGATAAAATAGACTTCAAAGCAAAAGAAATCAAAGGAGACAAAGAGGGCCATTACATCTTTATTTTTTTTAATTTTTAAATTTTTTTTAATTTTTTTATTTTTGTATGTGTATGAATGTATTGTCTGCATGCAGGTCTGTGCACCCGTGTCGTGCAATGCTGCGGAGGTCAGAAGAGGGTCTCGGATTCCCCTGGAACTGGAGTTCTCCTGGAATTGGAGTTACAGACGGTTCTTAGCCACCATGTGGGTGCTGGGGAGCGAACCTGGGTCCTCTGCAAGAGCGTCGGTGCTCTTAACCACTAGGCTATCTCTCCAGCCCCCCATTACATCTTTATTAAAGGAACAATTGACGATGAAGATCTCACAATCATGAATATATACGTGCCAAACGCCGGTGCACCAAACTTTGTAAAGACAATTCTTCAGGATCTCAAGGCTCAAATTAACCCCAGCACAATAATAGTAGGGGACTTCAATACCTCACTAAGTCCTTTAGACAGATCAACAGGACAAAGGATAAACAAAGAGACATCTGAACTGAATGATACAATACACCAAGATTGTCAGCAATGTGGGGAGGGCAGCAGCTACATGAGGGTGCCACCCTGGGCAAGGTTGTTGTGTACAGTATAAAAGGCACTGGGCATGAGCCAGGGGAGCAGCGCAGTGAACAGCATCCTCCATGGCTCTGTGCTTCAGCTCCTGCCTCCAGGTTCTGCCTGAGTCCCTACCTTGGGCTCCCTGATGATGAACCTGACCCCAGGAGATGAAGCTGAATAAAACCCTTTCCTCCCCAATTGGTGTCGGTCAGAGTGTTTTGCACAGCAATGGAAGAAAACTAGAAACTAGAAATCGTACCAGAGGTGGGGTATTGCTGTGACAGACCTTGACCTTGGTTGTTTTTGTGGTAGGATTGTGGGGAGGTGTTTTGGAACTTTTGGCGTAGGAGAAGATCATTGAATGTTAAAGAATACGTTGCTGTTTCTTGGAGCAGTTTGCTGAAGAAGTTGTAGAAAGATGGGAGCCTGGCTTGTGAAGTTTTTAACCTTCAAAGGGGAGCAGAGATCAAAAGGACTGTGTAATCTGTGGGACTGTGTAATCTGTGGGTTCTGGTCAGTGGGGCTGAAGCTCCTCTAGTGTAAGTACAAGAGATCCAGAACCTGACAGGGAATCTTTGTTGTACGTTTGACAGTTGATGCTGGCTAGCTGGGTCTGAAAAATCAACTGTAAGTAACAGAAGACCCAGCAGCATCACTGTTGTAAAATCTTCTGGGGAAGAATTTCTTATGGTCAGCACACAGAAGCTGTGTCCAGAAAGGGGAACCTGAGCCTCCATCTCAAGCAGAGGCAGGACTTGGTAGTATGTAAAAGTCTCCTATATGCTTCCGGTGTTGAAATTTGAGGGGGTCACATAGAGCAGCTTAGGCTTGGCACTGTGAGAGTTTAGGAAAGACCATTGGTGGAATGCACCTCAGTTGCAGTAAAGACCCCAGGATTGCAGGGGTCATGGAGGTAGAGGGAGCTGAGGCTTTGCAAAGGAGAGGTCAGAACGACAGTACCATGGTGAAGGTGCTGTCCTCAGATTTCAGTGGTGACCCCACATATTTGTGAAATGCCCAGACAAGGGACAGACCACCAAGAGCAGCAGCAGGTGTGGAATGGAGGGGTTCGGCCTGGGTCTAGCGACTGAGCTGTGGGTGTGCCAGGACATCAGAGGTCGAAGAAGGGGAGCTGCTGAAACCCTTTTTGGATCCCAGAAGATTTGTGATGAATCCCCGGTTCCAGCCTTGAGCTACTTGTGGACTTGGTTTTGTTTGAGT
>VZQC01013512.1:331763-387160 GCA_009823505.1 Rhizomys pruinosus
GGTGTGGTAACACACACATGTAAGGGGCGGCCTGGTCTGCGAGATGAGCTGTGTGTGCAAGGACATGCAGAGTCGAAGGGGATCTCTGAAAACCCTTTTGGAGCCCAGAAGATTGTGAGTGAAGCCCGAGTGTCCAGCCTTGAGCTACGTTGGGGACTTAGGTTTTGTTTGAAGTGTGCCTGATTCTTCTCTTTGAAATAAGACAGTACTTGTTTTGGATTTTACAGCAGCCCACAGGTAAGAGACTTTTAACGGACTGTGAACTTTTAAGTGTTTGGATATTCTAAGGACTGTGGGGCTTTTAAGGTTGTACTGTCTTAGGTTGTGATTAATGTTAACATACTTTGGGGATAATAACTGGAAAGGTGGTGGTTTAATAGTGATGTGTTTTGTGTGTCAAGTTGACAAGGGGTCAATTGTGCTGGATAACTTTAGTGTCAACTTGACACACCTGGGTTGAGGGAGCCTCATTTGGGGAATTGGCTCCATTGGATTGGCCTGTGGTCATGTCTGTGGAGTATTGTCTGGATTGTCAGGCAATGTGGGAGGGCCCAGCCCACAATGAGTGGTGCCACCTGGGCAGGTTGTTGTGTACAGTATAAGAAGGCAGGCTGGGCATGAGCCATGGGAGCAAGTCAGTGAACAGCATTCCTCCATGGCTTGTGCTTCAGCTCCTGCCTCCAGGTTCCTGCCCTGAGTTCCTGCCTTGGGCTCCCTGAGTGATGAACCGTGACCCAGGAGTTGTAAGCTGAATAAACCCTTTCCTCCCTAAGTTGGTGTCAGTCAGAGTGTTTTGTCACAGCAATGGAAGAGAAACTAGAATACCATCCAAGCATCTGTGTCTGTGCTCACAGCTTAGCTTGCCATAATAATTAGTACTGTACATCCAATTACTTGTGCTTTGTTAGTATGACTAAAAAGGTATCATTGGATAAGCTGCCAACCCATGAAGGGAAACAACCTGAACAGACTAGAGTCCAAAATGACATCGCCAGAGAATGTAGACTGTTTTCTTCTCACCCACTTGTGCCCCTTTCACAAAGCCTAGGCAACAACTTGCGGAAGAGGAGGCATGGTAGAATGTAAGGGCTGCAGAGAGATTGTGGTGAATCGCGAGACTACAGCAATATAGACTGGACTCCTAACTGATCACCATGCCTGTACATAAAAGCATCTCCAACTGGACTATGGGAACCTTGGGTTGTTCAAAATTTGGACATAGATACTTGCAAATTGGTTTTACATGAATATTACTTACATTCATTGCTTATGCTTAATAATTTGGCTCACTTAAAAAATGTACCAATTACCTAATTGCACAGGAAACTGAGTAACACCAATGTTATCTGAAAACAACTGTGTTATTATATTGTAGAATCGCTTAAAAAATAAACAAATAAAAGAGAAAGAAAAAAAAAAGAATAAGCATTTCCTCCTTAAGATGTCAAAACCCTTCTCAACAGAAAACAATCTCCATTCTCTATTTGCCTCTCTCTTCTTACTCAAACCACTTTTTCCAGCAGACTTAGTATTCACAGAAGACATTGTTTATGCATTGAACATGTCCGTAATAGTTTCTTCATCAGTAGACTTTAGTTCCACATATTATGAATCTTCCAGGAAGATTTATTTAGAAATACACTTTTTAAAAGATTACAATTGCTTTAGGGACATTTGTAGCCAACGTAAACACACATTTAGCATTATTTCTCTATCAGTTAGGTTTAGGTTTTGTTGCAGGGACTGGGGAGCTAAAAGTCAAATTTATTTAAGAAGAAAAGTTTGGTCTACAGCCATAGTGCCCTGAATGTGTCTGAGCTCTGATCTTGGAAGCTGGCATTTGGATGGGGGAAAAGAAAAATTCTCTCTAGGTAAAAGATATCTGGAGACCATGTTAAGTCTAGAAGGTTGTCGACTGAAACCTGAAATTCAACAAAATCATTTTATGTGTATGAGAGTTTTGCCTGGATATTAAGTACACCCATGTTGTGCAATGTCCAAAGAGGTCAGAAGAGGGCACTGGCTCCCCTGGATGTGAAGTTACAGACAGCTATTAACTGCCATGTGGATGCTGGGAACTGCATCTGGGTCCTCTGCAAGAGCAGCCAGTGTCAGGCTTGGGAAAAAAGTCCTTAATTTCATCTGGAAAAACAAAAGACCCTGAATAGCAAAGCAATCCTGAGTGAAAAGAACAAGACAGGGTGGATCTCTATACCAGACTTCAAACTATACTACTGGACTACAGTCATAAAAACAGCTTGGTACTGGCACAAAAACAGACCTGTTGACCAATGGAACAAAACTGAAAATCCAAACTTGAGCACATACAATTTCAGCCACCTCATATATGACAAGGGGGCCAAGAAGACACAATGGAGGAAAGACAGCATCTTCAGCAAGTGGTGTTGGCAAAACCGGATCACCAGTTGTAGAAGAATTAAATTAAACCCCCACCTCTCGCCCTGTACAAAAGTCAACTCCAGATGCATTAAAGACCTCAATGTGAAGCCGGGAGTGGTGGCGCACGCCTTTAATCCTAGCACTTGGAAGGCAGAGACAGCGGAGTTCTTTGTGAGTTCAAGGCCAGCCTGTCTACACACAGTGAGTTCCAGACAGCTGGGACTAACAGGGAGACCCTGTCTCGAAAAGACAAAAAAAAAAAAAAAAAAAAAAAAAAACCTCAATGTGAAACCCAAAACTCTGAAGGTGATAGAATAAAAGTTTGGCAGCAGACTACAAGACATTGGGTAGGAAAAGACTCCTAAATCAGACAGCAGCTGTGCAAGAATTAAGGTCAAACAATTGACAATGGGACCTCATTAAATTCAAAAGCTTCTGTACATCAAAAGAACAATCAAGGAAGTGAAGAGAAAACCCACGATGGGAGGAAACCTTCACTGCAGATACATCTGACAAAGCATTGATTTCCAGAGTATATAAAATACTCAAAATCAAAGAAGAATAAACGAAGATGGAGTAAAGAACGAACAGAGATTTCACAGTGAGGAATTAGAGATGGCTGGAGAAACACCTTAAAAGGGTTCGAACTCTCTAATAATTGAGGAAATGCAAATTACAACACTTTAAACCACTTAAGATCACCTTACTCCAATAAGACTGGCTAGGATCAAGAAAACAAATGATACCAAGTGCTGGAGAAGGTTCGTGGGGAAAAGGGGAACACTTCTCCATTGCTGGTGGGAATGTAAACTTATACAGCCACTATGGAAATCAGCGTGGAGAACACTTGGAAGACTCAAAATGAGCTTACCCCTGACCCTGTCCCCATCCACTCCTGGGTTCATACCACACAAGACTCTCTACTGCAGAGATACATGCACAGCTATTTTTATTTGCAGCTCTGTTACAATAGCAAAAAAGGCAGCAGAAGGAGCCAACCCAAATGCCTCTCACTGACAAGTGAATAGAGAAATGGGTACATCTACACAATGGAGTTCTATGCAGCATTGAAAAAAGACAACATCATGACATTTGACAGGGTAAACAGATTGTAGCTAGAAGATATTATGATAAATGAAGTAACACAGTCCCAGAAAAACAATGAATGGTATTCCTCATCTGTGGATGCTAGCACCGATAACCTAGTTGTAAATATTTCTTGTTGGGAGTGAGGCATATTGGAAAGAACAACAACAACACCAACAACAGAAAAGACTGCATCAAAGAACTGACTGAAATGGTGAATCTGGAGGGGTGGGGGTGTTGGTAGGGGGACATGGGTCTATATTAGATTTGTAACATAATCTTGTAATATATATATATATATATATAAACTTGAAAAAAATCTAGACAAAAAAAAAGAGCAGCTAGACTTAACTGCAGAGCCATTTCCCCAGCCACCTTTGTTCTTTTTTATGATTCCAAGAAAGTACCCGCAGAGCAGGCTTTTGAGATAAATCATGTACTGGGAAATATGTACTGGGAAAGTTGGGCTGTGTAAGGAAATTGGAAAGTGGATCAATCACACAGTTGTCTGTGAGCCATTCCATCTACCTACTTCTCTGAACTGGAATTGTTTGTACTACCTAGAGGTCCATGCTAGGACATACCAATTAGAATGCATCATAAAGACCGAACTTTAATGGGTGGAACCCTGCTAAAAATGGTGATAGCATTTGGTTTCCCCAGGACTTTACTTCTGTGTCTCTGAGGCTTCAGACTGTTCTCCAGAGGGCGTCCAGATGATGCTTGGAAGACATCATTCATCCTAAGGCAACTGACTGACCAGATTCTAAGTTCCAGGAGAAACAGGTGGGGCTTAGAGGAGTGGATGACTTCCTTCCATTACCCTCACCCTGGGGTAAAAGAAGCTATTTTTATTACTAGAAGAAGCATAATGCCTCCTTCATAGAGTTCCTGCAAAAAGAAGACTCCTATTTAGGAAAATCTGGGGGTACTCATTACCACTGAAATAAATTTCCTACTCTGTTTAGACTTTATAGCTATTCATTAGAATTATGAATTGCTGTCCATTGAAAAATGCAGCCTGATTTGCCAGGTAGGGTGGCACATACCTTTAATCCCAGTGCTCAGGAGGCAGAGGCAGGCAGATCTCTGTGAGATCAAAGCCAGCCTGGTATACATTGTTAGTTCCAGACCAGCTGGAGCTGCAGGGATTTAAATTTAAAAAGAGGAGGGGTTTGTTCTGGCCCGCAGTTTCGGAGCTTTTAGCCACTGTAGGCTGGCTCTGTTGGTCGTGGGCTGTGGTGAGGCAGAGGATTATGGCAAAGAGGGGTGAGAACACCTGCTCGAGTGGACGTCTTCCTTGTCCCTTTGTTTCAGACAGGCCCCACATTGGATGCTGCCAACCACATTCAGACTCATCAGCTCTGAGACAGACCTCACAGACACACTGAGAAGTGCACTTTACTTCTGCCGATTTTTCGGTTCCATCAGCCAACAATCTGCACTACCCATGGCAGATGGGCTCAGCATCTGCTGCCTGCTTTACGGAAGAATGCGCTTTCCAGCTGGCCCTATTCACTCTTCCACGTTGTCTGGACCCTGTGGGCATTTGAGCAGTGTTGCTGTGCCCTCTGCTCTGGTCTATCCCAACCTGTCCATAGCTAATCTCTGGAATCCTGGTTACTCCAAATATCTGGAATTTCCCCCAGATAGTCTGACTCTTTCTAGATCATGTATCTGCTCTGTCTATTTATATCTGGTATCTCTGAGTTTCACTATCAGTTCTTCCAGTGTTGTTGGGCTCATGGCTTTGGGTCACCTTCAATTTAGCTCCTCTGGACCTAACTTCTGGTATTGCTGTTAGGTTAGTGTTCAGACTGGGATGCCCATGCCACCCAAATGGGGAAAATTTGTACAATGAATCTGTTGAAGAAGAACACATGTAAATCTAGGCCCCCTGAGTTGGTAGATGCTCCAGTAGAGGGCTCTCAGCATCAGGGATTCAAGGTGTTCTCCGTAGTCCAGCTGGAAGATACGCCCACCTGTAGAACTCATCCTGTGGTTTTGGTAAGCATTGGCCAGGGGATAAAGGAATTGTGGGAATCAAGGAGTTGGATGATAAAGTAGCCTCCAGTGACCACCAAGAAACAGGCTTTGTCAATTATAAGAAAAGGTCTTTTTCCCTGAAGGCCAGATGCCTCCAAACCCAAGTGAAGCTGGTTGCTAGCAGAGTGAAGCTGCCTAAGTCCTCAAAGGATCACACTGCACAGATCCTGTTCTGTTTTGAAGCATCAGGTTTTCATGGAAAATTGCCCTATTTATGTCAGAAATAGACTGGCAGGAATCTTTGGTAACAAGGGCTTCAACCCCTACACCTTCTGTAGTGCATGTGACAGCTTCTTCACAGTGCAGCTGGTAAGTCTGATTCACATGCATCAACAAAACTTCTTCATCTAGGCTCAACTGCCATTTTCATGCTCCCTTCTAGTATGCTTTCTATGTAAATTTATCCCTCTGTGTTCTTTTTATTTTATAAAGGGGGAATCAAACTGTAATCTTGTATTTTGTTCTTATTTTGATATGTGTGCATCTCTCCATATTATTAAATGTTAATTTTAAGTAAGGTGTGGTGGTGCACACCTTTAATCCCAGCACTAGGGAGGCACAGTCAGACAGATCTCTGGGAGTTTGAGGCCAGCCTGGTCTACATAGTGAGTTCTAGGACAGCTGGGACTACAGGGAGACCATCTCTCAAAAGACATAAATAAATAAATAAATAAATAAATAAATAAATACATACATAAAATTAAAGGTCACTTATTTCATCATCTGGAACTGATTCAACATGTTCTATCTTGATCTTTTTGTAAAAAAAATAGATTACTTTCATTTTTTTCTCACTAGTAAAAGTAAGGCTAAGATGACGCCCCCTTTACCATGATCTTTGATTCTCTGAATATTTCTTTAAATTCTGAGGGGAGAACTCAATAATCTCTTATTTCTTCTAAGAATTTTTCAGTTCATTTGCTTGATTCCAGGTTGATGATTATATATGCAAATAAAAAATGTGGCCACGTTCTTTCCAATAATTGCATCCCTTATTTATTGCGTTTCTTATCTTATTGCATTGGCCGGACATTTCAAGGCAATGCTGAATAATTAGTCTCATTGTGGTAGGCGTGCTTGTTCTGTTTCTGTTTTAGTATAACAGTTTGTGGGGTTTCACTGCTGTATTTCCCATACTTATATTTTATTTAGGGATTTTGCATTTATATTCATAGTTGAAATTGGTCTATAGTTTTCTTTTTCTGTGTTTTTCTTTGTCAAGTTTTGTTAATAGGGTTATGTGAGCTGTGTGAAAGATAATAGGTTTCTCTTCTGCAGAGACATTTCCTGTGTCAGGAGGAGATGGCAATTTCCAACAGGCAAACATGCTAGATATTTGACAGGCCGGTTGGGCTGTTTTCTTTGAAAGATGTAGACCGAAGATACATAATTGAATTCCCACACTCAGCTCAAACTGGTTATCCTGTCAGGAAGCTGGCATGTGAGATGATGTGCAATTGCTTCAATTACAAGAATCGAAGCATTTAGACAATTCTCCCTCTTCTGTTTGAGATGCAGGCTCTGCCTCTGAGTTTGAAGCTGTCAGGAGTCCAATTTAACCACTTTTAGACTCCAAGAGTTTTCTGTGGGCCATTACTGGCCCTGTTGCTACAAAAGTGCGAATGTGTCAACTGGTCCCCATGTAGAGACCTTGCTGGCCATTATATGTATTTTGCATAGGGCCCTTTATGAAGTTTGTCTGGTATGTTTGTAGAAAAGATGCTCAATAGTCAAAATGCAGGACCCATCTCCAGTGGCTCTCCAAGTTCCACATTAGCTTAGGCAGAGGTGGGCTCTACTGGTTTACCAACTGACACTATTAGAACCATCACAGGGGTGAGAATATGTCCCATCTAACTTAGTAATTTGCTTGGGACTGTGAATGCTTCTTCCAAAATATCTCAGGAATTTGTCCCCGCTTTTCCTCCCATCTTTACCACAACACACTGGCCCTTAGTAGGATAATGCAAATAGCGTGATAATGGGCCTACGCTTTCCCTCTGTCTAGTTTATCCATCCTCTCAGATCAGCCACAGCGACATGTCTAAAACACCAGTAAGCATCAGATCACTGATAGAACTTGATTTGGTTACTTTTTATAATTTTAGCTAATTATATATTTTTTCTTTTCCATTTTTATGTGTATGTGTGTGGTATGTATGTATGTGTTCATTCATGTTTGCCTGTGTGTGGGCACATGTGTATGTGTGTAGTGCTTATGGAGGTCCAAAGCTGATATCAGGATTCATCTTTGGTGGTTCTTCTACCTTATTTATTCTCTCACTCAAACCCAGAACCCACCTCTACAGATAGTCTCAGACAGAATCCCAGCATAGACATGGGGAAGTGGGTATTGGGAAAGTATTGGCAACTGGTTGCTGCTATGAGGGAGAAAGTATCTTGTAAGGGTAAGTCTCTTAGTTAGGTTGGTGTCCAAGTCTAAGTTAGGTTGGCTCCAGTGGATTAGTGGATGACACCACACCGAAGGCCATTTGGGAACAAAATTTGAATCTATAAGTACATATATGTTATTATATAATGCATATAATAAATAATAGAGTACATGAAATTGGGTGAGGGTAGTAAGGGGGTTGCAGATGGGGGAGGGGATCTAACTATGATCAAATATGAATATGAAATTTACAAAAATCCAATAAAGGCTATTTAAAAAGTGATGTATATTGCATTCAATGCCTGACATAGTGAAAAAGAAACTTGAAATCAAAAGCCTGGGCTGTATCTTCAAATTGGACAGAGAGACAGAGACAGAGAGAGTTGATGAGGCGGCGTCTCATTATGTAGCACAGTCTGGGCCTGCTTCAGCCTCCTGGATGGGAGGATTGCAAATGTGCCCCCACCCCCGAGTCTTAGCTTTCACATAGGTGATATCTGAGCAAGTGTTATCACCCATCACCATTTCAATATCATCATCAGAAAGACGGGCTGATGATCTCAGCTTGCCTTTACAGTGTTAAACACAAAGTATAGAGTGTTAAACACGATACAAGGTAAAGTATTTTACAAAGTCTTGATATATGGACCACGACTACTCTTTGCTGAGTGCTTGCTGTATTGAGGGACTTATGGTCATCATTTTGCTTTATCTTCCTGGTCAACTGGTTAAAGTGTGCCTTGCTTTTACCTGTGTGCTCATAGAGCCTCAGAGAGGTCAAGCAGCTCATCCAGTTATACATCCACACCAAGCTTCAAATCCAACTGGAGTTATGGGAAAGTGGCAGGACTTGGTTTCAGGAATTGCCCACAT
Source organism: Rhizomys pruinosus (assembly GCA_009823505.1). Classification (NCBI taxonomy): domain Eukaryota; kingdom Metazoa; phylum Chordata; class Mammalia; order Rodentia; family Spalacidae; genus Rhizomys; species Rhizomys pruinosus. Next base: position 340,561 of record VZQC01013512.1, read on the forward strand.
CTTACTTCTTTAATTTACTGGTTGCATTATTCAGAGATGGATCTCTAGACTCTCAAGCCTTGACTTTCCAAATGAAGGGCAAAATATTGACCTCACAAGGGCTGTTGTAGGGATTATAAATAGCTTAGCATCTGCCTGTTTATCACTTATTTTTCCAGAGTCCAATAGACAGAAAAGTTGTCTCAATGCTGACAGCTCTGTTTCTTCACTGTTTTTATACTGGATATTCTGGGTCATAGTGTTATAGCTGCAGCTTGGACCATGACAGACTCAAGCTCAAGTTCTAGTTCTTTCATTTGCTGCTTGAGGGAAATATTTAACTAGTTTAGGGTTCTGTTCTTTACTCCTTAAATGGGTCTTATGTCTTGGGATTGTTTATGATGACATGGTATGAGAAACATGTGCATCCCTTATAAGGTCCTTGCACATCCCAGACACTTAGCAAATGACACCAAAGGCAATGCCCAAAGAATAAGTCATAATAGCACATTATACATTATACACATTCCAAAACACTTTCATGTGAACCTAACTAATTTCACTCTCAAATTAGCCTTTGAAATTGAAATCATTAGTTTTTCTTTTTATAAATGAGGTCATCATTGCCCAGACAATGTAAGTCATTTCTGAAGAGTCACTCTACTTGGGTTCATCTATAGCTGGGATTTTCTGCTTTGAGAGCAATACTTCATCCATCTTGGCCTGGTGATGAGAATCAGGGAGAATCAGAGGCTCCTGGAAAGATGGCAGGAATAAGCAAAGCTCACCTGCAGATTCCAAGGACTAGCTCAGAGGTCAGAGCCTCCCAGTCAGAGAGCAGACTGGGGAGTTCTCGTTTCTTAAGGATGCTGAGAAAGTTACTGAGGCGACAAAGCTGTGAGGACAATGGTGCTATTAAATGATCTTCTCTCACATTCCTGTGCTGTGACCCAGAGTCAGCCCGATGGCTGGGATCATTTTGTGGGTGTCCACATGGCATTTTGCAGATACATACCTACATCAACCCTGCTTCATAAACCCCATAACTGGGCAAAGTCATATGAATGGTGGATGAATTTCAAGGATGGTTAAAAGACCATTTGTAAGTTTTTCAAAAACACTGAATCAAATTTTACATACAGATTTTCTAAGGCATGTTTAGGAGAACTCTAATCCTTGAGAGAGGTCCTATATTTCCTTAATGTGACATGTTTTAAATATCAACCATCAATAAGATTGAGGTCTTTTTTTATATGACACCTAGTGAGATTATGTTACTTTGTCAAGATATGTCCACTACTCAGAGGCAGAGCCACTATTTAGTTCCTATTAGCAAATTTCATGGGTAGAAACAAGGTGCTGGACCCTCTAAATCCATTTATAATGCTCAAGAGGGGATAGGGGTGGGCAGGCAAACCCTGGTTGAAGCCCTAACTCTCTACTTACTGACTGGGTCTTTGGGTAATTGAATTAGTCCTCCAAGGTCTCCTCAGTGAAATGATTGTACCAATTTCCAAGGCCCGTTTCAAGTGTTAAAAAGGAAATGTATTTCATACTGACCTTGACTTAGAATCCCACTGCCTGAGCTTTAAAATTAAAAGGATTCAGACCAGGAACCTTAACATATCTGGCTTCAGAGCTCAGTCACTCTTCTTATGAGCAGAGGAGAGTTAGGAGGGTCTGTGCAGAGGATGGGTTGGAGAGAGGGTTATAATTTGCACACCTTTCAAAAGTAGCAGCAGCAAATATTTATGAGCTTATGCTAAATGCCAAGCCATATTCTAAATGCCTTATGTGTAGGAACTTGTTTCACCTTCCCAATAGCCCCAGGGAGAAAGGAAGGGTTTATTGTTAACCCTATGTGACAGGTGAGTAAATTAGAAACATGAACATATTGGCTAATTTGCCTCATGTCTTACAGATGGTAGTTGGGAGCTGACTCTCTGGACCATTGCACTATTCTTCTGTATCTCTAATATTCATGGGAGTTTCTTGTCCTCCGTGCTACTGGCATCGTGGACCAGGGAATTCTTCATTATAAGGGGAGATCCCCTTGGAGTCACAGGTTGTTTGGAAGTGTTAGATGACAGGACCACCACTCCACGCCAGCTGTGGAACCCCAAATGTGTCAAGGTTTTGCAACAAGAAGGAGGCACACTGATCTGAAGCTTGCCTGGGTCAAGCATTTGCTGCCCGTGTGACCTCAGATACATTATTTACCTTATCTGAGGCTCAACTGCCTCAGAAAAAAGAAAAACATTTTAGCCAATAAGACCAGGGCTTTAAGATAAAATGATGTATTCGAGGCTCCTGAATGGAGTTAGTGCTCATCAAACAGTGACTCTGTACTGCTTCTATGTATTGTTATATCCCAGGGCACTTTGTGCTGTGTGCTTCTACACTGATTCAGTAAGTCTATGAGACGAATGGGGATTCTGCCCCCCCCCCACCCCTTTTAAGATCATGATACTGAGTAAACTCTCACATGGAGAAATATGGCAATCAGCTAGATAAATCCCATGTAATTTAAATAATTTCTCTCTAGCTGTTTACTTCTATAAAGTAGAGTGGAAATCCTCTTTCATTTATGGAAATTGGAGCAGTCTCACTCCTCCATAACCACAATGATAGATAACATTTATTGGATCTTTACAATAGATCAGAAACTGTGCTTAACTTTTTTTTTAATTCATTTTTGTTCTTTATGAAAAAAAACTCATAATTATCCCGGTGGTGGGTTGATTTTAGTAATGGTCCAAATTCGAGTGTGTCTTGTGCTCTTTGTCTATCTCCTCTACATGCATTCCTTTGGGGGGTGTGTTGCCCTCCCATACTGATTCCAGGCTTGGTCATGTGACTGCTTTGCCAATGCAAAACCAAGAGATTGGACGTGAGCATGCCCGGAAGGACCACATGTGCTGGGATTTGGCTTCTTGCAGCCTTTGGAAGCCTGAGCTGCTATGAGAACAAGGCCAGACCATCCTGCTGGATAATGCTTGCTTTTGGCCAGCCAGCCCTCAGAACTAGGGGCTGACTCCAGCTGCATGAGGGAAGTCTTCTAAGAGCAGAAGGGCAGCCTAGACCACCCCAGGCTTGATGGCCGGCCTAGCGTCACCACTGCCATAGCAGTGGCTGCTTTCTCCTCCTGTATGGGAGCACGAGTTATTGAGAGGAAAGGAAAGGCTAGCAGAAACGATTCCTTTTATATATGAGAACTTACCGAGTCAAAGTTTGTTTACTAGCAAATAATAAAGCTGGCAAATGAGCTGGCTGATTCCAGCATCCACTGGGGAGATGTGTTTGGGAAAGGACAGAACATAACCAGATAAGGAGATCCCAGGAGACTGGGGGATGATGTTGGGTAGGTGGGGAGGGAGCCTCGATGAAAGAATGCTCAGCTCCATTCTGTGCCTCTTCCACTCTTCCCTAAATGATCAGAAGGCTGCGCCATATGGTGGGAGAGGGGCTGTCCTCACAGGGAGCAGGGCGTGTGTCCGGAGTCACTGGGTTTCTCGGGTAGGCAAGGGTGGTAGAGGATCTTAGTCTGAGCCCAAGAAGTGGCCCAGGAAGCCCCATCGGCTTCCCTGGTAAGATTTCAGTGTCAAAGCTTCTCTTGCCAGAATTCTTTTCTTTTGCCAGAATTCTTAGTCTGTACACTTCCCAGTCTGTTAGCTACTCTGATCTCATTTACCAAACAGCAGAGCCTCTTCCACTCGCGTTTCTTGGGGACTCTACGAGATGCAAAGTTTATCCTTCCTTCTGGTATTTCTGTGTCTCCTACCTTCAGAGAAAAGTATACAGTAATTATATTAATTAGGATCCACAATGTGAGTGGGTAGCTGGCACCAGTGGGCGTGGTCACTCTGAAATAGATGCATGTGCTGGGGTTCTTCTCAACCTTTTAGTGGGAATCTACGGTCCACATCAGGAGGGAGGTGATCCAGCTGTTTTTGTCTTCCTTCTCCCACTTTCCATTTGGTTTTGTTCATAAGTTCTCAGATATCGGGTGGTAATCCTTTTATTCTTTCTCTGTTAGAGCTGGGGTGAAGGGTGAGGTTACAAACTTCATGCAAGATGCGTACAGTGCCCCACGCCTGCAATCCAATTCCTTGGGCGGTTGAGACAGGGGTATCCTGAGTTGGAGACTAGCCTGGGCTATATAGTGAGATTCATATTAGCCTGGGCTATGTAGTGAGATGTCTCAAAGAATTAAAACAGCAGCACACCATATTACAACACAAAGAAACAATAACAAAAACCAAGAACTTCTTGCAAGGTGGAGACAACAGCATCCCTGTAGAGTCCCAGCCCAGGAAGACAAGGTGGAGACAACAGCATCCCTGTAGAGTCCCAGCCCAGGAAGACAAGGTGGAGACAACGGCATCCCTGTAGATTCCCAGCCCAGGAAGACAAGGTGGAGACAACGGCATCCCTGTAGAGTCCCAGCCCAGGAAGATAAGGCTCCTTCCCTGTTTTTAGAAAAACTTTAATTTTAACTCAGTGTGGTGCATTATATTGTAAATTTGTTGTAAGCTTCATTCTTCCAGACTGTTAAGTTTGCTGAGGCTTTAAAATGGTCTCTTTTCACTGTTATGTCTTTATTATCCAACCTAGAGTATACATGGTATAGTACATACATGTACAGTGCACATAGATGTACAGTGCACATAGATGTACAGTGGTCCTTCATTGAAGAGGCCCATGTTCAAATCCAGACTCCACTTCCTGGTTGCATGATGCGGGGTGGGTAATGTTTCTGAGACTTTTCTCAAGAAGAACCTGGAGACAGACATGGTGATTTGACTGTGTGTGTGTATGTGTGTGTGTGTGTGTGTGTGTGTGTGTGTGTGTGTGATGTGTCGAAGCCCCTGGGGTATTGTGAACACTGAGAGGACATTATCTTTCCTTTCTCATGCTAGCTCATCTATGAATGGAGGATGAAGCCTGGGCTATACAGAGTGTACTAGATCATTTGGGCTGGTTTTTCTATATCTCAGATGTGCCTCATTGGAGTGCGTCTATCCTCCCAATAACCATCCCAGAGGCCTGCTTTCTCGTTTTGTCGTAGCGAATGCTCTCTTTCCCCAGGTACCATCTCTGCAATTAATGGCTGCAGAATTACTGGGGCGAAGGCTAGGGCAGGCTGGGTTTTCTTGGTTTCTTTTTTTGAGTTAGTAATCTTAGCTGCCATCTGCGTGGCTCTGAAGACTATTAAGCATTCCACAAGGAAAGCGGTCTCCTTAAAAATGGTTTTAAAGCAGCCATGATTGAGGAAAGCCACTTACCACTGCATCACACTGCCGCCCCCTTGTCTGCAATCCAGCCAAGAGTCACCCATGACCTTGGCAACCAGGAGGCAGCTTGCCTTGATCCAAGATCAATTATCAGGAGATAACCTCTGAAAGTTGGTTAAATAGGGTTTCTTGTTCCCATTTCTTTCGTTCTTTTCATTCTTTTTATAAGAGCTTAGCAGACAAAGGATTTGCTAGAGACAGCAAGGACAAATATGTACAATGACAGAGGAGAGTTTTCAGTTTTTCTGGAGTGAGACTGCATCAGCCCATAGTTGTACACATCCTGCCCTCTCAAAGAGAACTTCAAAAGCCTCACTCTGGAGCTTTAGCTCAAAGACTGCACAGCCTGTTGGTTAATACATAACGTAGCACTCACTTTTATCCTTATAAATATTTTAAGTCTTCTTTCACTTGAGTCCCTGTTTCAAAGCCAAACTTTTCTCAGTTTGTTACTAGAATTGCACCTTCTCCCTGCATCTGAGTAAGCTTGCTTTCTGCCCAAGGCTTGCAGTAAGGGAAAATCTGCCTCCCTCTCTCTCTCTTTCCAATCTCTTTCCATTGGGCAGCTCACTGTGAGCTTTTAGAAAATTCCTCACTTTTACTTTATGTTTTTATTTCCCCCACTCTTAAAGGCTTAGTTCTTAAGCTCTCATATGGAACAATATTTTCTTTTCTTTTCACTGTTTGCACTTTCTTAGAAAGGTTAATTCAACAGATAGCAAATAGTATTTTTCTTCTCCTCTGTGCAAAGATATATATATATATATATATATATATATATATATATATGGAGAGAGAGATACATGGACACAATATACATTGTGTAGATATAGATACATACATACATATATATTAATCTAGAGTGTACAGACATGAATATGCATGCATTTTACAGATATATTATATATGTATGAACACATCTTTGCAAGGAAACAGAAGACTTAAATAGATACTTATCCAAGACTTTGAGTGAGGGGGGGTTCATGGAAAGTGAAAGGCTTTTTCCCCAACACAAAACAGGCCAGATCAAACCAGATTAACAAAGTATAAAAGGAGGTTTATTAGGACACACTCCCAGGCAGTCCACTGGTCTCAGAGAGGGAGGCCAGGGGAGTCGTGCGCTCAGGCTGGGGATGAGGGCTTTTATAAGTTCTGGGGAGAGGAAGATGAGGTAATGATGGTGAGACAAAGCATGTGCTTGTAAGGGCAAACATGGTGCAGTGGGAGAGGACAAAGTGGGTCTTTAGTGTTCATCATGAAGCTGGAATATAACCATATATGGTCTTAGGCTGTGCTCTCATCAGGAAAGGAATTTGCATCAGCTGCCTGAGATGAGGTAGGATTTTGACCGGAAGAGAAGGGTGGTAGGTGCCATCTTTATTTTTATTTTTGTTTTATTTTATTTTATTTATTTTGTATGTGTATGAATGTACTGTCTGCATGTAGGTTTGTGCACCCATGTCGTGCAATGCTGCGGAGGTCAGAAGAGGGTGTCAGATTCCCCTGGAACTGGAGTTCTCCTGGAACTGGAGTTACAGATGGTTCTCAGCCACCCTGTAGGTGCTGGGGATCGAACCCGGGTCCTCTGCAAGAGAAGTCGGCCATCTCTCCAGCCCTGGTGCCATCTTTAGATCTCCAAGCCCAGGCCCTGCCTAACAGAAAGATTTTCTCTTACTATATGTTGTCAACATTTTGTATTGTTCTGTTAGTAGGTGAAAGGAATTGGCCATCTGTGTATGTAGAAGAAAGACACTCTTATATAGGATAGATATTCTATAAAAATCATAGAACCTTGTAAGAATTTAGCATGAAATATTGGAAGAAGAATTGAAATGCAGTATAATGAAGACTAGGAGCTGTCAGAAGAAATGATGGTGAATGAGTTAAGAAAGACAATTGAAGTTCATTTCAGAAATCTTTGCATATTGTACTAAGGTATTGAGCTTGATGAACTGGGGAGACATGGCATGTAAGCATGAAGACTTGGATTCAGACCCCAACCACCCACATAAAAGCTAGGTCAGGTGGCGTATACCTGTAACCCTAGTGCTGGGGCTCAGAGACGTGATTTCTAGAACTCACTGGCCAGCCAGTATAGCCGTCAGTGAGTTCCAGGCTTAGTAAGGTACGTGTCTAAAAGTATGCATGTGCACCCACAAAACACACACACACACACACACACACAAGGGTATGAAAATAATTGAGGCTGAACTTTCTCTCAGACTAAAAAATTGAACTTCTCCTAATAGGCAATGTAGGACTGCTGGAGATTTTGAGTAATGAATAACTTGTTCAACCTGTGCTTTAAGAAATCATTATGGGGGCTGGAGAGAGGGCTCAACGGTTAAGAGCACTGGCTACTCTTGCAAAGGACCTCGGTTCAGTTGCCAGCACCCATATGGCAGCTAACAGCTGCCCATAATTCCAGTTCCAGGGGATGCAATACCCTCTTCTGACTCTGTGGGCACTGCACGGCATGGGTATACTTACATACATGAAGGCAATACATGCATACACACAAAATAAAAAATTAAGAAATGTTTAAAAAAAAGAAATAATCATGATAGTGAAAAACTATCAAGGCAAGATATTCTGAGCCCTTTCAACTTGCCCAATCCTGAATAAAATGTCTTAAGTTCTTGACAAGGAAGCCAATAAAAAGATCAATCTACTTCCCAGAAATTTAAAAACCACATGCAGATGAAACTTCACATGGAAATGCCAACAGTGTGGACACACAGAGCAAAAGCTGGAGCAGACATGTGAGTGTTGGACTCCAGGCCGTCGTTCAGTCAGGAAATGCTTGGGCTGACACTGACTTTCTGGGGTCTGGCTTGAAAGCCTAACATCTTGTGGACATGCTGCTGCTTACGTGTTAGTCTAACTGGTCAATTCATCCATAAGGATTATTAATTGGGGCAAATTCTTTTTTAAATTTTTTTTAAATTTTATTTATTTTTGTATGTGTATGAGTGTACTGTCTGCATGTTTGTCTGTGCACCCGTGTCGTGCAATGCCGCAAAGGTCAGAAGAGGGTCTCGGATTCCCCTGGAACTGGAGTTCTCCTGGAATTGGAGTTACAGACGGTTCTTAGCAGCCATGTGGGTGCTGGGGGTCGAACTGGGGTCCTCTGCAAGAGCAGTCGGTGCTCTTAACCGCTAGGCTATCTCTCCAGCCCCAATTGGGGCAAATTCTTTTATGTCTTTGCTTTCCCAAATATTATTTTGAACTCTAGTAAATATTTTTCAATTCAAGATTGTGTCCTATCAGACAGTATTTGAAGTTTTTTTTTCGCCCTTGGTCTTTTTGAGACAAGGTTTCCCTGCAGCCCCAGCTGTCCTGGAACTTGTTATGTAGACCAGGCTGGCCTTGAACTCCCAGAGATTAACCTGCCTCTGCCTCCCAAGCGCTGGAATTAAAGACATATATCACCATATCCAGCATATTTAGGATTTTAAAGAAACTATTATTTTTATTTTATGTGTATGAGTGTATTGCCTGCATGTATGTGAGTGTACCCATGTCATGCAATGCCCACTGAGGTCAGAAAAGGGTGCTGGATTCTTCTAGAACTGGAGTTATGGATGGTTGTTAGCCACCATGTTGGTGCTAGGAATCAAAGCCTGGTCATCTGCAAGAGCAGCCAATGCTTTTAACTGCTGAGCCATCTCTCCAGCCCCTAGGGTTTTTTTTTTTTTTTTTTTTTTTCTTTTTAGTGTGACGTCTTCTTAATTCTTCAAGGGGGGGATACCACGGGTCCTTTTTCTTTTTTTATTTTTTTTACTTTTTTTTTACAATTTTTTATTTATTTCTGTATGGTATCAATGTACTGTCTGCATGCCGGTCGTGCACCCGTGTCGTGCAATGCCGCGGAGGTCAGAAGAGGGTCTCGGATTCCCCTGGAACTGGAGTTCTCCTGGAACTGGAGTTTCAGACGGCTCTCGGCCGCCATGTGGGTGCTGGGGATCGAACCCGGGTCCTCTGCAAGAGCGGTCGGCGCTCTTAACCGCTAGGCCATCGCTCCAGCCCTGGTCCTTCTTTCTTATAACCACAGAATTTTGGACATGTGTATGTATGTTACAGAATTTAGCATAATGTATAGTGATGATGCCTTAGAAGGGGTGCAGATCCTGGATGTCATTTACTAGGTGTGCAAATTCCAATTAGGTTAACTGTGCAAACCTAACCTTTTTGTTTTAGTTTCCTTCTCTGTAAAATTGGAATAATGTTCCACATAGAATAGTGTTGTTATACAATAGAAAGGACTGCATCAAAGAACTGACTGAAACAGTGAACTTCTGCTCAAAACAGTCAACTTCCACATGGAGAATATTGAGAAAGACTAAGAAAGAGATGAAAAGCATGTTTGGCAGAATACGTGAGCTCTGGTGGGGGGGGACAGGGTGGGGGACATGGGTCTAGATTTGATAATCTTGTATAAAATATATATTAAAAAGATTTAATAAAAAGAATAGTGCTGTTATGAGGAGAAATGAAATAAAATGGAAGAGTACTTACAACAGAAATGAATACATGGTAAACACTCATAAAAGTTGTCATTCTTTCCAAATGATCTAATTTCTCTGTGTTTCCTGTCTTTATCATGCCATGGACTACCTGAAAATAACATGCCATGATTTGAATGGCACATTGGGATAAATACACGAGGATTTTTACATTTCAGATGGCAAAGATGAAGGGCTTAACCCTCCAGAGACTTTTCTGGCTACACTGATGGCCCAGGAGATTAAATTTCCATCCCACCTGTAACCCAGAGTGGGAAGTTTTGATCTGACTGGGTCTGTTTTTATCTTTTGGAGCAGCACAATTTTGGTCAGCACTTCATAAGTATATCAATGAATAGATAAATGAATGGAAAGCAGGAAGACTTTGTTTTTTTCTCTGTACATTTCAGCTGATGTGTTCATTTATTGGGAAAACCATTTACTGACTCTATGTATTCATTTTTCTGTCCAAATAATGCATCCTGGCATCCCCAAATTAATACAAATTCTGTCAAATCACTTTTGGGGAGCAGACAAGAAAAACAAATTAAAAGACAAGTTGTCATAAACTATTTGGGAGGGTGGGCAGAGACCAGGAAACGGCTGGTCATATGTGGGGCCCAGTAATACGCATAGCACAAAAAATATCACTTCCTTATTGTGGTGGTTTGAATGAGAAATGTCCACATAGGCTCATGTATTTGAAAACTTGGTCCCCACGTGGTGGTGCTGTCTGGGAAGGTTATGGAACTTTTAGTAGACAGTCTTTTTAGAGGAAGTGCATTGCTGGTGACGGGTCTTGAGGGTTTATAGCCTCACCCCAATTCTCTTTTCCTGGTTCCTGTGTGCATGTGAAATGTGATCTCTCTGCCTCCTGATATCTTGCCTCCCCTTCCCCACCACGATGGAGTCTATCCCTTTGAAATTGTAAGCCAAAAGAAACCCTTTCTTTCTTAAGTGGCTTTTAGTCGTGGTATTTGATCACACAAATAGAAAAACCAATACACTTGGCAAGTCGGCTATTGGTGGGATCGATTTGGTTGCCAGCAGACTCCTAAAATGGCGGTGTAACTCGCAACATTCTAAAATGGCTGATCCCGGCTTAGTCCTGGTGAGTCCCTCTGCTTACTGGGAAACCAACCAATCACAGGTTAAGCTGCCTGGCTTACATCATGGAAAGTTACCCAAGCTCCTAACTATAAAAGATATCTGACTGCCCTGCTGGTTGGGGGGCAGTCCAGCAGTCTGTCCCCCCCAAAACTGCTATCTCCCACGAAGTGATTTTGGTCTTTCATAAAACTTTCAAATGAGTTCTGTTCAGCTATTGCAAGCAATAAGTCAAGACATTCTTTTTTATTTGAGAGACGATCTCACTGTGGCTCTGAACTTACTATGTTGATGAGACTGGCCTTAGTGTCACAGCAGTCTGCCTGCCTCTGCCTCCCAAGTGCTGGAAGTAAATGTGTATGCCACCAGGCTTGGCAAGGCATTCTTAAATAACATTTTGTTATGCTCCATATTCCTAAATGTAAGAATGAGTTGCAAGTTGTAGTCTAGTACATTTTACTTAGGGAATCAAAGTGTAATATTTTTCTAAACTTTTATGCCACCGAAGGGACTGGAGGAGGTAACTAAAGTAATGTGAATCCTGGGGTCAAGTGAAGGTGTATCTTAACAATACTTGTAGATACAGTTTAACTTACAGTGCTTGGTGGATTAAGAAAGAGCAGACCTGAGAAATTGTACTTTAGATATAAAACTTGAGAATCCTTTGTTTAAATGCCAAATGGGGACTACTAAGATATCCAGCTTGTAGACTGAGCAACTACTGGGATTTCAGCCTCTTCAGAGTGTAGACTGCTGTTGTTGGACTACCCATGCTATGTCATGGAGGCCAGTGCAGGAAGATCAAGACAGTACACATGCTTGCTGGACCTCATTTGGGTGACCATGGGGGGAGGGACCCCAGGGTGGAGCAGGGGACAGGACCGATGGTTTTTGGGTTTGCCAGAGAGGAACCTTCAAGCACTTCCTTGACATGACATCTTTTGGTAAAAAAAAAGATTATATTTAATAGTAAAAAATATTTTGTAAAATAACAGTCTCTCGTTATTGATACATGCTATAACCATTCATAATTTATCCTTATGTAATCCTATGGTGTGTTCTATCATATAGGAATATTAATATTCATATTCTAAAAAAAAAGAGAGACTGTAAAGTTATACTTCTTTTTACCTGCATGCAACTTTACTGTTAAAAATGTGAATCTTTAAATGTGCTTTGGAATTAACCTATAGTTTATTTTTCAGATTTAGTAATTTTGATTTATGTGTGGAGTGTATATATGCATATTTTGGAATAATATAAAATCAAATGGGAACAAAAAAAAAAAAAAAAGAAAAAAACAAAAAAAAAAAAAAAAAAAAGAACAGACCTAGAACCCAGAATGCTGCTGGGAAGCACTGCTCTTACTTTTCCTTGAACCTGGCAACTAGAGTTCTCCACTCCTAGAAGGAGTGTGCATGGTCAGAATTCCAAACAGGCCATTGGGGATTCTCAGTGACTCCTACCCCACCTCTCTGCAGTTCTCCCTCTCATTCCCCCTGGTGGTCACCTCAGCCCTGGGCTCACACTGCCACCATTTCACAGTCCATTCTTCTTGAGAAAGCGGAAGTCTGTTTCCCTGTTTTAATGCCAGTAAAATTACTGGTGTTTAATTTCTTCCTACAGCCTGGGATTCTGGGATTTGACTCTTGTCCCGGTTGTCAGGTGTCACCTCTCCCTTACCTTCCCTGTTGCCTCATCTAAATCTGAAAATGTGCTCAGTCTTCTGCTATATGGAAAGACACAGTTTTCTTTATTCTTTTCTCTGTTTTTCTATATTTTCTCTGTTTTTCATTTCACCAGCTTAAAAGAGTAGTCTAGGCTTCTTGCAGTAGCTGTCACAACTGAGCACTTGCTGAATGCCCTGAAATCTCACTTACTCAGAGAACTTGTTAAGATAATCACCAGGCTCCATGGAGCCCAAGCCAATGGACTCACCTAGGTTCAAAGACTGGGAGTCCACATATGGGCCAACATGCTGGTCTCCTCGGCTGATTATTGGTAAATACTATGCTCTCTACTGCTGGGACATCTCTCCTCTCTTTTCTTCTTTGTTTTCACTGTACTGGACGGGGCTCCGCCCTTTCCTTGTTAAGATTACCATAAAAGCCTCTCACTGGGCTGCATTTATCTTTCATCTAGATTTCTGGGTTCTCTGGAATTAAAGTCTGATCCTATCATATCATTTTCCTTCTCCTGAGTTTGGTTCTACACGAAGACACTCTGCTGCCATCCACCTGTCTCCTTATTGTTCTCACAGAATATGCATTCATTCCTTAAACATACCTTTTCTACTGTTCTATGTCTTACCAAATTCTATATTCTTTGATTATATATATATCTATATACATAAAATCTCAGCATCACATTTCTTTCTCTAGTAGCAACTGATCAATAAGTGTTTGTGGCTGAGCACAGCATAGAATCAATGAATTTCCTTTTCTCCCTGTGTGTATTTGCCTTGTGTCATTTTACATTCTAAGCTTTCAAAGATAATACAGATTTCATGTCAGAGCTGAAGAATGTAGATATTCTATTGCACTGATCCCTTTAGTTTACAGGTGGGGAAACTGAGGCCAGGAGCACAAGCAGATTTCTCCTATCATTGATGGCTTGGTAGAGTTAGTCTGAAATCCTTGTTGTTGCCGTCCAGGTTGGTACCTTTTCTTGCATCCGCTCTGTCAAGAGTTCTGTTTAGTAGGTACATCAAATATTGGCTCAACTGAGTGAAATGTCTTAGACATAGCTCCCTAGAAATTGCTGCCAACCGAGCTTACATGGGGGAACGGCAGTGTTGCTAGTTAATCCAACAATAATTTTCAGACGACCAAGCTCTATTAACTTGGGTTTTAGCCTCATTTAAAGAAATATTTTTAGAAACTGGCCTGGAAGCTGGAGCCAATCTTTCTGGCCAGTGACTTGCAAGACTGTTGTAACCTCCATCCTTTGGGACCTGAGAAGGGCCAGTCAGTTCTGTCCCAACCAGCCTTCTGCATCAAGATTCTTGCCACTGTCAACAGCTTCCTCCCCTGAGTTCTTCCCAGCCAGCTTCTTTTAATTCTCTTTGATAGTGGGAAGCCGGGGTTCTGTATGGTTTAGTCTTTTACCATGAAAAAAACAATAGAACCCTCAGTCAATGGGTTCTGTCTAAAAGACAAACAAATATCAATTTGGATGGAACAGTTACTTACAGTCTAATAAGTGATTCTTATTTTATAAAAACATTTAAAAGCATATATCTCAAAGCACAATGACATTGTATACAGAGCACATGGCTTCTGTCTTCCCATTCTGATTATTAGGAACTGAAAAGTGAACTGGCTCCTTACAACCACATGGTATTTGTGTTCATCACCTAAATAAAGCAAAGCAAAAACCATGGGCCTTCATTTTCCATCCCTGATCCTCTTATAGTGAGAAGCCATGCACTGAGCACTTGGCATTGTTGGTATTATTGTTTTATTTATTTATTTATTTATTTATTTATTTATTTATTTATTTATTTGTTTATTGTCTTTTTGATACAGGGTCTCCCTACCCAAGCTACCCTGGAACTCACTATGTAGACAAGGCTTGCCTTGAACTCACAGAGATCCACCTGCCTCTGTCTTCCAAGTGCTAGGATTAAAGGCATGCACTGCTCTGTATATTAATGCTTGGCTGCTCTGTATATTTATATACAATCTATATTTCATTAGATTAACCAACAGAGGAAGACTCCAGGTGGAATTTTGTGGATTTATCTTCTATTTGTTGTTGGCACTGTCTAGAATCTCTGCTAGAAGATCCTTTCTCTCTTTAGAGTTGATGTTTCTCAAATTGGCCAAGAAGGGTATGTCTCTTGGTTTCTAAGTTGGTTTGCCTTTTAGCTAATATTTGGAATATAGCTAATTACATTGTCAGTAGACTGTAATTCCTTGATCTCTTTCCTTGGCTGCCTCTTACTGCTAAGTATATAGGAAAGTCAGATGTGATCAGCATACATTATGTTTACATCTTAAAAATCGCAAGTGTCTCCATTAAATATACAATTAATGCATGACAATAATTACAGAAAAAAACGTGTATACTGATTTTAGCTGCATGGAGTTCAGAGGTAACTTTTAAAATACTATATATATGTATATATATAAAATTATCAATATATATATTATATATATATATATAATTATCAAGATTATCAAGTCTAGACCCGTGTCCCCCACCCTATCCCCCCACCCCACCAGAGCTCATGTATTCTGCCAAACATGCTTTTCATCTCTTTCTCAGTCTTTCTCAATATTCTCCATGTAGAAGTTGACTGTTTTGAGCAGAAGTTCACTGTTTCAGTCGGTTCTTTGATACAGTCCTTTCTGTTGTTGTTGTTGTTGTTGTTGTTATTTCTAATATGCATCACTCCCAACTGCTTAGACAAAAGCTCAAGGGGCCATGCACAAGAAATACTTACAACTAGGTAATTGGCACTAGAATCCACAGATGAGGGATACCATTCATCGTTTGTTTTTCTGGGATTGTGTTACTTCACTCAGCATGATGTCTTCTAGCTCCAGCCATTTTCCTGCAAAGCTCATGATGTCATCTTTCTTTACTGCTGCATAGAACTCCATTGTATAGATGTACCACATTTTCTCTATCCACTCATCAGTTGAGGGGCATTTGGGTTGGTTTCAGCTCCTTGCTATTGTGAAGAGAGCTGAAATAAACATGACCATGCATGCATCTCTGCGGTGGGGTGAGTCTTGGGGATACATGCCTAGGAGTGGTATGGCTGGGTTGGGTGGCAAGTTCATTCCAAGTCTTCCAAGGGTTCTCCACACTGGTTTCCATAGTGGCTGTATGAGTTTACATTCCCACCAGCAGTGGATGAGTGTTCCCCTTTCCCCACAACCTCTCCAGCACTTGGTATCATTTGTTTTCTCAATCCTAGCCAGTCTTATTGGAGTAAGATGATATCTTAAAGTGGTTTTGATTTGCATTTCCTTAATGATTAGTGATGTTGAACACGTTTTTTTTGTCTTTTCGAGACAGGGTCTCCCTGTAGCCCCAGCTGTCCTAGAACTCACATTGTAGATCAGGCTGGCCTTGAACTCACAAAGATCCGCCTGCCTCTGCCTCCCAAGTGCTAGGATTAAAGGCATGCACCACCACACCCCTTCTTAAGGTGTTTCTCAGCCATCTCTAATTCCTCACTTGTGAAGTCTCTGTTTAGCTCTTTGCTCCATCTATTGAGAAACTTTTTAAAGGGGGTAACTTTTTAAAGACTGTGTTCTTTGAGAATGTATACATGTATATAATGTAATTTGATCATCTACATTCCTTATCTCCCTTACCTACTCCTCTTGGACCTCTTCCCCCAGTCCCCTCCCAACTTTGTGTCCTCTTCTATGGTATAGAGATAAATATTTAAAAGGCAGTTTGATAGTATGTCCATTTAGCAAAATAATAGTAGTAGGCTTTACCTAATCACCTCCCTAACCACTGGTTCTTGACTAGACTTACAGGACTAAGCATAAATTGCCTCCTATGGAGGGGGCCTTAAATCCCATCAGAAAGCTGTTGCTTATCCCCATGGCTTTCATGCCACAGTTGTACTAATAGGTATATCTTACCAGGGTGGTCATTATTGTAGCTTGTAGTGTTCACAATTGGGTAAAACTTTTCTTTCCCAACAGCTCTCACAGCACCTTTGGATACAATGAAAATCAGCCAGCAGGGACTAGGCTTCCTAGCAGTACCAGCTTGATTTCTCCATATCCTGTGATCAAAGTGTGTGATGTCTGATCATGAAATACTGGTGTGCAGCCAAGAGCCTGTGTTGTTTAGGGCTCTCTGGTCTCTCCCCTAACCAACAAGTCAAAGAAGGGAGATGGCACACATCTGGAATTGGGCCATCTATTCTATCTATCTATCTATCTATCTATCTATCTATCTATCTATCTATCTATCTATCTATCTATCTATCATCTATATCTATCCATTCTCTCTCCCTGTCTCTGTCTCTCTGTCTCTCTCTGTCTCTCTCTCTTTCTCCCTCTCCTCATTATCTATCTATGGAAGCTTACAAAATAGCATATTTCCAAACATAAAATAGTGGGCTTTTCCAAACATCCTCAGTGTTAGTGATCTCCCCCCAACTTCCCCCTCTACTTGATCTTCCCACCCCCTTCCCACTTATGTTCCCCTACCATGCATGGCCTATATGGAGTGATGGAAGACTCTTAGTAAGTGCTGACTTCTTCATCAGTTTTCCAATCAGTTCAAATGTAAAATAGAGAAATTACATTCTTCCAATCAGTTCAAATGTAAAATAGAGAAAATACAGGACACTATCTCAGCAAAAATGAAGCACAGTTTTGCTTTCCAACATGGTAAAACCTGGAGCATTTGATCAATTTTTTTAATGTTCACATTGGCCTTCTACTTAATGTCTAAAACCTATTTCGTGAATCATTAAGGATGGAGTGATTTAATCAGGAGTGCCCACCCATGGATGGAAAACATGTGTTTCCTCATATTCAAGGACCCTGATAACATGCTGGATATTCTGGATAAAGAGAACTTATTATAATAAAATCATAGGAACATCAACCTCCATAAAGGCTAGCTAAAGGAAGCAAAATCTTCATATCAATACTAGTTGAGATTGATGTCTGTATCAGCCTGGACATCAATTTTGGCTTGGAAGATGGAGGAAGGTTCTGGAAAATTCTGCTTTTCAGTGTCTACTCAAGAGGTATGTACTGGCTGGTGCCCAGAGAGCCTCAGTATTACATGGACTCTGAAGAAGCAAGCTTCACCCCAAAGCAAACTGGGACAATGATCAACCATTATTTACTGGTGGGAAATGGCCTTTTACCTTCATGCTGAGACTTCACTAGTGGAGCTCCATTGGCTGAGTTCTGAGGAGTTCAAAACTCGGGAGCTGGAGCCAGCCCGAGTGCCTTCTCCTTGGTGGATTCTGCTGGTTGATAACCCTTGAGAGAAGCCTGGAGGTGCAACCATCCAGGTACTTTCCACACACCTCTTCAGTCCAGGAGCAGAGGCCATGTTTGTGTTTGGTTTGGGAAGTGGCCTCTGCCAAGAGCCCTGTGGTGGGAAACAGGTGAAGTGTACAATTAGCAATTAACAGCTTTATCTCCGCGCACATGGAGGAGACATAATTAGCTGATTCCATCTGTTACTGGTACCTGCTGGAGTCAGCCATTCACACCTCATCCAGCGATTATAAAGAGTAGGAGGGCTTGAGAAGGAAACATTCCGAAAATAGCTCACGTTTTTGTTGCTGCAGACACCTTGCCCCCTCTGGAGTCAGTTTCCAACTTCCTTCCTTCAGGTGTCTAGGATTTGCTGTCAATTGGCAAGGAAAGGTGCAAGCTGAAGAACAAACAGGGAAGCTGATGGCATGTAAGCTTTTCCCAGGAGCTGAGTGCTTTGATTTAAAGAGGTAAGCCTTGGTCATTTCTGACACTAGTAGGGTACTCTCCTCACTGGGGTCATATCATAGTAGACTATTTGAATTCAGGTACTGACGTGATCCCAATTTTCAGAAGTAAGGCCTGATTTTGAAAGGAGCAGAAAATGAGCCAATTGGCTCTCTGTCCATGTGAGTAAGTGAGCTGTGCAAAGTTCCCCGGGTAGGGACGCGATGAGCTGAGTTCTGTTTTCTAACTTCCACGCTTCCTCTCCCCTCTGCTCCCCCCTTCTCCTCCCCTCCTTCTGTCCGTCCTCTACTCTTCCCTTCCTCCTCATTCTTGCCTCTGTCCTTCCTCTTTCCTTTTTCCTTCTTTCCTTTCCTCTCCTCCCTCCCTGTCTTCTTGAGACAGGGTCTCCCTTTGTAGCCTTGGCTTACAGTGATCCCCCGGCTTCCATTCTTCTGGGTTTACAGTCCTGTGCTTTGAACTCATTTCCTAAATCATTATATATTGGTGCTGCTGGCTATTACAGACATGGCCTCATGGGAATTAGGAAAGCCTGGAACAATTCATTAATTAGCATATTTAATTTTTGAGCTCAGAGTATCCATGCAAAAAGAGCTATTTAAAATGAAATGTCTCCATTTACATAATTAATGCTTTTAATGTAAAAAGGTATGATGCAATATAGTTGGAATAGTCACAAGATAACTACTGGATTCATGAAATATTAATTAATAGCACCCTATGGGGCAGAACCTGGATGAGGGATATATACTGTCAGGGTCTCAACAGGTAGAAGAGGCACCTGCAGACTGAGATGATGGAAGGAGAATTTAGTGTCAAGAGAATAACTTGCAGCTATGTCAAGGTAGGGGAACTGAAAAACCAAGTAGTTATCTGGGCTAGTCACAGCTAGCCAGCTATTATGATTTTGAAGTTCCAAGGGACAATTGGAAAGTAGAGAGAGAAAGAGAGAGAGAGAGAGAGAGAGAGAGAGAGAGAGAGAGGAGAAGAGAGAGCTATGAGGAGCAAATGCATTGGGTGTAGTGTTCACCTCCATGGGAGGTGACCTCCAAGAGTCAGAACCAGGGGGGCAGATGCCTGGGCATAGAACAGAGTCTTACAGTTCACCTGATAGGTGAGCATGCTGATGGGGGAATAGAGAGATGAGCTGTTTATAGAAGATTGGCAGCACCAGCTCTCAATGCCTGGAGACCTTGGGCCACACGAGAACTCATAGTACATTCAGCCAGGGCTGGGAATATGCTCTTAGTCCCTGTGGACTTTCCGTCCCACAAGGGAAAGCTGGCCTTAAGACATCTCCTTACCTAAGCACTCAGAGAGTGAGGGTCTGGAGTCTTTTTGAGTCATTGTGCTGTATGAACGTTAGTCCTGAATTATTATTACTGTAATAGGCAATGATTTGACAATAGAAAGTATGTACAATAGTGATTTTGAAATGCAGATGGTTAATGAGGAACAAAAATATCCTAATAAACCTGTAAACTCACTTCAGACTGAACTTCAACAGCTTTGGAAGTTGCATTCAGCTGATAAAAAGTCATATTGGCATGCTGAAATATCCCTCAACACTAATGTTAAAAATAGAAAATATAGTGACAATTATATCCAATTTTCCTTTTCATTTATTGAGAATAATGACTCTCCACACCTGCAATGTGTTGTTTGTAAAGAAATGCTTGCAAATATCAGCGAGAACCCTTTTTTTATCTTATCATTTAGAACAATTATATGTACAAAGAATTAGCACAAAATTTAGAATTCTAAACATCAGTTCATAAAAGGAGTTTTTGTCTTGTTTCTCTGATGGCTGTGACTTAGTCAAAGTCAATTGTGAAAGCAACTTGTATATGTTTCTTTCATAAATAATTTAAATGAAATCTGCCAGCTTTATATTACATGTTAAATGGGAAGAAGACAAAAATCACTTTAATATTATGAAGATGGTAACATAATCTCTATAGTGAACCACTTAATAAAGCAGTGGTATGATAGAACAATCTTTTAAAGAAAGAACTGATTTATTTATCGATGCTGAAATGATTTTAAAAATCCCAAAGGTGGCTGGAGAGATGGTTCACCAGTTAAGAGCACTGGATGCTCTTGCAGAGGACCTGAGTTCGATTCTCAGCACCCACAAGGTAGCAAACAACCATCTGCAACTCCAGTTCCAGGGGATCTGACTTCCCTGGGCATTGCATGACATGGGTTCACCTACATACATGCAGGCAATACTCAAATACATAAAAGAAAATAATAAATATTTTTGCCCAGTGTGGTGGCACACACCTGTAATCCCAGCACTTGGGAGGCAGAAGCAGGCAGATCTCTGTGACTTCAAGGCCAGCCTGGTCTATATAGTGAATTCCAGGCCAGCTGGGCTATAAGGAGACCCTGCCTCAAAGAGGAATATATATATATATATACATATATATGTGTATGTATGTATATATATTTAAAAATCCCAAAGACTTAGAACGTTTTCAGTTTATATTTTATCTCAAAAAGAGATTGGCAAAAGCTGCTGCAGAGAAACAATCAGTCATGTACCAGATGTTTGTATTTGAGCCAGTTACTTGACCTCTCTGATCCTTAATTTTCCTCATCTTTCAGATGGAAAAGTAACACCCACTTTCCAGGGTCGTTTTGATGATTGCACAGCCCAGGTAAAGAGCTTTAACAGAATAAATTATCCTTAAATGGTAGTTATTATTAGTGGTTCATTCATTCCTGTAACACTTTCAACGAGGACTTATAATGTGCCAAAGGGTTACACACTCAAGTTAAAAGAACAATAAGATGAAATTCCAACATTTTAGGGTTAGATTAAAGATGACAAGTGTGTAAAGCATGGAAATTGAACAGAAGCTTTTGCCTTATTAAGTAGCCAAGTGGAGCTTTCCTGAGAGCCCTACACTAATACTAATGAACAGGAAGGCATGGGATGCTTCCTAAGTGGCTGCGACTGCTGAGTGCGTTCTATGGACTCTCACAGCAAATATATTATCATGGCTTCCATTCTACAGTGAAACCCCCAGAAGCCCAGAAAGACGAAGTGAAAAGTGAAGGGTGCAGCTGGACTGAACCCTAGGAATTTGGGTTCAGAGACTGCACATTTAACCACAAACACTGATCTAAACCTGTCCTTTGGGAGGGCACAAGGTCTCGTTGTGGCCCAGCACAGCCCTGAACTAGCAATATAGTCCACACTGGCCTGGAACTCAATCCTCCAGCTTCAGATTCCCAAATTTTCAGGTTATGGTTGTAAACCATCACTCCTGGCTTTGGGGGCAGTGTATTTATTTATTTATTTATTTATTTATTTTGGGTTGCGTGTACACAGTGTACAGTTGTGTGTGTGTGGTATGTTGTATGTGTGTGGGTGCACATGTATGTGGTATACAGTTTGTGTGGTATGTGGTATGTGTATGGTATGTGGTATGTGTGTGATATGTGGCATGTTTGTGGTCTGTTGTATGTGTGTGGGTGCATATGTGTGTGGAGCTATGCAATGAGTGTCGAATCTTTTTTAATCACTCTCTATTTTGTTTATTGAGGTGGGGTTTCTCACTGAGCCTAGAGCTTACCAAGTCCAGCTAGTCCAGCCAGTCAGGGATCCCCGTCTCAGTCTCCCCAAGTGCTGGGATTGCATGTAGCTGCCATACCTGCCCTGCATTTACATGTGTGCTGGGAATCTGAACTCTGTCTCTCATACTTGTGCATTGAGCACTTGGTCCACTGAGCCTTCTCTCTAGCCCAGTGATGTCCTGAAGACTAAGAAAATGCATAGAGTTAGGACTGTGGAGTTGATTCACAGAAGGCTCAAAGCTGTAGAGTGGGGTTGCGGAGGTTGGAATGAGCAGCACAGGATGTGAGGACAGGACGGAGGGGGTCTGGGAAAGCAAAGCAATGCCGATGCATGTGTGATAGAATTTTAGGGAGATTAACAGCAGGCTCAGCAATGTGTTTATGTCAGTACTAACAGGCAGCCTGTGGAACTTTCTAGGGTATCAGAAACTTGACAACACTCTCATCTTGATGGTGAAAGTCAGATACAGGACTGGAAGCCACAGCTAAACCTGGGAGGATGCTCTAGAATGAAATAAAGTGATTCAGTATATTCCATTTAAGACAAGCCCTGAAGAAACCATCAGATCACTCTGAATAGATGGACCAGTTGGTTACTGGTCCTTGACAAAACCTTGTGCACACAGAGATGGGATGTCTGGAAACTTCGCTCCAGGTCATCTGAGCAGTAGAAGGGCCATGCAGAGAACCAGCTAGAAGTAAAAATACAATCAGAAATTAAACAAACTGGGTGTCCCTTTAAGGAGAGAGCCACTTTGAAATCCCATCACTAAGATGAAGGGGCATCAGGAGTTTGTTACCTGAGGAGCAGAGAGGGGCGTGGCTTGATGGCAGATGTGTTGTCAGTAGAATTCAGCTGAAGTGCATGTGGCTCTTTTAATCCAACGGCAGAGTCCTCGGCTGAGTACTCAAGGTTATGCTGCTTTGGACTTGAAAGGAATGTACTTAGAGCTTTAGGCTTATGTGATCTTAAGAAAGATGTTGGAAGGAAAGAGCACACCCCTTTTCTGTATCCATGTGGATTCTGGTTGGCTACCTGCTCAACTTTGTAGGAACTGCTGGATAAGACAGCCTGACTCACATACTCACCCTCTTAGAAGGTGAGGCGAGCCCTGCTTGGACAGTCTTGATGGAGCCGGGAGGAATAATCATCAGAAGCAGCCTCTCAAGGCTCCCAGCATTGGACTTGGTTCCTCCAAGTTCCTTCTCAGGGTGGAGAGGTCCCTGCTGGGAGCCTGAGCAATCTTGGGCAATCTTGGATCTGAATTTCTGAGATTGGACACAGGAATTTCTCTCTTAATAGCTGTCCAGGTGATTTTGTATATGCTAAAATTTGAGAACTATTCTTTTGGAGGATTGAGTTTCTTCCTTTGGTTTTATGAAATGTAAACCGAGCTCTAGGAAAGCATCACTCATATGTGCTTGAGTAAGATCTTAGTCCCTGAAATTAAGTCAGTGAAGTGCAAGAGGTTCCTTGTTTGGAAGGTGTTTTCCATCTGACAAGAATCTCTTGAGATGTATTTTCTTTCATCTTGGTGGTTCAGAAGCAACAGTATTTTTTTCATGATTTTATTTTTTGTATTATTGTCTGGTAACAAATATCACTTGGAAATCCATTTTAGAATCATTTAAACTGGTTTCCTTTGGACCTATTTACATAATTCTGAAAGGCTCATGGAAAAGAGGAGGTGTGTTATTTTCCTGCAGCTAAATATATGGGGACCACTTTCTAAGGCGATTACCACGTCAATGTGTCCCACGTGTTGGAGGGCACTGTGAAGTGTGCCTTCTGGACCCAGGGCCATCAGAGTGTGGAAAGAATGTGCTTTATACCTGGGAGAGGGAAACAGCAGGCTTGGTGGGGAGCCTCATTGCTTATATGTAAATGAAGGTTAGGTATAGTAGCAATACTGGAAATGCAAATCACTCCTGTCCAGGAACCAATCACGGAAGAGTTATGTCTCAGAGCTACCAGCAGGGCAAACAACTGCTTATTTAGGGGCCTGTTATGTTGGACTGGATGGATGTCTTTCAGAAGGCTTGCTTCCTAGAAAAGAGCTCTGGCTTTCCCCAAGCTGCGGCAAGCACAGAGTTATATCTGAATGATTTGTTCCCCACCTTCCAGTCGTTTGTTTATTTTGTGTTCCCCTAAACGTAGGCCTCTCTCTCCCTTTTCTAATTACCATGCAGAATTATCTCTCTTGTGGCTGTGACAGAATTCCTGGCACAAAACAACTTAAAGGAAAGGTTTATTTGGTTCATGGTTTCATAGTTCAGTCTGTGGTCTCTGGACCTTGTGCCCTTGGGCAGAGCATCATGGTGAATGGATAAGTATGACAGGAAAGCCGCTTCACCTCAGTGTAGACAAGGAAGCAGAGAGGGGATACAGGAAAAGGCTAGGGGAAGATACACGGAGCCCAAGGGCATACCCCCAGTGACCTACTTCCTCCAGTGAGGCCCCACCTCCTGCCTTCCACCACGTCTCCTAATAAGACCTCATAGTAAGATCTGTTGAGAGATGGCTCTGTCTGGTAGGTCAGCACTACCAGGATCATCTCCGGAAATGTCTGTCCTCGCAGACACACCCAGAGGGGACCTTTGCCAAGTTACAGATTTCTTAATCCAGTCAACACTACCCATGGCACAAATTTGTCATTTCTCTGGCATTTTGCAGTTGCTAGTGATCCTACGGAAAACTCCACTTCTCGTGGATGTACTGGTCACACACTGTCAGTATCTTGAGCACTTCATGGATGTTGCTGGTATGTTTATTGTGTCCATACCATATGCCAGGATGGTATGGACAGCTTTGACTCACAGGACAAGGTTCTATGTGGACTGGAGTGATGAGATTACAGTTGTACAGTCAGGTCTAACCACGTCAACAGCCTGTGCTCTGGATGTTGAGGGGAAACAGTGTGAGTTTCTTCTCTAAAGCAAATCTAATGTGCAGACTGCAGGAAGCTCTCTTCCTAGGCTCCATGTCTGAGGCCTGGAAGACTCTCCCTCGTTGTGGTGCTGGACCACTGGGAGAAAAAGAGTACACAGACTCTGGGTTCCAATTAGCCAAGTTCTGTTTTTAATTTGGACTGGCCAGGACTGTACCCAGGTCAGGACTGGGAGGATACAGCCCTGACTCACAGGCAGGTTAGGCTTATAAAGGCAAATACCATATCCTGGTGATTTTTTTTTTTTTTTAGAAATTCTACTCAGATAATAAAAACTTCAGTTCCTGCCTGCTGCCAGATTATAAAAAAGCTAAGAAGTGTGTGGGGGGGGAGGGCTGTAGGCAATTGTAAAACATTGACAAAAGATAAGGTAGATAGTTAGGTGGTCACAAGATATTGTGGAGAGGGAATTCCAATGATTGAGATAACCAACTGGCTCTTCCTGGGCTTTTTCTGGGCCAGGGTTTGGCCATTAAGATGGAGTCACTAAAAAAAAATAGAGTGACCTAGGCAATGGACACCATCACACCCATAGTTAGGATTGCTAGTGTCTGTAGTGATAAGGTCCACTGGGACCCTCTGGGAACCTCTGGCTTATACCATCCATGCTATGCAGAGGTCTCTTGCCATAGCGCTGGGGTTGTGGTTGTGGTTGTGGGTGTTCTCTGTTCTTCTCTGTGCTTCCCTTGCCGGCCTTTGTGGCCTACGGAGTCCCATGTTCTCCCCTACTGGGTTCGAGTACTCTCTCATCATCACTCACTCCAAAATGGAACAATTAACTTATTTGGTTCTTCTTTGAGGAAGGGCTAGGGGTGGGCACCTCTAGTCTGGGATCTTAGAACCCTTGCATTTGCTTCTTGTTGGCTTATTTTTTCCCTTACACTTCAATGTCAGTTTTATTGGTTGTTGTTGTTGTTGTTACATGGGGTGTTACTATGTAGCCCAGGCTGACCTAGGACTCTGCCTGACTGTCTCATGTATGCTGGGATTAAAGGCGTGTGTCACAGCATCCAGCCTTAATGTTCACTTTTTTTTCCAAGCCAATTTTTATTGAAGCTTTGTGCATTTCATATAAAATTTCCAATCAAGTCTAGACCCATTTCCCCTTCCTTGCCCCCCACCCCCACCCCACCAGAGCTCACGCATTCTGCCAAACATGTTTTTCATCTTTTTCTCAAGCTCTTTTAAAATTTTTGATGCAGAAGTTTATTGTTTCAAGCAGAAGTTCACTGTTTCAGTAAGTTCTTTGACTCAGTCTTGTTGTTGTTGTTATTCCTTCCAATTTGCATCACTCCAAAATATGTATATATGCATGCCACATATATCATAGGTTTTAGCATCTTCAGCTTATGATTTTTTTTCTTAATTAGGGTGAAAGATGTCATGTTTGAAGTCTCCTCCTTGGCAAGCCCAAACCACCATCAGTTTTGCCTTGTGCTCCACACTGGGGTTTTCCCTTCCCATGGTCACCAAATGACGTCCAGTGAGCACCACATCCTGTCTTGATCTTCATGATACTGTACTGTACTGGTCTCCATGATACAGCCTGGGTAGTCCAACAATGGCAGTCCATACTCTGAAGAAGTGGAAACCCCAGTAGTAGTAGCTCAGTCCACAAGCTGGATGTCTCAGCAGTCCCCATCTGGCACTGAAGGTTCGGAGGATTCTTGGAGAGACATGAGTCTTCAGTCCATATTGGAAGGTTGAAAAGCTGTGTCTTTTCACATCTTTGAAGGATGGCAGAAGCAGTGGCAGCCACAGGGTAGCTCCACTTGCCAGTAAGACAGGCAAAACAACTGTGCTCTTTTTTTTACTTTTTGTCTTTTACTAAGATCTCAAGTTTTATACCTGAAGTACAATTTCTCAGGCATTAATATTTATTTATTTCTGGTTATACTTTGCTTTGGATGTTTAAGGCCACACAGCCCAGATTGACCAAGGTTTTTGTTTTCTCAAGGTCAGTTGAGGATCTGGTCCTCAGGGGTCACTCAGGTTTTGGAGGGGGTGGGGGAGGGAGCCCTTAGCTCCTTTTGGCTTTTCATTTACCAGTTCCATCCACTCGAGGACAAAGTCAGGTCTTGCTAGACCAGGCTTCCCTTTTTGAAGCATGAGCAGACTTTCCTCTTTATAGACTGGACACTGGCTGAAGTCCCATTAGTGGATCTTAATTATTAGCGATGTTTAACACTTTTTTCTTTGGTCTTTTCGAGACAGGGTCTCCTTATAGCCCCAGCTGACCTAGAACTCACTCTGTAGACCAGGCTGGCCTTGAACTCACAAAGATCCGCCTGCCTCTGCCTCCCAAGTGCTAGGATTAAAGGCGTGTGTCACCACGCCTGGCTAGGAATTCTCACTTTTTTTGTTGTTGTTGTTCTTTTCAAGACAGGGTCTCCCTGTAGCCCCAGCTGTCCTGGAACTCACTGTGTAGACCAGGCTGGCCTTGAACTCACAAAGATCTGCCTGCCTCTGCCTCCCAAGCACTAGGGTTAAAAGGCGTGAGCCACCACACCCGGCGAACACTTTTTAAGATGTTTCTGAGCCATCTCTAATTCCTCACTTGGGAAGTCTCTGTTCAGCTCTTTGATCCATCTTTTGAGTGAGTCATTTGTTTTATTTCTTCTTTGTTTTTTGAGTAGTTTATATATTCTGGAAATTAATGCTTTGTCAGATGTATCTGCAGTGAAGGTTTCCTCCCTTGCAGTGGGCTTTCTCTTCACTTCCTTGTTTCCTTTGATGTACAGAAGCTTTTGAGTTTAGTGAGGTCCCACTTGTCAATTGTCAACCTTATTTCTTGTGCAGCTGCTGCCTGATTTAGAAAGTCTTTTCCTATGCCTATGTCTTGTAGGTTGCTGCCAACTTTTTCTTCTATCACCTTCAGAGTTTTGGGTTTCACATTGAGGTCTTTGATCCATTTGAGATTGATTTTTGTACAGGGTGAGGGGTAGGGTATTAACTTTATTCTTCTACAAGTGGTGATCCAGTTTTGCCAATATCACTTGCTGAAGATGCTGTCTTTCCTCCATTGTGTGTTCTTGGCCCCCTTGTCAAATATGAGGTGGCCAAAACTGTTATGTGCTTAAGTTTGGGTCTTCAGTTTTGTTCCATTGGTCAACATCTGTTTTTGTGCCAATACCAGGCTGTTTTTATGACTATAGCCTTGTAGTATAATTTGAAGTCTGATATAGAGATTCCCCTGCATTGCTCTTTTCACTCAGGGTTGCTTTGGCTATTCGGGATCTTTTGTTTTTCCATATGAAATTAAGGATGTTTTCCCAAGCCTGTTAAGAAACTCTTGGGGATTTTAATTGGGATTATGTTGAATATGTATATTAATTTGGGTAGAATGGACATTTTTACTATATTAATTTTTCCAATCCATGAGCATATGAGGTCTTTCCATCTTCTGATGTCTTTTTCAATTTCCTTCTTCAGGGGTTTTAAATTTTTTGTGGAGATCTTTGGTGTCTTTGGTTAGGTTTGTTCCTAGGTATTTTATTGTTTTTGAGGCTATTGTGAGTGGGAAGGTCTCCTTGTATTCTTTTTCAGTTGCTTGTTGTTGGTGTAAAGAAAAGCTACTGATATTTCTAGGTTAATTTTGTATCCTGCCACTTTACTGAAACTCTTAATCATTTCTAGGAGTTTTCTGGTGGAGGTTTTAGCATTCCTTAGGTAAACAATTATATCATCTGCAAAAAGGGATAGGTTGACTTCTTCTTTTCCAATTAGTACTCCTTTAATTTCCTTTTCTTGCCTTAATGCCCTAGCAAGCATTTCAAGCACTATATTGAGGATGAGTGGTGACAGGAGCACCATTGCTGAGTTCCCACCTTTAAAGAGAATGCTCTGTCTCTTCTCCATTTAGGATGATTTTGGCTGTGGCTTTCCTGTATATGGCTTTGATTGCATTGAGGAATGATCCCTCCAATCAAATTCCCTCTAGGACTTTAAGCATGAAGGGATGCTGGATTTTGTCAAAAGCTTTTTCTGCATCAGTTGAGACGATCATGTGGTTTTTGTCTTTCTGTGTTTTATGATATTTATTGACTTTTGTGTGTTGAACCATCCCTGCATCTCTGGAATGAATCCAACTTGGTCAAGATGGGTAATCTTTTTTTATGTGGGTCTGTATGTGGTTTGCAAGTATTTTGTTTAGAATTTTTGCATCTGTGTTCACGATAAGATGCTTGCCTTCTTTAGATGCCTTCTCTTTTTTGGTTGTATCTTTGCCTGGTTTTCGTATTAGAGTGATGCTGGCTTCATAGAAGGAATTTTGGGAGAGTTCCCTCTGCTTGTATCCTTTTTTTAAAATTTTTTGTATGTGTATAAATGTGCTGTCTGCATGCAAGTCTGTGCACCTGTGTCGTGCAATGCCGCGGAGGTCAGAAGAGGGTCTCGGATTCCCCTGGAACTGGAGTTCTCCTGGAATTGGAGTTTCAGACGGTTCTAGGCCGCCATGTGGGTGCTGGGGATCGAACCCGGGTCCTCTGTAAGAGCAGTTGGCGCTCTTAACTGCTAGGCCATCTCTCCAGCCCCGCTTGTATCCTTCTTAAAAGTTTGAATAATAATGGTTGTAAGTCTTTTTGAAATGTTTTACAGAATTCTGCTGTGAAACCATCTTGGCCTGGGCTTTTTTTAATTGGGAGGTTTCTTATTACATTTTTAACTTCTTCATATATTATGAGTCTGTTTAAGCTGTCAATCTCTTGTTTAAGCTTTGGTGATTCCCAGGATTTCAGATATTCATCCATTTCTCTTAGGTTTTCCAAACTTAGTAGAGTATAGGTTTTTGAAGTATTTCTGTATGATTGTCTGGATCTTGTCATTGTCTGTTGTGATATTTCCCCTTTCATCATGAATTCTATTGATTTGGAATTGCTCTTTCTTTCTTTTGGTTGACTGGGCTAGAGGTCTGTCTATCTTGTTTATTCTTTCAAAGAACCAACTTTTGGATTCATTGATTTTTTTTTTTTTGTATTGCTTTCTTTGTTTCTATTCATTTGTTTCTGCTCTGATTTTTGTTATTTCTGTCTGTTGTGTTTTGGGTTTCATTTGTTGTTGTATCTCAAGTGTTTTTAGCTGCAGTGTTAGATCGTTTATTTATGCTCTTTCTGTTTTGTTTTGTTTTTAATGTAAGCATCCAGAGCTATAAACTTCCCTCTTAGGACTGCTTTTAAAGTATCCCATAGGTTTTGTTGTGTTGTATTGTCATTGTCATTTAGTTCCAGGAATGATTTTATTTCTTTATTTCTTCCTTGACCCATTCATTATTCAAGAGTGTGTTGTTTAGTCTCCATGTGTTCTTGTAGGGCTTATCCTGGTGTTGATATTGAGATTTATTGCACTGTGGTCTGATAGAATGCATGAAATTATTTCATTCTTTTTGTATTTGTTGAGTTTTTTTTTTTCTGTGTCTAGGTATGTGATCTATTTTGGAGAACATTCTGTGGGGTGCTGAGTAGAAAGTGTATTCTCTGGTATTTGGGTGAAATATTCAGTAGATGTCTGTGAGGTCCATTTGGTGTATTGTGTTGTTCAGTTCAGATGTCTCTCTGTTTATTCTTTGTCCAGTTGACCTATCCAAAAGGCTGAGTGGGGTATTCAAGTCCCCTACTATGAGTGTGCTGTGGTTAATCTGTGCCTTGAGGTCCAGGAGAATTGTGTTTATAAAGTTTGGTGTGCCAGAGTTTAGTGCATATATATTCATGATTGTGAAATATTCATGGTTAATTGTTCCTTTGATAAAGATGTAGTGGTTGTCTTTGTCTCTTCTGATTACTTTTACTTTGAAGTCTATTTTTTCTAATATTAAAATAGCAACTCCTGCTTGCTTATGGTACCATTTGCTTGGAATATTTTTTTCCATTCTTTCACCTTAAGTTGATGCCCATCCTTGAAAGTGAGATGGGTTTCTTGTAGACAGCATTCTTTTTCCTAATCCATTCTCCCAGTCTATATCTTTTGATTGGGGAGTTTAGTCCATTAATATTTAAGGTTATAATTGAAAGATGTATGTTGGTTCCTTTCACCTTATTATCCATTTGGATTTTTGGTCTAGGTTTCTACTTCTGCAGTTATGCTTTTATTAATTTCTTTCTCTAGTGCCTGGGGATAGTTGCTCCTCTCCTCTGTCCTTTGAATTGCTTCAAGTATTCTTTGAAGGGCTGGTTTTCCAGACATGTATTCTATCATTTTGTTTATGTCATGGAAGATTTTTCTCTCTCCTTCAACTATAATCCACATTTTTGCTGGGTATAGTAACCTGGGTTGTCACCTATAGTCCTTTAATACTGGGACTGCTTTGCTCCATGTTCTTCTTGCTTTCATAGTTTGCACTGAGAAGTCAGTTGTAATTCTGATGGGTTTCCTTTTATCTGTAACCTGTTGTTTTTCTCTTGTGGCTTTCAGAATTTTGTTTTTGTTTTCGGCATCTAGAATTTTAACTATCATATGGTGTGGGGAGTTTCTTTTCTGATCTTGTCTGTTTGGAGTTCTATGTGCTTTTTGTATTTGTATTGGTTTGTCTTTTTTTAGTTTGGGGAAATTTTAATCTATTATTCTGTTGAAGATCTGATCAATACCATTCTTTTGGGATTCTTCTCCTATGATGCTGAGGTTTGATCTTTTCATTGTGTCCCACATTACCTGGTTGTTCCATGTTTGTGTATTTTTAAAATTTTCATAATCTTTCCTTGAGGTTTTTAGTTGTTCTGTGTTATCTTCCAGGTCTGATATTCTTTGTTCTGCTTCCTCCATTCTGCTTCTGAGGCTTTTTCCATTCCTTTCCTCTTGATTGGATGACTGTTAGATTTCCTTTTTCATTTCATCCTGTGATTCCTTTAGTATTTCCAGTTCCTTTTGGAACTTCTCAATCTCCATAGCTCCTTGCTTCAATGGTTGGTTTCCTTATCTTTTTCTTTTTTTCTTTTTAAATTATTATTATTTGTTTATTTTTAAGGGATTCTACAATATAAGAACACAGTTGTTTTCAGATAACATTGATGTTGCTCAGTTTGCCATATAGTTATGTAATTGGTGCATTTTGCAAATATCTATGTCCAAATTTTGAACAACCCAAGATTCCCATTGTCCAGTTTGAGAAGCTTGTATGCACAGGCATGTTGATCAATTAAGAGTTCAGACTATATTGCTGTAGTCTCATGATTCACCTCTATCTCTCCACAGCCCTTACATTCTACCATGCCTCCTCTTCCGCAATTTGTTCCCTGGGCTTTGGGAAGGGAGTTTCCTTATCTTTTTCAACATGGGATCTTTTCAGTGTTTCTCCTTCCAGAGTTTGTCATTCTCTCTCTCTAGTTCTTTCTGGTGTTTGTTGTTCTCTCTCTTTAATTCTTTCCAAAGTTTGTCATTCTCTCCCTCTAAGTCCTTCTTGAGTTTTTAATTTCCTCTCCTTAGTTCTCTGACTTGTTCTTTATATTCTTTGATTTCTTTGAATATTTCTGCAAGTTGTTTCTCTAAGATTTGTGTCCTGGGTTACCTCTGGGGAGGTCTCATTGTAAGAATCTCCTATAGGGTTGGTAGAGTTTGGTGTGGAATTATTCTGAACTTTTCCCATGTTGTTCTTTCCTTGTGCTTTTGGAATGTAGGTTTATTTTTTTGTTTGTATTCTGATGTGAATCTCAAATGTTTCTTCACTGTGTGGAAGGCTTGCTTTGCTTGCCTCCTTCAGATGCCTTCTTTTTTTTTTCCTCCTTGTTTATGGAGTGTTGACTTGTCTAGGTTTCAGGCTTTCAATTTTGGTTATATATTTGAAGTCTAACTCATTCCTCCCTTTCTGTTCTAAATGTTCTCCAAAAACCAGGTAGGGAACACCCTAGTTGGTACCCTGCTGAGTACTATGCTCACTGTGCTTCCTGCCAGCCAGTTTCTCTAGGTTGTTTCTAGGGCTTGGTGATAAGGGACTAGAGTTGTCTCAGGTTTGTTCTTTTATTTATTGCCTTGCCCCGCGCCCTGGAATCACTATTGTGGTCACTCTTGGACACTCTGTCAGCATTTCCAGTTGGTGTGGGAAGGGGGGGATGCCTCATGTACACCCCAGTACTCTGTGCTTCAGATGGTCCTAGGAAATCTCCAATCTAAGCTCTGGGCACTCAAGTCTCACAGTGGCAACAGGTCCACCTTTTATACCAGCTAGTAGGGCAACTCTTCCCCCACAGCCACATGAGACAATGATTCAATTATCCAACAATCCACCTGGCTGAAGTACCAGACCCCTCCTGTGCTTCAGGTGGTTCTGGGAAATCCCTGATCTAAGCTCTGTGCCCTCCTTAACGTTCACTTATATCCCTGAAATGTTGAATGAAATTTTGTAACCCAGAATGATACTGACTCAATATCAACTCCTCCTTGTTTTGGGGCTGTCTACATGTGAAAAAGATCCATGCCTACTGAAAGCATGGCAGAAGGCCTTCACTTGCCCTTGAAGAAATTTCAAGAAATGCCCATGCAGTTTTCAACAGGATACATATTATTTTTAAAGATTTTTATTGAGGATTACTTGACCTGTGGTAAAGAACCACAATGAGTGCATTTTGATAATTTTTGAAATTTACATGTGGAGCTCCATCAGCCCAATGCGTCCGTCAAGGTGCCCATCGCCCAAGCCCAATGCATCCCATGAAGATGCCCACCGCCCTAGGAGTCCCCGTGGTCCTTTCTCACTCACCCCTAGGTGTCCCCATGGTCTTTTGTCACTCACCCCTAGGCGTCCCCGTGGTCCTTTCTCACTCACCCCTAGGTGGCCCCGTGGTGTTTTCTCAGTCACCCCTAGGAGTCCCCGTGGTCCTTTCTCACTCACCCCTACGTGTCCCCATGGTGTTTTCTCAGTCACCCCTAGGAGTCCCCGTGGTCCTTACTCACCACTAGGATTCCCCGTGGTCC
Organism: Rhizomys pruinosus; assembly: GCA_009823505.1. Taxonomy (NCBI): domain Eukaryota; kingdom Metazoa; phylum Chordata; class Mammalia; order Rodentia; family Spalacidae; genus Rhizomys; species Rhizomys pruinosus. The sequence continues at coordinate 374,316 of VZQC01013512.1, forward strand.
TTTCTCACTCACCCCTTGGAGTCCCCGTGGTCTTTTCTCCCTCACCCCTAGGTGTCCCCGTGGTCCTTTCTCACTCACCCCTAGGAGTCCCCGTGGTCTTTTCTCACTCACCCCTAGGCGTCCCCGTGGTCCTTTCTCACTCACCCCTAGGAGTCCCCGTGGTCTTTTCTCCCTCACCCCTAGGTGTCCCCGTGGTCTTTTCTCACTCACCCCTAGGAGTCCCCGTGGTCCTTTCTCACTCACCCCTTGGAGTCCCCGTGGTCCTTTCTCACTCACCCCTTGGAGTCCCCGTGGTCCTTTCTCACTCACCCCTAGGAGTCCCCGTGGTCCTTTCTCACTCACCCCTTGGAGTCCCCGTGGTCCTTTCTCACTCACCCCTAGGCATCCCCGTGGTCCTTTCTCACTCACCCCTAGGCGTCCCCGTGGTCCTTTCTCACTCACCCCTAGCCATCCCCGTGGTCTTTTCTCATTCACCCCTAGGTGTCCCCGTGGTCCTTTCTCAATGCATCCTTTTGTTGTTCATGCCTCCCCCTCCACTTGGATCCCCTCGGATCCCCTTTTTGTCATTATACAGTAGTTTGCATTTTCTAGAAATTACTTATCAAGAATCAGATAGGATGCTTTCCTTTTTCTGGGGCGTGTGGGGGGTAACTATCTTGAAATTCGTTCAGTGTGAATGTTCTGCAAACACAGATCATCATTTTTTCTTTTTGCTTGCTGAGGAATGGACACTCCAGAGTGTGCACGCTCAGTCAGTGCTGACCTCATGTGGTTTGTAGTCTTGGATCACTTCAAAGAAAGCTGCCACCATCATTTACATACAAGCCTTTGTGGCAACAATGCTTTCATTTCTGTCTAAATACCAAGAAGTAGAACAGATGGCTCATGTGGTAGGTGGATGGTTAACTTTATAATGAATGGCAAACTCTTTCAGTTTGATTGCATTGTTTTTATTTCCGGCAGTAGTCTATCTGTGTAAAAGTTCCTCCATATCCTCACCAACAATGGGAATCTTTTTTAAAAAATTAGGTTTTGCAGTCAACTTCCACATGGAGAATATTGAGAAAGACTGAGAAAGAGATGAAAAGCATGTTTGGCAGAATGCATGAGCTCTGGTGGGGTGGGGGAATGGCGGGGGACACGGTCAAGATTTGATAAAAATAAATAAATAAAGAACAGGAAAAAAAAAAGAAAGAGTAAACCAGTTCCCACACAATTTTAAAAAATTTAAAAATCCCATTTCACCCCCCAAAAATTAGTTTTGTTATTTACTTATTTGAAATATTAAAATGTCAGCTGAAGAAGTGGCTTAGTGGTTAAGAGCACTGACTGCTCTTGCTGAGGACTCAGGTTCAATTCCCAGGACCCACATGTTGGCTGACGACAGTCCATAACTCCAGTTCCAGGGGAATCCAATGCTCTCTTCTTTTTTTTTTTTAATTAAAAGATAATTTTTCTCTATATGTATGACTGTACTGTCTGCATGCAGGTCTGTGCACCCGTGTCGTGCAATGCCGTGGAGGTCAGAAGAGGGCGTCGGATTCCCCTGGAACAGTTCTTCTGGAATTGGAGTTTCAGATGGTTCTCAGCTGCCATGTGGGTGCTGGGGATTGAACCCGGGTCCTCTGCAAGAGCAGTCAGCACTCTTAACCGCTAGGCCATCTCTCCAGTCCCCAATGCTCTCTTCTGACCTCAGGGGTGGGGGCAACGTACATGCATGAGGGCAATGTATTCCTACACATACAATGAAAATAAGAAAAATATTTTAAAATAAAAAGGAAATAATTTTGAGGCCAGGTGTGGTGGTACATGCCTTTGATTCCAACACTTGGGAGGCAGAGGCAGGGAGATCTCTGTGAGATCAGGCCCGGTCTGCTCTACGTGGTGAGTCTAATGAGTTCCAGACCAGCTGGTGTTACAGGAAGACTGTCTCTCAAAAACTCAAACCAAACCAAATCACACTAAAGTAAAACAGTAAAACAAAACAATAAAAAGTGTGTGCGTATGTGTATGTGTGTATGTGTGTATATGTGTGTATGTGTGTATATGTGTATATGTGTGTATGTGTGTATATGTGTATGTGTGTATGTGTGGGTATGTTTTATGTGTGTATTTGTGTTGTATGTGTGTGTATGTGTATGTGTGTGTATGTGTGTGTCGGTGTGTCTTGCCATGGTGTCGGTGTGTTGTATGTGTTGTATGTGTGTATGCTGTGTATGTGTGGTGTATGTGTTGTCTGTGTGTGATGGTGTGTAGTGTATGTGTGTGGTATGTGTGTATGTGTGTGTATGTGTTCTGTGCATATGTGTATGTGTTGTATGTGTTGTGTTATGTGTGTGTATGTGTGTGTATGTGTGTATGTGTGTGTTGTGTGTGGTGTGTGTGTGTGCTGAGTGTAGGAACAGACGTGCCATGGCATGCACGTACAAGTGAAAGGACAGCCTTGGGTGCTGGCCCTCAACCTCTCCGTTGTTTGAGACAAGGTCTCTTTGGTGCTTGCTGTTGTGTATTCTGGCTAGCTGATCTGTGAGACTCCGGGGTTCTCCTGTCTCGACCTTCCACTCCTAATAGGAGTGCTGGGTTATAGACACATGCTACCAAGGTCCTCAATCTGACCTTGAACCCACAGAGATCTTCCTGGCTCTGCCTCCTAAGTGCTGTGATTAAATCGCACAAGCCATGTCTGGCATGGTAGCACACACAGATTTAATCCCAGGCACTGGGGAGGCAAGCAAAGGGATCGATGTGCATGGGTCAGGCTCAGCCAGGGGCGACTAGAGAGGGCCTTAGCGCAGCGGGTACTACAGGTGGAGACCCTTGTCGTCAAAAAAAAAAAAAAATAACAAAAAAATAAAGAAAAAAAAAAGGTAACTAGGCCACTATGCAGGGCCGAAAATGGGCCTGACAGAGGGGAGAAAAATGGAGGGGGAAAAAAAGGGGGTGTGAAAAGGCGTGAGAGATCGAGACAGCCTGGATTAATACTATAGTTGAGGTGGCCAAATAGTGGCCCACGCTTTGGTGAGCTGGCATTCGCGGAATCTACGGGCCACTATCCATTTTCTGTGCGTTCTTGTCCGTGTCGTGCTTATTATGTTAGGGTAGGTGTAGGTCTGTATGTGCCTTGGGTGTTGATGTTGGAGGGATTGCCTTTAGTTTTCTTTACTTTCCTTCCTTCTCCTGCTGTTTAGTTCTTCCTCTTCCTCCTCTCTCCCCTCCTTCTTTCCCTCCTTCCTTCCTTCCTTCCTTCCTTCCTTCCTTCCTTCCTTCCTTCCTTCTTCTCTCTCTCTCTTTCTTTCTTTCTTTCTTTCTTTCTTTCTTTCTTTCTTTCTTTCTTTCTTTCTCTCTCTCTTTTTTCTTTCTTTCCCTCCCTCCCTCTTTCCCTCCTTCCCTTCCCTTCCCTTCCCTTCCCTTCCCTTCCCTTCCCTTCCCTTCCCTTCCCTTCCTCTTCTTTCTTTCTTTATTATGTAGCTCAGATTGGCCTGGAAGTAGTTACATTGAATACATTGGCCTCAAGGTCCCAGAGGTCTGCCTCCCTTCCAAATACTTGGATAAAAGGGAGAATCACCCTGCCTGGCTATAACTATTTCTTTTGAGGAAGAAAAGCTTTAAATTTATTTATTTATTTTTTATTTACTTTTTATTTTATATGTATGAGTGTTTTGCCTGCATGTATGTAAGTGCACCTGTGTCATGCAATGCCAATGGAGGCCAAGAAGAGAGAGTTGGATTTCCTGGAACTGGAGGTGCAGACAGTTGTTAGCCACCATGTGGATGCTGGGACTGAACCTGGTCCTCGCAAGAGTAGCATGTGCTCTTAACCACCGAGTGAGCCATCTCTCCAGCCCCGGGAAATATTTTCTGTTCTTTAATTTTCTGATAAAGCTTGGGTAGACTTGCTATTTTCTTTTCCTTAAAAATTTGAAAGTATTAACCACTACAGGTATCTGAGCCTGCTTTTGAGGAGATTTCCAACTACAATTATACACCTTAAAAAAATAGTTTAGGACTATTCAAATTACATATTCTTGTATAAGATTTGATAGCTTTTATTTTTGAAAGAATTCACCTGTTTTATCCAAGCTGTCAAATTTATTTGCATAAAGTTGTTTAAAGTATTTTTATAATTATTCTTCAAACATCTGTGGGTTCTGCTTATCTCTCTCATTCTTGATGTTAATTTGTAACTTTTGTGGTTTTGTTTCGATTAGTTGATTAGAGTTGTATCAGTCTTTTCAAAGAACAAGGCTTTGATTCCATTACTTTTATTCTTTTTCTATTTTCTAGCTCATTGATCTCTGCTTTGATTTTGATTAATTCTTATTTACACTACTTATTTTGCACTTAGCTTGCTCCTCAGTGTTTGTGAGACAGAAGCTAACTGTGCGTTAGAGGAAGTGGTACATACTTCACTTTCTATCTCTTTAGTAATATTTTGAAGGTAAGCTTTTTTTTATTTTCATCCTCCCATAAGTAATGAAAACTTGGGTTCAAAGAATATTATTTTAACTAAATTGTGGGATTGTAGCTTAGATTTTGAAATGATCTTTAACTGTGGGACCGCAGTCCTGGATTCAGGCTGCATTGCACATATGCAGGCTTCCATGCACTTGGTGACATGGGCCTACCTGTTCATCTGCATGTCCCTCTCTGGGTCCGCCCCATGAGCTGGGGTGACATGTGATGATGTGGAGGTCTGGCATTGGTTACTGGGTGGTGATGTCATGCAAGGTGGGGGCTGCCCCTCCCAACCCTATATAGCTGCTTGCCCTTCATGAATAAAGAGAATTTCCTACAAGCTTTGTCACCTGATGGAGATTGGGGGGGGTATTGCACACATGCTTTCCATAACTAGATTGATCATGGAACTCTTAATCTTTCAGCTAGCCTTTATTTATTTTTTTGGTGTTTTTGAGACAGGGTCTCCCTGCAGCCCCAGCTGGCCTGGAACTCACTTTATAGACCAGGCTGACCTCGAACTCACAGAGATCCTCCTACCTCTGCCTCTCAAATGCTGGAATTAAAGGCACATGCCACCATGCCTAGCTCAGTTAGCTTTTCATCTTGTTTGGTTGTGGGACTGGATCCCATGACCAGTTGGGTGGTTGCAAAGGCCAGCAGCCTCTGGCCACGGGTTCATCCATGTGTGGGGGCCATGAAAGCCAATTGACTGGGTGTGACTATGGATTTACCAACTCCCCAGCCACAGGGTTTGCCCACAAGGCCATCAGCTTCATGGGTGCGTGTCATGGAGCCATCAGCCTAAACTCAGGTCTGGCTGCAGGGTCATCACCCTCACACGGATTCCATAAGGCCAGCAGCCTCCTAGACAGCAAGCATGCATGACATTTTAACACACCTAACTTCTCTTTAATGTTTTCAGTCACTTACTAAGCATCCTTACACCTGGGCATTTCCTAACTATATGAAGATTTCACTCTCTTTTCCCCATAAGAAAACATAGTTTTATTCCCAGAGGATATCAGTTCAACGTTCACTTCTCTGAAAGAAGAGGACACTTAGTGCATACTTAAAGTTTGTCTTAGCCCAGTTATTTTTTTGTTGTTGCTGTAACAAAATACCTAAGCCCAGAAGTTTGTAAAGAACAGCAGCTTTCTTTAGCTCTTAGTTCTGGAGTTCAAGAGCATGTCACTAACACTGGTTTAGGTCGGTCTGAGGTTTCAGGACAGTATGGTTGTTGGCATCCCAGAGCACACGCAAGAGGGAGAGAGAGAACACCATGAGTCAGCAAGCACAGAGGACTCAGGGACTAGGGATCACTACTTTTTATAATTAGTGCTAACATGAATGAATTTTAGTCCCTCAAAACTACATGAATTTCCTCTCAGGGTGGGGTCCCCAGTGACCTAATCCCCACTAGACTGAAGTTCTTGAAAGTTCCCTCACCCTCATCATCAGCACACTGAAGGCCAGTGTCCTCGAGACCAGCACATGAACTGGAGGGGTGAGAGGTGGCTCATGTCCAAACCATGGCAGAGTTTACATTAGACCCATTCTATATTTCAGGAACACACTTAAGAAATTTGAAATTTTGTCTCTCATTAAAAACAATCATTTTTTCTACCATCTTCTTAAAAGCATATGTGAGTGCACACATACACACCAACGCAATGCCCTGCACTCCAGTCTTTGATTGACTCACTTCTCTTTTTTTAAAAATTTATTTATTATTTATGTGTATGAATGTACTGTCTGCATGTAGGTTTGTGCAATGCCAAGGAGGTCAGAAGAGGGTGTCGGATTCCTGAAACTGCAGTTTAAGACAATTCTCAGCCACCATATGGGTGCTGGGAATCGAACCAGGGTACTCTGCAAGAACAGTTGGCGCTCTTAACCACTAGGCCATCTCTCCAGCCCCGACTCACTTCTCTTAAGGGAAGTGATCTAAATTCAATAATCTTTCATTGAAGCAAGTCATTAACCTAATATTTAAGATATATTTTGAGTTCTTTTCCCTGAACCATCCCAATCTTTCTCCCTTCATCAACCCACTAACCTGTAATATACCATTAGGACATTACTAGTTGTCAGGGAACCTGTTTCACAAGGTGTGTGCTCCTACTTGGGGAGCTCCCTAGCACAGGGGATTAGGAAAGGGTAGGCCCATTCATTAAGGAATCCAAGTTCTGGCCAAAGTTGAAGGAATTTTCCAAGGTAGCTTCAATTTTAGTGTGAAGACAAAGGAAAGTAGCCCACACTGTCTCATATGTCTCCTTGCTGGAGAATGTCTGTCTGATGTCACAGTGATGGATCTGGAAGCCGTAGACTCTGCCCCAGGTGACAGCTAATTAAAGTGGGGTGGATCCCTTGGCCCTAAATGCTGCAGTGATATTAAATGGGTTGGTGATATTCTTCTTCCTAGGAAGTTGGAATTGGCCTTAAAGTGTGATGTATTTTTTCTACTGATTATTTAAAAATGAGAGTATGCAAATTGGGGAGCTACTGGGCAGCTGCATTTGGCCACATTTGACTTGGCTCTCTAAGTCAGCCAAAGCCTGTCTGAGAGGCAGCGTAAAGTGGACACATGGAAACAGAGATGGAAGACCATCCGGCCTCCGAAAGAGAGTAAAGAAGCGTTTTGACCGGTTTCCAGCTTGTGGCTCCAGATCCTTGTTGGAAGGCTTGGCTGTGTTCTGTAGCCTTCAGTTCAAGCCATGCACCTGGTTTAAGGCAACAAAAAGAACCTGATTAAGACACATTTGTGTGAACTCCTCTCGAGTAGTGGAATTACGAAGAAGCAAGTGAGTTTGTTGGGGGAACTGTTGGCCTTGCGTGAGTGGGTGGGTTTTCACACAGGCATCTCCATTCTACTCCCAGTGGCTGATTTTGTTTTTTTCAAATGCAGATCACTTTGTATAGGGATGTGTTGGCAAGTTTTCTGGTCCTGGGCAAAAAAGGTGTGGCATGTATGGACACATCAGCATTTCAGATAGACGGCCTAATGGGAGGGAAGAGCCGGATGAGTCTTGTGTGTGCGTGTGTGTGTGCGTGTGTGTGTGTGTGTCCAGATCAGCCAATGGGAAGAAGGAGAGTTTTAAGTGGTTCTGTGAACTTGCATGGCCCCTTTCTATACCAGTGTTTATGGATGCTGTTCATGGGAGAAAGAGTTCATTTAGTAAAGCAATGAAGTCCAAAGAGTTTTGTTAAGTGTAAGACTGAAGTCAGCTTGGACCTGGAAACCCTGAGAAGTGTTCACCCTTGGCTACTGTCTTACACTCTGGGAAAAGGCTGCTGTAACCTTGCTTGGCCGCTGTGAGAGAGAGGCACCCATGTCCTATATAGCCTACTTCCCCAGAGAGTCTACACCTTAAGCCCTCACCCCACATCCTGCCTCCCCCTAAGTGCCTACTTCCCCAGAGAGCCTACACCTTATGCCTACACCCCACATCCCGCCTCCCCCTAAGCGCCTACTTCCCTAGAGAGCCTACACCTTATGCCCACACCCCACATCCCGCCTCCCCCTAAGCGCCTACTTCCCTAGAGAGCCCACAACCTATTGCACCCATGCCTACTTCCCTAAGTCGCTATCCTACTTCTATACACACGCCCCCCTATCCTATGCCTGCCCTTAGCCACACCCTATTGCCTACTTCCCTAGAGAGCCTACACCTTATGCCTACACCCCACATCCGCCTCCCCCTAATGACCTACTTCCCCTAGAGAGCCACACCTTATGCCTACACCCCACATCCCGCCTCCCCCTAAGCGCCTACTTCCCTAGAGAGCCTACACCTTATGCCCACACCCCACACCCCCTAACCCTCGCTACTCCTGAGCTCACCTAATGCCACCTGACTGCCCTGACCATCCTCACCTATTTCCCCTATGCGCTTGAGCCCTTTTGTCCACACCCTGTTGCCTAATTTCCCCTTCAACGTCTGCCAAAGCAGCCATATTGTTGCAGGCTCTCTTGCTCCCAGTTAGATGCCAGACTGCTGTGCCCTAAAATAAAACCTGAGTTATCTTTAATGGAGTCCTGAATACTTTTGCATGCCAGGGTCTTCCCTCAAAATGAACCTAACAGTAAGAACTAAATAAGAGCATTCAGTAGGTGTGAACTGCCAGTGAATTGCAACTGCCACTGCCGTTTGTTTCCTACCTCCCTTCTTCCCACTTCCTCCTCTTCTCTCTTCTCTTTCCCCTCCTCCTCCTCCTCTCCCTCCTCCTCTCCCTCCTCCTCTCCCTCCTGGTTCTCCCTCCTCCTCCTCTCCCTCCTCCTCCTCTCCATCTCCCTCCTCCTCTCCCTCCTCCCTCTCCTCCTCCTCTTACCCTCTCCTCCTCTTCCTCTCCCTCCTCATCCCTCCTCTCTCTCCCTCTCTCCTCCTCTCCTCTCCTCCTCTCTCCCTCCTCTCTCTTCCTCTCCTCTCCTCCTCTTCTCCTCCCTTCCCCTCCTCCTCCCTCCATCCTCTCTCTTCCCTCCTCCTTCCTCTCTCTCTCCTCCATCTCCTACCTCCTCTCCCGTCTCCTTCCTCCTCCCTCCCTTTTTTTTTCCCCTCCTCCCTCCTCTCCTCCTCCTTACTCCTCCCCCTCTCTCGCCTCCTTCTCTACCCTCCCTCCCGCTCCTCTCTCCTCCTCTCCACTCCTCCTCCTTCACCTCCTCCTCTTCATTCCTCCTCTCCCTCCTCCTCTCCCTCCTCCTCCTCTCCCTCCTCCTCTCCCTCCTCCTCACAATCTTCTTTCAGGACTACTGCTAATACTGTTGATGTTGTTGCTCTTATATGGGGTACTAAGGCCAGGGCCCTGACACCTGCTATTTTCCTAATACCAGTATAAGAAATATTAGATATTAGCCTTTTCTTTCAAGCCATATACAACTTGGAACTTGGTTTAGGACAAAGAATTCTAATCTTTTAATCCCACCACACCCTGTAAGACTTTTGTTTAAGGAAAGGTCTGATGCATTCCTGAGCCTGATGGCCTGGTGTGGTGGAACTCTTCTCTCTTAGAAGATTCTTTTAAACCACCCAGCCTGCAAAGACTGTGAGGTCTCTTATGTCAGGTATAAAAGCCCACCAAGTTTCCAGGTTCAGTGTATACTTCCTGGATCTGACTGACCATGCAAGTCATCCTTTTGCAAAAGAAAAATCTGTCTTGCTAAGTTACTTTAAATTTGCATGTTCTTTGTGTGCTATGGATGGGGTCCTTGGACATCAGATTTTATTTCTTTTTCTTTTTTTGTGTGTGTTTTTGACACAGGGTCTCCCTTTAGTCCCAGCTGGCCTAGAGCTTGCTAGTAGACCAGGCTGGCCTTAAACTCTCAGAGATCCACCTGCTTCTGCCTCCCAAATGCTGGGATTAAAGGCGTGTGCCACCATGGCCAGCAGATTTTATTTCTAACACAAGAAAAAGGAAGTGTCTGACATTTCTCTCATCTTCCCAGTCTGACCCTTTGCAGCTGACCCCAGATATGTGCCAGCTTGCTTCTTGACTCCCTAAAGATGGCATCTCTATGGTCTGTCATGCAAATTTCCCCCTCTTGGGACATGTCTCCAAGAAATCATTGTCACAGAACCAGGAAATTAGGTTAAAAATGATCCTTGGCGTTTGGTTGCATTACAGAACTAGCATTTCATCAAATCTATTTTTTTAATTTACTTATTATTTTTATTTTATATGTATGATTTAAGGGCACCAGTGTATGAAATACCTGTAGAGGCCAGAAGAGGGTGTTGGATACCCTGGAACTGGAGTTATGGATGGTTGTTCACCATCATGTGGGTGCTGGGAATTGAACCCAGGTCCTTTGGAAGAATAGCGAGTGGAGTGTTCTTAACCACTGAGCCATTCCTCCAGCCCCATCTCCATTGCTGCTATATGCTCCCCAGACTAGCGCACTTCCTGTAGGGCTGACAATGTCCTGCTACGGTTTTATGAGGTTTACCAGGTTGAACTGTACTTCACTGGAGTTTGAATTCTCAGCCTCTGGAAGCACACAGAGCAGGTCAAAGGTCATGCTCACCAGGGGCTGGAGAGATGGCCAGGTGGTTAAGAGCACCTACTGCTCTTACAGAGGACCCGGGTTTGATCCCCAGCACCCACATGGCAGCTGAGAACCGTCTTAACTCTAGTTCCAGGGGAATCCAACACCCTCTTCTGACCTCCACAGCATTGCACGACACGGTTGCACAAACCTACATGCAGACAGTACATTCATTCACATACAAAAATAAATTAAAAAATAAAAAAAAAAGAAAAAAATGGTCATGCTCACCACAGAAGCCAGCTGAGGTCCGTTCCACGTCTCGCATGGTGCTTGGACCCTAGTGTTTTGCTCCCACGTACCAGCATCCCTTTTAAAAGAGAGGCCATTTAAAATTGGACACCTGCTTCCTGCATTGGTCAGATAGCAGAGCAAGTGTGACTCTATCCATCTATTAATCTGCACATGACATTATTTCTATTAATGCAATCTAAGCTTGAATTAACATCTTTTTCACTTTGAAGTAATAAAACAGGCTAGTTCAACAAAAACCTTGAAGTTCTTTTCACATAAAATATTATTGTATTTTCTCTTATTCCTATGAAGTAGATATTTTGAATTCCTGTTCATTAGTCTATTTATTTCAGTTACAAGTGATTTCCTTTGTGTGTCATCAAAGGACCTATTAAAAAGCTTAGCATTCATTGTCTTACAGCAGCTAGTTTCTTACAGGATGATCCTTGAATGACACAGAAATTCTCTCGTGACTTAATTTTTGCATCTTGGTATCAAGCCCTCTCTTATTGTCTATATTAGCCATTTCAGAAATCTTTTGGGGGTTTTATTTACTTATTAATTATGTTTTGAGACAGGGTCTCTCTGTAGCCCCAGCCAGCCTGGAATTCACTATGTAGTCCAGGTTGGCCTCTATCTCTTAGCAATCTGCCTGCCTCTGCCTCCTGAGTGCTAGGATTAAAGGCATATACCACTATGCCCCATGATAGCCATTTTAAAATCTAAGCAGGCCACCAAATGTACTTCATCAAATTTTTGCCTCACAGAAAATGCCTGTACCTTCCTTGTGTGCTGCTGAATACCAACTCATCCTTAAAAACCCAGTTCAAATGTCATCTCCTCCATGAAGCCTTCGACGATTCCACTCTCTATGACCACAGAAAGGCTTACAGCACTGTGCTTTTCCCATCCTGTAGAGTCAGGATCATAGTTAGATTCAAGTGCTAAGAAAAGCCATTTTCCTAGACTCACATATTTCCAAGAATAATGTATCAGTTATTGGTAGTCCATTTCTCTGTGTGCAGTTACAGCACTAGGACTTTGCATTCACACTGAAGCTGAGTCCCTGTAACACACATTGTTGGTGTTCCACCATCTTCCTGTGTCCATCTATGTCTTTTTACCAGAGGTTTTTCTCTGGCCTCAAAAAAGAATGCTCAGCCAGTGTTGTTTAGGACAGGCTTAAATTGCAGAGGACCAGGCCTCTGTGGTGGCTGTCAACCAATAGAGAGCAGCTGGAGACTATGTGCTCAAACTCCTGGCTTCTTGGGTAGGATGACTCTGTGCCTATTCTGTTTCTCAGCTGCCCCAGAGGATGCAGCACCAGATGGCCTCTGCAGTCACCTGCTCACTACTGTAGTGCTTTGAATCTGCTTCTTCCCATCCCTGTGCTGCGACTTGCTGCCGTCATGCCTCACCTACTGTAAGGTTATGGTGCGCTCCCCCCGGAATGAAAAGCCACGAGGTCTAAGCTTTTGGGAGCAAAGTTTAATTCAGAGTAGCCGGGGCTGGGCTCAGAGGAGAGGTAGAACGAGCCAAGCACAGAATGGCGTCTGGCTTGGGAATTTAAGGGAGAAGGTGGGAGTGAGATTCAATGGGAGTGAGGATGGGTCGGAATCTGGAATCTGGCTTCCAGAAGGGCGAGGTGGAAGATTCCTGGGTAATTGGTGGTGGCCTGCTTTAGCATAGCCAAAGGCTATGCCTGGTATTGCAGGTTCTTGGGCAACTTGGATCTTAGGTGGCTGCATTCCCATGGGCTTCTGGAGCTCACACCTTGACATTCCAGCCTTTTGTTCCTATAGGGAAAAGGGGCGGAGGTCCGTCTTCTGTAGCTACTTCAAGCTGGACTGGGGAGAAGTTCTGGGGGAACAGCTGTCAGGCTGGAGGGTTAGAGTCCAGTTTTTTATTTTGGCTGCTTGGGGTACTCTGCCTGGTGGGTTTGGTCCAGATCGATAGTGGCCAGTATTTAGTGGATGTTTTCTCTGCAACTGAAAGGACAAGCTGGTTGAGTCTTACATGAGTATACCAGTGCAGGGACTTCACAGTACAAACAGGGGGCTACAGGGTGCATTAGCAATTGGAGGGTCCCGGTCTAGGGAATGCAGAGGGAAAA
>VZQC01013512.1:388977-473820 GCA_009823505.1 Rhizomys pruinosus
AATTTATTTATAATAATTAAAGAACTGACAATACAAAGGTATTAGTGCTGTTTCTTGAGGGAAAAATTGAGGGAAGCCATGTGCACTGTCCAAGGTTACCAGAGTATGAATGAATCCAGGGATTTTAAAAGTGGCTCTGGTCAGAAGGATGGTGGCATGAGCAAGGAAGAAAAAAAAATGTTAGGAACCTGTAAGGGTAAGAAAATCAGGTCTTCAGACGTCTGAAACACGAAAAAAACTGGAAGAGAAAATTTTTAGTTGTAATACCTGTGGAAAAATAATTTGGACAAAGAAATAAAACCTTCATATAAACAGTGTAGAAACCTAGGAACCCGGGTTTCAAATTAGGCCTTCGAAAAAAAAAATTTGGAGTTTTTTTGGTTTTTTGTTTTTGTGCAAACTATAGATAAAAAGTTTGAAAGTGGCACTTTGTTTTGACAAAAACACAGAACATGGACACATGACAGTTACAAAGCACATTGAAGAAGGTTATGACAAACGGTTATATAACACAGACAGGTTTGGAAAGACACATAACTTAACTGTATCCATTAACTCTGGACATGGGAAAATCCCCTTTATATTAAAGTTGTCCTCTTGTCCAGGGCTTTAGACAATTATTACATTTACAAAGAATCACTTGGAGTTTAAGACATTTGCTTAGGTGGAAAAGACTGTATGTTTTACTGTGCTTTGCAGCAACACCTGTTCTGCATACACCTGCGAAGGATGGTGGACTGGGTTAGCAGGAAAATCTGATGGCTTGTGCATATTATCTGTTAATTTAATGAGAATGTATTTGGTTAGTGGAAAAATCAAAGTCACCTGAAATTACTGCCTGAGGCAAAAGCTGGATGCAGGTGGGACGGCGTTGGTCAACACACCTTTAATCTCAGACTCAGGGCTTGTATCCTGAAGCAGACAAAATGGATTTATGAAATTTAAAGAAAGAAAAAAAAAACAATGAAATGGAAAATGCAAAAAAAAAAAAAAAAAAAAAAAATTTAGGCAAGTTTTGTAAACAAAATAGTAAAAACCGAATTGTTAAAGGATCAGAATATGTCATTAAATAAATTGCAAGAAGTTAGAATATAGAAATATAGCCTTAGTTATTACAAGGTCTGACGTAAATATTAGGCTTCCTGCGACGTAGGTCTTACTGTGGCCCAGCAGAATGGGGCAGGTGTTGCGGCAAGACTGGGCGAGAGAGAGCTGATACGAGAGTGTACAAGTAAAGTTTTTTAGCCTCAGACAGAGGGAGAGAGGGAGGATACAGGGAAATGAAGTGTAGGATGATGAAGAGAAACTAGAGAGATGGAGATGTCTGGAAAGAATACTCGGCTGGCAAGGTCAGGAGTTGCAAAATGTTCATGGAGGGGACAGGCAGAAAGAGGCGGAGAAGATGAGGGGAAGCAGAGAGAGTACGCACAAAACATGAGGTCCTCTGAAGCAGCAACGGGAGGCTAAAATGAAGGAAGAATTGGAGGGTAGACAGGCAGGAGAGAAGGAGGGAACGGACGACGGAGGAGAAGGCAGGAGAGATCGCCTTTGCGCGGGAAGCCCAGTTCAAGCCTGTGGATTTAAAACAATCGGAGTGGGTCTAATGTGAGAGAACGCAGAGGGAGAAGGGAGGGTACAAGGGGAATGAAGTGTAGAGAAATGAGAGGGGGGCATTGTCTGAGAAATACTGGCTGGCAAGTCCAGGGTTGCAAAATGTAGAGCATGCTTTACTTTCACCTTGGGACTGCCAGGGTGAGCGCCTGCAGACACGTGGTGGGACCAGATAGCAGGCAGGGGACAGAGAGAAAGGGGTGAGGATGGGGACAAAGACAGAGACGGAGAGACCCACACACATAGAAAGCCTAGGTCTGGCCACCCAAGTAAAAAGCAGAGGTGGAGTTCTGTTCTAGTGTATAGGGAGGGGACAGGGTCTTGAGAGGAATAGAGGACATGAGTGAAGGGTAAAGAATATGCCTGTGCACACAAAGCAATTCTGACCATTTACCAGAGCGTCTGGCAGAAGGCTCTCAAAGCTGAGAATTTGGAGATCTAAGGTACCTGTCTCAGGCAAGACATATTGTTAGCTAATTGGTAATCCTGGCCAGATAGTGGAGCAAAGTCTCACAAGGACCTTAGGGTTGATATCTTGGAGAGGTTTAGTTTCCTTTAAAGAGTGTAGGAGACACCGAAGGGATGTGAGGCCCAGGGCCTCTGTTTTTAGAGTGTGAGGGCTCCCATATTAGGATCAGAGATGAAATGAGGAGGGAGGAGGGAGAGGGAGAGGGAGGAGAGTGAGAGCGGAGAGTGGAGAGGAGAGGGAGGAGAGGAGAGGAGAGCGAGAAGGAGAGTGAGGAGAGAGAGTGAGAGAGAGAGAGATGAGAGAGATCTGGTGAGGAGTAGGAAGGAAAAATAGATTCTTTTAGTTCAGTACCGTCAGGCAAGACCTAAGGCGCGTCCGCCTTAGATCTAGGTGGCGCTCAGAGACCCCAGGTCTGTGTGACCGGTGTGGAAATCTCCGAAATTGGGGCTTGCATATCTGTGAAGTCGGCTCCCGAAAATCACAGAGGAGGCAAGAATTCGGCGTCCAGAGTCTGTCCCCAGCGTCGCCTGGTAATAGACAGCAAACTGGACAGGGAAAAGGGGCAGAGTTCCTGACTTTAGCCGCACTCAGGGATCCAAATGTAACAGAACGCCGAGGCTAAAAGAATGAAAAGAGGATCGTGAGAGAGAGGAGTTTAGAACAGGAAAGCTGTCTCGAGGCGGAGAGGGGGCAGCTAGAGGGGGCAGAACATACACAGGTTTACACAGAAGGTAGGGGCCCTGCCGGAGATAGAATCGTCCCCTCACTCGGTGCCCGATCCGGCCAGGTCGCGAGGCGACTTAGGAAGTCTTACCAGCAAGGGCCACACATATAAACCCCGTGCTCGGTCACCAAGTATGTGGTGAGTGCCCGATGAGGTTAAAAGACTTGCAGCGGAACCGGCGGGTTGGGGCCCAGTCAGATTCCGTAGCCCAAGAGCAGTGGAACTGTAACACGCACTCAACTTTCACACCCAGTCACACGGGAATAGAGTAGGGTAGGATAAGGGGAGAGAAGTACCTGTGGCCGAATTCTGTTGGATGTTGTCGAGGCCTGCGCTCGGTGTCTGGCTTACCGGCTACTCCTGAACCGTGCTCCAAGGGGCGGTCTCCGGGGGGGGGGGGAGGCGATCCGAGTCACCGGCACCAGAATGTAAGGTTATGGCGCGCTCCCCCCGGAATGAAAAGCCACGAGGTCTAAGCTTTTGGGAGCAAAGTTTAATTTAGAGTAGCTGGGGCTGGGCTCAGAGGAGAGGTAGAGCGAGCCAAGCACAGAATGGCGTCTGGCTTGGGAATTTAAGGGAGAAGGTGGGAGCGAGATTCAATGGGAGTGGGGATGGGTCAGAATCTGGAATCTGGCTTCCAGAAGGGCGAGGTGGAAGATTCCTGGGTAATTGGTGGTGGCCTGCTTTAGCATAGCCAAAGGCTATGCCTGGTATTGCAGGTTCTTGGGCAACTTGGATCTTAGGTGGCTGCATTCCCATGGGCTTCTGGAGCTCACACCCTGACACCTACCAATCAGCAAGCACTTGAATGCCAGTCTCGAGCTCTGTTTCAGAGGGAGCTCAAAGCTAGGCAGCTCTGTTGCAGGTGAGAGAAGTGAGGCTCAGCAAGTTGCATGGGTTATGCAAGTCACTCAGCAGAGCTAGGAATAAAGCTTCTCTGAGTCGAAGACACACTATGTTTCTTTTTGGGTCTTTTTGAGTCAAGGTCTCCCTGTGGCCCCAGCTGGCCTGGAACTTGCTCTGTAGACCAAGCTGGCCTTAAACTCAAAGAGATCCGCCTGCCTCTGCCTCCAAAGTGCTGGGATTAAAGGTGTGCACCATCACGCCCGGTTGAAGACACACTTTCTGGGACTGGGAAGGAGAAGGAATCTGAGCAGGTGGATCTCTGATTGAGAGTATTCATGGCTTGAACCCCCATTCTTGCCCTTACTCACCACTCATTCTTGCCCTTACTCACCACTTGAACATGAGCCAGTGCACATGCCTCCAAAGGGCAGTAAAGTGACACTGAATAATTGAATTCTGAACAAGCCAGATTAATGCAAATATCTGACAAATTGATTTAATTGCATTCACATACAATAAGGCTGAGCTCTAAAAGGTCAGCGAGAAAATGGGAAAGGACCCCTGGGAACTTCCAGAGAGAGGCTGAGTTTAATACACATTCATCACATTTTATCATCTAATTAGTCTACACAATGCCAAACTGATAGACGGAGGCTTAAAGCAGTGTATTGACTGATGATTTGCTTGGCATCTATCATATCACCTTAAGGCTGTCCCTGTCATGGGCAGCCAGAAGTTATTTAGTGGCTCAGCAGAAAAGGTTATGCATTTGGAGAAATTGTTTTCTATGAGGGATTTGAAGCTCCAAAAACATTTTTACCCAGGCACAGAGGCTGTCTCTGAGGGCTACTGTTGAATAGCTTGCTACAAAGGCACACGCTGGAAGCCAACTTCCACTTGCTTCCTCCCCTCTGCAGAGGGACTGTTTATAAATGATAATGTACAGAATGCCCTGTTACGCTGTAAAATATTTAACTCAGGTGATTTACTCAAATCAGCTTTGCATGGAAGTACTGGGGGGGGAGAAAATGTTTTGGAGAAGTCAATAAGGACGCCAAATGGATCCTGTAAATTTAGCCCATTAGAAATGAAAACATGGATTTCAATCTACCAGTTTACATGGTCTTGGGCTCTGTTAAAATGCTGGCCCTGCTCTTTTCTCTTTAACAATGCTGAGCCTGAGAAGATGGTGGCGGGGCTGTGCTCCAGCAAGCTGTGGTCAACATGATATGTTAATTGTTTGCTTTCTTTTATCCTTTGGAAAGCTCTTCTATTGTTACCACCCTGGGCTTTGGTTTCCTCATCAGTAACTGAAATGGCCCAGTGAGGTGAATTTGAAATGCGCTTATGTATGCAAAATACCTCTTGAATTAAATTTCCATAGCAATCTGGGTTATCGTTGCTATGGGGGTATGTACAGCTTTAGCATACAATGCAGCATTATGTTGTGTAAGAGATTTCTTTTAAGCTGCTCCCCTAGCCTGCATCTTTATTTATCTTTTTGTTTATAGTTAATGTCTTTACATTTTTCTGCTTTTGCCAACCTGACTTCACGACGCTGTCTTCACAGCCAGTCCTGTGATTCTATCTAGCTTCTGAAATGACTCTCATTAGGGTTATCAGTGACTTTAGTGTTATTAAATGAAATGCCAGCTTTAAGACCTTATCCTACACCACCTATCAGTGGATAATGCTAATTACTCCCTCTTGGGAACTCTCTTTGTCCTTGTTCTATTGCTTTGTTTATTTTCTTCCTACTTCTTCCATATTCGCTTTTCATTATCCTTTGTAGGATCACCCTTTAGTCAGCTTTCTGTTCTTGTGACCAAATGATGAGATAAATCACTCACGCAGAGGACAGGTTTGTTCAGGTTCCTGGCTTCAGAGGTTCCACTCTATCGTGCTTATGCTCCTCTGTTCCTGTGTGTGTATGTGGTGGGGTCGAATGCCATGGTGGGGAGGATGAGGTGGAGCAAATCTGCTTACCTCATGACAGCTGGGAAAGAGGGAGAGAGGAAAGAGAGAGAGAGAGAGAGAGAGAGAGAGAGAGAGAGAGAGAGAGACTAAATACTCCCCTCAAGTCCATAATCCAGTGATCTAGAGCTATTTATGCCAACTTGGGTGGGTCCACCTCTAAAAGTTTCCATCGCTCCCAATAGTCCATTAAGTTTTGAATCCACCAATGGCTTAGTCATTGATGAGATCAGAGCTGTCATGATCTAATCACCTTTCAAAGGCTGCACCATTGAACACTGTTGCATTGCGGCTTTCAGCACAGGAGCTTGTGGATCGCCATCTCAAGTGAGTGTGGGGTCCAGAGCTCCTATCTAAGCTCACTTTTCTTTCCTACATGTCCACTCAGCCTGATCACCTAAATAGTCAGTGAACCGCTGACTTTGAAGCCAGCCATTTTATCCCTCAGCTCGGGATGTCTGGTAGACCTCAGCAAACCTCTCGGTGGCCTTCCTGTTCTCAGGCTTGAGTAGGCTCCTTTCCTTACATTCTTCTCCTGGTCTTCTACAATATTTCTTGCTCATGACAAAGTGAATGTTCTCAACACTCCAAATCTAGATTTTCATAAACTAGAAAGTGTTTAAACTCATCCCTTTCCCCTTGAAACTGATGAAAAACAAAACAAAATTTTTTTTAAACCAACAGTACAATTCTACATTCAATAAAAATAGGAAACACATAAAGTTCCAAACTGCGCTCTACAGAGAGTATCTGCTAAATATGGCTAAACCTGACCAAATCAAGGGCTTCTGTCTAGAGGAGATGAACGTCCATAGATCTCAATCAGCATGCTGAGCTCTCCAAATATAAGTGGCACATATGGTGTCTGAAAAACTGGGAGTATGAGTGGGCTGCAGAAGCAGATCTGAGTCCACTGAAATGCCACACAGTGGTGGGAGGTGATGTAGGAACTGTGTAGGCATGTAACATCAACAAGGAGCAAGACATGGATGCAGCAGAGAGGAAAGAAGGAGAGACGGAAGGAGGCAGAAGACAAATAAACACTAAGTCACAAGATTAAAGCTAGCAAGATAAGCCAGGCGTGGTGGCACACGCCTTTAATCCTAGCACTTGGGAGGCAGAGGCAGGCAGATCCCTGTGAGTTCAAGGCCAGCTTGGTGGTCTACATAGTGAGTTCTAGGCCAGCTGGAGCTACAGGGAGACACTGTCTCAAAAGGACACACACACACACACACACACACACACACACACACACACACAGAGGAGGGGAATGCTAGCAGCAGACTAGTAGCCTGGGTATAAATTTGGGAAAAATGCGCTCTGAGACAGAACATCTGATTCTGAAGCCAACTGTCCCGGCTCATCCTCCCAGTCTACCCTTCAGTCTGTCCCCAAGCCCTCAGCTTCTCCAGAAGACATGAATTCTGTCCAAAGACAAGAAAACCTGGAAAACCAGCCACTTTCTGATTGGATGTAAGGTCTTCTTTATAGGATGGAGCCCATATCTGACATTTTTTTTTTAATTTTATTTTATTTATTTCGGTATGTGTATCAATGTACTGTCTGCATGCAGGTCTGTGCACCCGTGTCGAGCAATGCCGCGGAGGTCAGAAGAGGGTCTCGGACTCCCCTGGAACTGGAGTTCTCCTGGAATTGGAGTTTCAGACGGTTCTCGGCCGCCATGTGGGTGCTGGGGATCGAACCCGGGTCCTCTGTAAGAGCGGTCGGCGCTCTTAACCGCTAGGCCATCTCTCCAGCCCCCATATCTGACATTTATATCAGGCTTAGAACCCTGAGGCTAGACAGGTCGCAGGGCATAGGAGAGCGTCTGGTACTAGTTTTCTACTAAATAGTTACCATGTTAAGCTGACTCCTATACTCATTAATGCACTTCTGGACTCTCGCCAGAGAAGTTTCCTTATGCAGCAGGTGATTAACAGAGAAACCCACAACTGACCAATATGTAGAGAACAAAAGGCTGCAGTGCTGATCAATGCGGCAGAGGGAGCTGAGATATTGTAGGAGCCCGAGGAGGTGGATGGCCACAAGGAAATAGTTTTCCAGCTAGCTGGTGGTTTGAATGAGAATATCTCCCAAAGGGACCAAGTATTTGAACACTTTATCCCGAGTTATTGGTGCTGTTTTGAGAGATCTTAGAAGATGTGGCCATGCTGGAGGAAGCACGTCACTAGGGGGCAGCCTTAGAGAGTTCTTAAGCTTTGCCCGATCTCCAGGCACTCCTTCCTGTGCCTGCCTGGAGATGAGTCTGATTTTTGTTCCTGTTCCAGCCACCTGATGCCACCACAGCTCCCCACCGTGATGGATTCTAATTCCCTTGGAACTGTAAGCCCAAATAAACTCTTCCTTTTATAAGTTCCCTTGGTCACAGTGTTTTATCTCAGCAATAGAAAAGTAATACCATAGGTTAACCAAGCTTCCATGGATGAACCCACACAGAAGGACATTTGGAAACACAAATTAAACTCAGTAGGCTTTATTATATATATAATGGAGTATATTAAATTGGATGGAGGAAATAAGAGGAGGTGTGGGGAGGGGAGGGGATCTAAACAAAATAAAAATATATTGTATGAAAATCTCGAAAAAAATTAAAAAAAATTATAAAAAGAAAATCCAGAAAAGTAAGCAAACAATGCAGGAGAGGGCTGGGAAAATGGGGAACAAAAAGAACATTTCCTAAAACAGTTTTTTATTAATTTTATTTATTTCTGTATGTGTATGAATGTACTGTCTGCATGCAAGTCTGTGCACCCGTGTCATGCAATGCCGCGGAGGTCAGAAGAGGGTCTTGGATTCCCCTGGAACTGGAGTTCTGGAATTGGAGTTTCAGACGGTTCTCAGCCGCCATGTGGGTGCTGGGGATCGAACCCGGGTCCTCTGTAAGAGCGGTCGGCGCTCTTAACCTCTAGGCCATCTCTCCAGCCCCCCAAAAGAACATTTCCATAGAAACTCAGATTAATTAATGAAAATCAAGTGAGAGGAGCGATGGTTCCAGGAAGGCTGTGGAGGAACGAGGCGCTAGGGATGGCGCAGCTGCTGAGCCGGTGCTGCTCTTCTGGAGGACCGCCTCAGGTGGCTCACAGCTGCCAGGAATTCCAGCTCTAGGGAATCCGGAGCCCATTAGCATCTGAGGGCACTGTGCTTACATGCACGTTCCCATAGCCACATCCATGTAATTAAAAATCCATAGGAGGGGTGGAGAGATGGCTCACAGACAAATAGCTGCTCTTGCAGAGGTCCAAGCACCCACATGATGACTAACTATTCCAGGGAATCCGATGCCCTCTTCTGGCTTCCACAGGTATTGCAGGGCAGCTGTGCACTTACAAATGCGTGGAGGTGAAACACTCAGACACACGAAATAAAAAAGTAAAAATTAGGGGGCTGGAGCGATGGCCTAGCGGTTAGGAGCGCCGACCGCTCTTGCAGAGGACCCGGGTTCGATCCCCAGCACCCACATGGCGGCCGGGAGCCGTCTGAAACTCCAATTCCAGGAGGACTCCAGTTCCAGGGGATTCCGACGCCCTCTTCTGACCTCCGCGGCATTGCACGTCACGGGTGCACAGACTTGCATGCAGACAGTACATTCATACACATACGGAAATAAATTAAAAAAAAAAACACTAAAAAAAAAGTAAAAATTAATAATAAATAAAAACAATGAGAAGAAGCTTTACCACTCCCGTGTATATGCCAAAGGATGGCAAGTTCTATCGCACATCCTTGCTTATTTCAGCTCTGTTAAGCAGCTTTAAAGCCCACTGTTGACTAGATAAAGAAAATGTATCACATACACAGGACAGACATTGAGGGGGTCATTTTGAGATAGGGCCTCCCTGTAGCCTCAGCTGGGCTGGAACTCTCTATGTAGACCAGGCTGGCCTTGAACTCACAAAGATACACCTGCCTCTGCCTCCTGAGTGCTGGCACACAATAAACTTTTAATCAGCAATAAAGAAAAATAAAATCATGTCATTTGCACCAAACCAGATGTAAGTGGAAATTATTGCATTAAGCAAAGTAACCCAGACTTCAGATAGTATGTGTGATTCTATATATATATATATATATATCCTAGATTTTAATTTTTATATAGGTGGGTTAGGTTCATGGAGCTGAAAAGGGGAACAGTGAGGTCTTAAGGTGGGTGGGGAAGGGATGAGAAAGAAGGTATTCAGAAGAGAGGAAAGAAGAACACCAGCTACCGGCTGGTAAGAAGGTTGGGCGGGGGAGAGTGAGGAGGATAATCAATAAAAACAAATCTCTGTGGAAACCCTACAAAGAAGTGAGCACTTAAGAACCCAGAAATTAATAGAAGATTTTAAAAAGATTAGAAGAAATGACAGAAGTAGAGAAAAACAAAGGAGGAACACGGAATCACGACAGGCAGGATGAAAGCAGACAAGAACAGGAAGTGCTGTGAAAACACAAACCAGAAAGACACAATAGAGGTCAGGGGAAAAATTCACCATGAAGAGCAAGCAATAGGATTGGAGGGAGAGGAAGCTGCAGTGCACAGATACCTGACAGGCTGGAGAAAGACAGCTGAACTCGTGGAATGGAAAAGCTGTATATTGTGGTGAAAAATCCAAGAAAGGAAGAATTGGGTCTGTGAGCTGACAGGTGAGACTCTGACCACCAAACTTCCAATGTTTGGTATTTGGAATGGGAAAGGCACAGTATGAGCTAGGAAATACTGATGACATGATCGTGATGCCTGTGGTAAAGTTACTAGGTAGCAAGGAAAGAAAACGAAGATCTTTAGGATAGATATGAGTGTTGGGAAAAGCCCTAAGAGACAGGGAAAGGTGCGGGGGGCAGATTCATCTTCCGGAAGTGTCCAAATGAAAGACGTGGCTCTCAGAAGTAATATAATCATGATATTTGATCACAAAATCCAATTCTCTTTGGAATTTTCACCACACAAAGATGATTAAAAGGGAAAAAATGCAAGAAATATGAATGCCTACTATAAAACAAAATAAGAAAGTAAATTTCAAAAAGCTTTGGTGTTGTTCACCGCAAATTAAAAAAAATTCTTGCATCCTATGGAACATGAGACTAAAAATAACATCAAGATTTTGTGAAGACATATCTGGCTATGAGAAAATCAGAAATAAAAGTTGGGCACACAAGTGAGTTTTCATTGCATTCATTTAAGAGTTATAGCTTAACCATAATAGTAAAGTACAGAATGACAGAAAGGGAAATTGAACTGAAAGAATGAAGATGACACATTGTAGAAGTTTTCTGTTTGCAGAAGAAAATGGCAAGGAATAGGAGCTAAAATAGAACAAGATAATAGTAATAAAATTCTGAAAGTGGTGACTATGTAGGACAAGGGACTTTTTCAAACTATTGTGTAATTTCCAGTTACCAAAGATAAGTTCAGACAAATGTGGGGGGGGGGATGCTTAGGACTTAGAGAAAACTGAAATGAGAAAATCAAGATGTCAGACAGAAAAGGTTGCGGAAGACTGGGGACTCTGCAACCTTATCTACTGCTGGGGCCGGTTCAGCTGGAACAGCCCGGGAGAATCCACTGGTGACAGATAGGCTGACAGCTGAGTGTGGATGTCACGTGACTAACATGTGAATTTCTGGGTATTTCTGTCGAAGTATCATGTGCATTTTCAACCTGACAATTATGATACTATCCATCAAAGTGCTATTTGTTGTAGTTGAAGATTTAAAGCTAGCTTAGTTTCAATAATTTAAGTACAAATAATAAGTAAAAGGTTTGCTCTTGACCCCATGGAATTATTTCATTATCAAGTAGATTCAGGTTAGAATTCGCCAATGAAAAGCATGTGGATTGATGTGTTGTAGAGTGTAAAAGTGTAAAAAGCAGAAGCGGTCTGCAGTATGGTACCACTTATGCAAATGAAATACATGAGTGCATGAAACTACATTGTCAGTTTCACAAGGACACATGGAAATGAAAGGCCACACATCTAACGACCTGAATAGTTGCCAAAGGGAAGGAGAAGGAGAGGGGAGTCAGAGGGGATGTGGAAATAAAAGAGAATAAACAGATATACACTGCGGAAAGGTCCCAAGAGACATATGATGAAGGTATATCATGCAATGGAAAATATGAGAAGCTCTGAGCTTGAATTCCATTTGAAAAACAGAAGGCCCAGCAGACACTGGAAAACAATCATGAAGACATCAACTGATAAAACATTTGAGCTTCAAAGAGAAAGAATGCTACAATTGTCAAGCAGAATGGGGTAATAAAATACCCAAAATAAGACCACGAAGGCTGGCCTCAGCCTGTGACCAGGGCTGATGGAGGATGACTCAGCCTGTGACCAGGGCTGATGGAGGATGACTCAGCCTGTGACCAGGGCTGATGGAGGATGACTCAGCCTGTGACCAGGGCTGATGGAGGATGACTCAGCCTGTGACCAGGGCTGATGGAGGATGACTCAGCCTGTGACCAGGGCTGATGGAGGATGACTCAGCCTGTGACCAGGGCTGATGGAGGATGACTCAGCCTGTGACCAGGGCTGATGGAGGATGACTCAGCCTGTGACCAGGGCTGATGGAGGATGACTCAGCCTGTGACCAGGGCTGATGGAGGATGACTCAGCCTGTGACCAGGGCTGATGGAGGATGACTCAGCCTGTGACCAGGGCTGATGGAGGATGACTCAGCCTGTGACCAGGGCTGATGGAGGATGACTCAGCCTGTGACCAGGGCTGATGGAGCTTAGCCCTTGCTGTCTTTCGCTTTCTTGTATGAAAGATGCTTTCAGGCTAATTTGCATATTTACGACCCAGAAATGGAATCCTCCATCCCTCCACAGACTTTTGAATCTTTTCAGTGGGAAAAGAGAACACGATCTGGGTACCACGGATGCCTAACACTCCTCTGAGTCCATCATTGTTTCTAGACTGTTCTCTGGAGGACGTGGCTAGGCCTTAGGGATTTTTTTTTTTTAAGATGAAATATATCCTATGTTTATCTACTCTGGTCAGGCCTAAGGGATTTTTCTCTGGTCTCCTGTTGTATGACACTTTTCCTGGGGAGACAGGGACAGACAAGCATCTGTTGACCCCAGATATGAGACCTGTGACAGATCAAAGTAACAATGCTACAAAAGTGCTTATTGGGGTTACTTACAGGACTATGAGGAAGGGGTTAGAAGGGGAGCGTGAACTACTCACAGGCAGATGCAGCCCCTAAAGCCCGCGTCCGCACAGGTGATGACCCAGAAACGGGAGCTCTAGAGCTCTCAGTACAAGTTGAGGCAGCTTGGCAGGCCAAGGAGCTGGTTGGCTGATGGCCGGCCACCTCCAGGCATCTCTGCCTCCTCTCTTCTCTCCAGCACTTACTGCTTCCATAACCTTGGGGAAGGGCCCTGTGTATCTTGTTAGTCCTGGAGACTTAAGGATCCTCCCTCAAGGCTGGAATGTTCCAACTGGGAGGAAATCACTACACAACATCTCAGGAATCTCAGATCTGAGTTTCCACTGAACCCAAATGTCAGTCTTCAGCGAGACTGTTCTTACTTGATTCGGTATATTTTGGAATAACAGTAGCAACCCTACCACGTCAACACTGTTGCTGAAAGTGGAGACATTTCCTGTCCCATCTTTTTGTCCTTTGGATCCACTCAGGGATGTGGAGTCAAATTTCTGTGCTGGGGAATCCTGAAAGACTCCCTCGGTGGTGAGATTAGGATCCCCACTGAGGTCCATTTGCTCAAATGTACTTTTAGAATCTAGACACTCGATTTTTGTTTATTTGGCTTTCTTTTATAATTATGTCACAGCTTCAAAGACATATCTATAATGCAAGGTCTATTCATAGAGGTCTATTTAGTTCCTAATTCTTCCAACAGATTTTTATCTCCATTCCAATTGAACAATTTTAGGCGTTCAGGTTTCCTCTGTTTTTGAAATGAAAATATCAATTTGATAGATTTAACATATAATGGTATAGAAAAGCCTATATAAAATGTCATATGGTGTGATAATATTAAACATTATGTAAATGATGTAATCTAACATAATATATAATACTATATTAACACATTTTGTTGGTAGAATTGAATATATGATAGCATAACTATTTAACACATGTTAATTAGAGCATGTGCAGGTGAACATATTTGAATGAATGGTAGTGTAGTATACACATATTTCTCCATCTGGCCTTTCCATTTAATGATATATTCATCAGACCTCACTCCACATACCCAGTTTTGAGGGGAGAAATATTGTAATCTCAAAGTAAATTTATGTTTTAAAATAGAGAACAATGGAAAGATCATTTCCAGACATTTAAGGTCCCTGAAGTTTCTTATTATAAAAAAACCAAAGATGAATAAGCAGTGCAAGAATTTTTCCATCTCCTATGTAGATGAATTAAAATGAATAAATCTTAGAAAGGGAAATGTAAGGCCCACAAGGCTGGGCAGAAACTGATGGAATCCATCGAACATAGAATTAGAAGATGGAATTGTTGTCAATTAACAAGATGCAAATGTGAATAAACTTTGAAATATTCCCACAATAAAATAGTAATATTTGGAAAATGAGAACTTGAGCTTAAAATTTCAGATAATAACTGCGAAAGTAATAAAAACAAAGTGTGTTGTTTTCTCATCTATAGATACAATGGAGTCTTGATTTTAATAAGTGAAGCAATAGATATTCAGTTCTTAAAACTGAGATGCGAGCATGCCTCTAGGTCAAAGTGTGGGCCACAGAAGGACTTCTGTGGGTGACATGCAGGCTGAGGTGAGCTAGCAACCGTGCTCTGCTCACAGGCTGTGGCCAGTCTGCTGCCGCATCTCTTCAGCTTGAGACTGTGACCGCCTCCCTCTGGGTCTCCCTTCAGGGCCTTTTTAATTTCTGGATACGTGTGAGTTATAGTTTGTTGATGCATCTGGAATGCACCCAAATCCCATGTGCTGGAGGATTGGACCCCAGCTTATGGTGCTGTAGGAGGTGGTGGCATCTTTAAGAGGTAGGATGTAATGGGAGAAAGCTGCTTCATCTCTAGAGTGCCTGCGGAGGACCCCCAAAGCAGTTCTCCTCCACCATGATGTGCTGCCTCAGCGGAGACCTGAAGCAACAGGGCTGGAGTTCATTAGTGAAAGCCCTGAGACCATGAGCCAAGGCAGAACTTCCCTCCTAGTAAGTCAATCAAGGACTTTGTCACAGTGACAGAAAGCTGACAAGACAAGGCGTATTCGTAACATATGACAAAACACTTGTTTCATCCACTATAGCACAGCTTTTAAATGTGTGCTCTTTAATCCATCTGGAGTTGACTTTTGTACAGGGTGAGAGGTAAGGGTCTAATTTCATTCTTCTACAAGTGGTGATCCAGTTTTGCCAACACCACTTGCTGAGGATGCTGTCTTTCCTCCATTGTGTCTTCTTGGCCCCCTTGTCAAATATGAGATGGCTGAAATTGTATGTGCTCAAGTTTGGATCTTAAGTTTTGTTCCAATGGTCAACAGGTATGTTTATGTGCCAGTAACAAGCTGTATTTATGACTATAGCCCTGTAGTATAGTTTGAAGTCTGGTATAGAGATCCCCCCTGTGTTGCTCTTTTCACTCAGGGTTGTTTTGGCTATTCAGGGTCTTTTGTTTTTACAAATGAAATTAAGGACTGTTTTTTCCAAGCCTGTGAGGAAACTCTTGGGGATTTAATTGGGATTGCATTAAATCTATACAAGAGTTTGGGTAGAATAGACATTTTTTACTATATTAATTTTCCCAATCCATGAGCATGGGAGGGTTTTCCATCTTCTGATGTCTTATTCAATTTCTTTCTTCAAGGCTTTAAAGTTTTTGTTGTAGAGATCTTTGGTGTCTTTGGTTAGGTTTATTCCTAGGTATTTTATTGTTTTTGAGGCTATTGTGAGTGGGAAGGTCTCCTTGAATTCCTTTCTCAGTTGCTTGTTGTTGGTGTAAAGAAAGGCTACTGATTTTTTTTTAGGTTAATCCTGCCACTTTGATGAAGCTGTTAATTGTTTCTAGGAGTTTTCTGGTGGAGTTTTTAGCATCCCTTAAGTAAACAATCATATCATCAGCAAATAGGGATAGCTTGACTTCCTCTTTTTCCGATTAGTACTCCTTTAATTTCCTTTTCTTGCCTGATTGCTCTAGCAAATGTTTCAAGCACTATATTGAAGAGGAGTGGTGACAAGGGGCAGCCTTACTGAGTTCCTACCTTTAAAGGGAATGTTTCTGTCATTTCCCCATTTAGGATGATATTGGTTGTGGGTTTCCTGTATATGGCTTTGATTACATTGAGGAATGATCTCTCCAATCCAATTCCCTCTAGGACTTTAAGCATGAAGGGATGCTGGATTTTGTCAAAGTTTTTTTCTGCATCAACTGAGATGATGGTGTGAAACAAAGACTTTTAATATTTTTTTTAGTGTCACCCAAAGCATGTAAGTATCAAATTAGATTATCTCTGGATTATATTGGATTAGAAAGTTTGATTTTAAAAATTGCTATTGAGTAACTGTATTGAATTTTATAATATGCCATTAAATGAATTTTGGCTTGGGATTAAGATAGCCTTCCCAACAATTTCTGAAATACTCAACACTAACCTCTTTCATTTTATACTACATATTCATGAAAAATAATGTGTGTTCTCAACATTGGTGATTATAAAATCAAAACATCAGTCAACTCTGAAAAAGTTAAAGCTGTGTGTTGTAGACATACAACATCAACTATACAACCAAGGTTTAATTCTTTATTTAAATTAAATTAAATGTATTTAATTATTTATGTAAAAAAACAAGCACATCTATATTATCAATATGTGAATTTGCTTTTGCTTTTAATAAGTGGTAAACTTGTGTTTCTACAAAAGTTATTTTAAACTACATTTATGGTGCTAGAGAGATGGCTGAGTGGTTAAACACTAGGTGTTTTTCTGGAAGGCCTGGGTTTGAATCCCAGCACCCACATGGTGGTTAACAGCCATCTGTAACTCCAGTTCCAGGAGATCGGATGCCTTCCTCTGTCCTCTGCAGATACTGCATGACACAGGTGCACTTACACAATGCAGACATAATATTCATATACATAGAAAATTAATTAAATCACATTTATGATTTGTTATTAGTAAATGCTTGATTTCTATACCTATCTTGTGTACCTATACACCTGGGGTTACTATGAAGATGTCCCGCACACGTGAGGCCCATTGGGACGGGACTGTAATTCCAGTTGCTCAAGATGTGGGCAGGAGGATTTTGAGTCCGAGGCTTCACTGGGCTATGGTGTATATTCCGTCTGGGCAGCCTAGACTCTCTCTCAAAATAAACAAATAAAAGAAGGTCAGAGTTTTTCTCCAGTGGTAGAACACTTGCCTAGCATGCATGAGACCCTTGGTTTAATTCCCACGACTTCATATGTGCACACACACACGCACACACACAAACAAAAACACATACACGTACACACCCCACTATGCTGTAGGTCATCTGCCTCACTGAAGTCAGACCTGGTAGGAACAGCCATGGTTTCCATCTGTCCCCATGGCTCCAGTTTATTCTTATTCTGTGTGGACTCCGAGCTCTGGTACCAAGTATAAAGATGATAACTTTTGTATAATAGTTGATTCTGCAGTTAACTTACCATGTATGTGTATGCATGTTGTGTATGAATGCATGTATGAATTTTCTATAAATATTTGACATTGTACAATTAAATGTAAACAGGACTATATGCTCAGGTACAGGCATATATACATGTATATGTGTGTTTATTCTAATGACTCTGTTTGTTTGAACTGATTTATATGTGTACCCTGTATATTTAGGCTTATGAATACATCAGGGAAATGGTCTTTACTTGATAATTAACTTTAAACTTGGCTTACTATTTGTCTTGTGAAATAACAAACAAATCCCAGTACTCTGTGACTGTCAGCATCCTTGTCTGTAATGTGAAGGACCGGTTCCGCCGATCTTCACTGTAGTGTTTTTTTCCTAACCTGTTCTTGAAATCTACTGATAGGGTGTGAAACCAAAATAAAGGGTAGCTGCCAATATCATAAAAAATTACATGGAATAGAATAGAATAGAAAGTAGCAAAGGGAATGTTTTTATTTTATTTTCATTCATTCAGTTGTTTTATTCATTTTTATTAGCGTATATTCATTGTACAGAGTGAGTGCTCGATGACATTTGTGCACAACATGTATGCTATGATTACTATGAATGGTGCTACAGTCAGCTTGGACATGCATATCCCTCTGTGGTATGCTCTTAGATTTTTTGGGTTGTCTACTTAACAGTGGCATAACCGGATCATATGGTTGTTATATTCTTAGCCTTTTGATTTCCATAGTGGCTGCACCAGTTTGCAATCAGTAGTGTATAAGCAATTCTTTGTCTAAGGAATCAATGTTCTTTCAAGTGGGAAGATAGATATATTTGAGTGTATGTATATTATAATATAAAATATATTTCTTATTGGAGAATCAAGTTAGAAAAACTTGAAAAGTGTTTTTTTTTGTGGCAACCAAACAGATTATGCCTCAGGTCAAAAACCATGAGTTTCTTCTAGTCTGGCTAATTCTAATGGCAGGATGGGAAGATGTAGATTACATTTTACAGTGACGGTGTCTTCTCGGTTCTGGTCCTCCTTAGCTCGGCAGTGTTTGGATGGACACGTGGACCATGCAGCATTTTCAGTTTGAGTTACTTATCCACATAAAGTTTTTCAGTGATTAATCAAATCCAGGTTTGTGGTTTCTCTAAAACAAACAAACAAACAAACAAACAAACAAACAAATAAGCATCTAGAGTACCTGTAAGACTGGACTGATTCTTGTCTGGTAACACTCAGTCAAGAAGGAGTAGCCATCATTCTGTTCAGTGGCATGTGTTCTAAAATGCACATTCTGCTTATTGTTTTGGTATCATAAACCAACAGATGAAGAGGTGTTTGTGGCTGACCTTGCCCAGAGAGGAATGCTGCACCATGCCTTGCATGGGAACCACCCCAGAAGCATGAGGGCTGGTCAGAAGGCAGAGGAATTGGGGGTTAATGTGAGCGAGAGGCTTTGTTGGGGCTTCTGCAGCCAAAGGCGAGGCAGGACTGGCTAGTTCGAATGATTCCAGTGGCTCTAGGACATGGGGGTGAAGGAGAGGCTAGTAGGGATCCAGAGTGTTATAATCTGGACTTAAGGGTTCTGGGGAGTTGTTCAGGGACTTGGGGTTGGTTAATTCATATATGAAAGGACTAGCAGTTAAATATTTACTGTCTCTAGGAATTGGTTAGTCTGGGACCAACTGTCTGTCTCTCTAGAGTCGGTAAGATGGGGGTGACACCGTCTCTATGACTGCTAAGTACCGAATGATCCAGTGTCAATGAGGCAGCATAGTCTGGCTGGGTTATCAATAGGGTTCAGATCCTTTTGAGTCATAGCTGTCCTTGGCCAGTGCCATCTGAAGCACTACTCGGACACTTTGCTTTTGTATTTCTTGATTGGAGTAAGCATTTAGGATTTTTTTTTTTTTTGCCAATATTGGAGCCTCTGGGGATTGGAGAAGTTAGCACTTGAAGACTTTGCTCAAAAGAGGATGCTGAGCTCAGATGTCACCCTATGTTATAAAGGATTAGAAATAGATGGGGTTTTTTTGAAGACATGTTAGATGCTGGAAAGGAGAAGAGATATGGTCTTTCCTCTCTTGATTCTTATTTTAAAATAGTGAGAAAAATTATGCTGTTTAGTTGTGCACACAAAGATCCAGAAGGCATCAGAAGGACCCAGTTCTTCCCACAACACTGTGCAAGTTGCTCAACATCTTTTAGCCTGGTCTTTATCTGTTAAACTGCAGTAATATGTCCAAGTGGGCTGTTGTGATGGGCAGGGAATAAATGAAAGTAAAACAGTGCCACTAAGCCTGGCCCTCAGTGTATATAAATGGTCACATATGTTGCCTGTTATTTTACTATTGTTTATTAAACACAACTCCATGCCTCTTCTATGAAGTTGATAAGGAAGCAGTAGTCTCTGTTACATGTGTTGAAGGTTTGGTGGCAGAAACATTAGGAAGTAGGGCCCAGTTAGAGGAGCCTGGGTAGTGGTCTTGACGGGGATACTGGGACCCTGGATCTTTCTCCTCCCTCTTCTTCTGCACTACAATATCTCACCTCACCAAAGGTCGAAGTGGCACTGGACTGCAAATTCCAAAGTCAGGGGCTGAAATAAATCTCTCTTCCTTTAAGTTTATCTCCTCAGATATTTTGTTACAGCAGTAGAAACCTGACTGACATTGTCTCTGTATTGAAAATACAGAGCTTGCATGAGGATGGTATGACAAGCTTTTCCTGGAAGCTTGTCAGGGGAGGCATTAGAGAGCCCGGCTGGGCTGGGATGTGGTGAAGGAAATGCGGATGGCATAGAGCCTAAGGAGATGCTTGCATGGCCCTGACAGTAAGCAAGTGCCTGTTCAGGGTGCCCATTTTGGTCCTCGGACTGGTTTCACATTAGTCTTGAGCTGATTAAAGGGGAAATGCTATTAAAACTAGAGCTCGAGGTGAGTAGGAGATATTCATATGCATCTCCTGAGCAGAGGGGAGTGGGTCTACGAAAATATCAAGAAGGAAAGTAGAATGGGCTGCTCAGGGAGTTCAACACGAGAGGAGCAATGTCACCACAGGAAACGGGGAGAGAAGATGTGCTGGAACTTGGTATTTATCCTCAGCTATGGGGAAATGTCTGTAAAAACTTAGTAACACTCTAGATAAGAAATATGCACCACCTAAACAAACACGAATATAAAAACTTTCTGAGAGGCATAAAAACTTGAATAACTGGAGAAATAGATTTGTGTCCATTGTCCTCACACATCCAGACTCCGGGTGAACAGTGTGGACATCAAGCTCTTCACCATGACAGACTCAGTATCATCCAAGGACTTCCGCAATGGCCTCACACAGTGATGTCAGCAGTCAAATGCAGAATTCTCCATTTTACCATGTGACTTCTGAACTGCCTACAACACTAAAGACGGATTGAGTGTCAGGGTTCTGAAGGGGCAATGGCACAATGGGGGAGCCTCCGACTTCTATTGTTTTCTGGGGGTACACCTAGGATTTTTATAAGACCCTTTCTGGAAGAGACTAGTTCTGAGTGATATTGGATAATTCATCATGTTAGCATTTGGAAACTTAGTTAATTTGCTTTAGAAAAGATAAAGAGATAGGACATTTCTTGCTTTATACATTGGAGAGTGATTCTTATCAGCTACTCCCAAAGAATTATGAATCTTTTGTAAATCCAAGTAGGCCCTCTAATTTAAAACCAATGCTTCAGACAAAGCAAGGGCTCCACACATTTATTTGCAGCAGTATTTTCTGTAATGAAATACTCCGTAATGCAGCAAAGAATGCCTAGAATTTGAACTGAGACTGGGGCTTAATGGGAAGATGCTTGTCTAGCATGCATAGGGTCCAGAATTTGGGTTCATGAATGCCTGTGGACCTACAGCTCAGTTGTAACTTTCTTACCACAGGTCCAAACTTCAGCTCACACTATACAAGTTGTGTTCGGGCCTTTTTCCCATGTCTTATTCTTTTTGGATCAGACACTGCCTGGAGCAACTTCCCATTGTGGACAAATGAGGACACGTGGGAATATGTGGTTCTTGGTTCACAGCATGAAGCCCCCAGTAGGTGTGCCTGCCAATCATATGGTCGGATACAGTCACACAGTGGGACTACTGAGTTTCAAATAAAGGACCTTTGGATTCCTGTTCTCTGAGAAGCCTTTCTAAGAACAGTCTGTCTCACAGGTTTGTTCTGAGTCCCCAGTGGGGTAAAGACCATAGAAATGTGCTTCTCATAATGACTTCAACAATGACAATAACAACAAACCGATTTGTGAACCCCCAATCTGAGCATCCTACATAGACATTAATTTGCCACTAGGTGGCTCTGGGAGGCTGAGGTGGCCATCACTGGAGTAGACAGCGCAGCCACAGTGCTGATGCTGATCCTGGTGCTATGGGACCACAGCATATGATGGTATTGGATGTGCACTGTAGAAATGTATGCTGGGTGCTGTGGGACCACAGTGGTATAATGGTATTGGATGTGCACTGTAGAAATGCATGCTGGGTGCTGTGGTTTGTTCCCAATAAACAACAAGACTGACCTGGGAAACTGTCTTTTCTGGTGCAGTGGTGGCATTTTTATTTTGGGGGGTAATTAACATCTAATTGGAATTAAGGCTGGGAACTCATGTACAGTACTGTAAATATAGCCAAATACACATGGCTGGAAAGGTTATGATCCTAGAGGGGAAAAAAAAAACTTTTTCTACTCCATAGCCCAATGTAATTTCTTATTTTATTCTAAATATGCATCCTTATATTTACCTTTCACTCCTCATCAAAGAAGCTTCTTTTAGAAATAGATGGAGACTATTACAGAATCCCAGAACTGGTCAAATGCAGAGAATAAATGTCTGTGAGGTGCTTAACCCTAAATGAAATGTCTACACTTAGGATAATTGCATATTTTAACTCTCACCAGAGAAGTTTCTTTATGCAGCAGATGGTTATTAACACAGCACCCAGCTATTGGCCAATGTGCAGAGAACAAGAGGCCAAAGAATGCACATCCCTGAATGGGACACCTATTTCAAACCTGTGCCTCCGAAAAGTCGGGGATCATGATGGTAGAGAAGGTGGAAAGATTGTAAGAGCCAGAAGGAGGGTGGGTGACCATAGGAGACGGTTTTCCAGACAGCAGGTCAATTACACATACGAACTCACAGCAATGGTTGCAGCACACACAAGGTCCTGTGCAAGTCCAAACCAGACAAAAATCCCAGCCTAGACATGGGGAAGGGGGTAAGAAATCGCAACCCAACCCAGGGAACTTTTCAACTGATGGCTGCTGGGAGGGGAGAGACGGTGTCGTATGGGAAAGGGACTCTTGGTGGGCCAAGTGGATGGACCCACACTGAGGGGCATTTGAGGACACAAATTGGAGTCTGTAGGTCATAGTATATACAAAAAAGAACATTAAATTGGGTGGGGAGGCTGGAGGGAGGTGTGGGGAGGGGAGGGAGTTTAAGTACCATCAAACCATATTGTATGAAAATGGTAAAAATTCAATAAAATTCACTAAAAAATTATTGTTTGAGAATTTCATATAAGTATATAATATTTTGATCAAAGCCACCCTCTCCACCCTTCCCTCCAATTCCTCCCATCTCCCCCCACCACTTTCCACCCAATTACACCTCCTCTTTTTGAACCCCCTGAGCCCACTTGGTGCTGTCGGTATGTATGAGGGAACATAAGGGACCTATCAGGGGTTGCCTCCCTCCAGAAACCTGGCTCCCTCCCTGAGCAGCCACCAGATGCCAGTAGCTCCTCAGCCAGTTGGGAGACGGTTTGCCCCCCTCCAGGCATGGTGGGGCTTTGCCTGGCTAAGTCTTGTGCAGTCCCAGCCACTGTGAGTTCCTGTGTGTGACAGCTCTGTTGTGTCTGGAAAACACTGTTGTGCTGCAGATGCCACTTCTGGTTCTTGCAATCTTTCTGCTCCCTAAACCCTGTTGATCCCTGAGATTTGGGGAAAGAGGATGTGATATAGACATCCCATTCAGGGCTGAGCACGACAGTCTCTTTATTCTCTGCACACTGACCAGTTGTGAAGCTCTGTATTAGTTGTCCTTTACTGCAGAAAGAAGCTTCTCTGGTGAGGTGCTGAGAGCTGCACTAATCTATGGTATAAAGATAAGTATTTGTGGGAGGGCAGGTTGATACTATGGGTATTTGGCATAATAATAGTAGTAGGTTCTCTCCTAGGGGCTTATGACCTAGCCAGCCACAGGTTCTGGGCTCAGTTAACCATATTAGGTGTGAGTTCTGTCCTATGGAGCAGACCTTAAATACATAAGAAAGTGGCTGGTTACTCACATAGCATTGTGTCTCTTACCAGGCTGGTTCATGCTGGATTTGAATGCCCATTAATTGATATCTGGTGGCAAAGAGATCAAGAGCAGAGAACACCTGCACACTCCCTGTCTTTACTCTGTGACTTCTGGGATTCTGTGAGCAAGGAGCCCATCGCCATTTCCAACCCCTTTACCTTGACTCTCTAGGACCATGGGTCAAAAATAAACCTCTTTTCTCTAGAACTTGTCCAGTCTCTGGTATTATGCTATTGGCAACAGAAAATGGACTAATTATTTTACATTTACCCAATACTGGTTTTTAATCTGCTTTCCACTAAAATTGAGAAACTACATTTTTTCCCATAGAAAGCCCAGTTGAAAGTTCAAAATGAGCACTGAAGACCACATATCTTTCTAAGGGCTAGCATTCTGTAGACATCTTCTGACTGCATTGCTGATGGGGGCATTCTACCGTCTAGGCCATGTCACCTGTGCAGTGGACAGGGATGAATGACCTGCAAATGTGCAGGTCATTTGTGCAGGCCAGATGTGCGGTGATGGGGGTTGGAACTGGATGCCCAGTTCCCAGGGACGGCACTGCCACTCGTCCTTCTGCTTCCTCATCTGTAAAATGGAGATAATAATAACTGCCCTACTTTCTCCCATGTGAAGGCAAAATGAGAAAAGGATGCTGCAAAATAGGGAACACTGTTCAAAGGCAAGACAATTTTAGATCCTCTGATTTCTCTCTAAATTAATAATAGCCTCTCCATTTTCAAAGCCTTTCCACCTGGATTACCTCACTTGATTTGCATCACAGCATATCCGAGGAGCACAGGGATTGAAGAGGTCTTGGGGCTTGCCTAGAGCCTTCTGGGAAACACAGAGCTGGGAGAGCAGCCAGGAAGCTTTCCCAGCGCTGGTTCTGTGCTGAAATCTACCGCTCAGCTTCTCCTTAGAAGCCATGAAAAGTCCTCTGGAAAAGCATTCGTGGGGCCAGTGCTGCTGCTGACCACAGGGCGGGCAAGATGTTAGCAGCCCTGTGGTGGAAATGTGAGCAGGGATAGGGCTACTGAAACCAGCTCCCAACCTCTCCTGGACTGTGAAATATTATGAGCTTTGTGGTCCAAGCTCCTCAGTCACCTGCAGGTTCTGCCCCATCACACTCTGCCAGTCTCCTCTTAGGATAGTAGGAACCTTATCAGACATCCAATAGGGATTTCTTGAATTCCTCCCAGGGATGGGCCAGAATTTAATTCCAAGACATAAAACTATCAATTTACTTAAAGTGGAAGGAAGCTCAGAGGTATTTCCATTCCAAATTGTTCCTCCTATAGAAAGAAAATAGAAGGTTCAGGGGAATAGAAACTTCTTTAGGGCTAGAGAACGGATGACAGGGTTAGCTGATATAAATATGAATTTTAGTATTGAACATTTACCAGGCTCCACACCTATAGTAGATTCCGAGTCAGTCAGTGTGCTTGATTGCAAACAACTTGGCTAACTCATTTCAGGAGGAAAAAAATCTTTAAAATAAAATATTTGGAATTTCTTCCTGGGGGCTGAGTCTGATGTGGAGGCTATACAGAAAGGAATGAGGTACAATTCTGATATCCAACAGCTCTCAGAAAAGCACAATGTTCTTGAGGGGCGATGCTAGCAGCCTCTTCTAATTCCACCAGGGTAAAACACCACTAAAGGGGCTTCTAAGGGCCAGGTCTTCTCCAAGCTTCTTTCTTCCAAACTCAAATTTCAAGAAGGATTGGCAAATACCAGGTCAGATGGCTACACAGTAGTTGCAAGGGAGGCTGGGAAAGCTAGCTTGCGAGGGATTCTGGGAAAGCTAGTTGTAGTCTTCTCAAGAAGAGTCACCCATAATATGGAACATTCCTAGAATACAGGAAGAGTTTATAAATATGACAGGCCGCTTCAGAAATGACCACCGATGCTTCCTGAGTTTCCCTGTGTCCTTGTCCCTTCTTAATCAACTTGGCTCCAGAATCCAAGTCACTTCCGTATACTCTTCCTTCTAGCCTGGCTCCAATAGTGGCCCAGGTAATGTCATTTAAAGCATCTACCACTTTTAACTTTCCCCAGGCTCGGTCCTCACATTCTCTCCCACACATGTATCACTAACCCAACATTATATTGCAAGCATTTTCCACACTATTAATTTTACGTTTGCAATGTGACTCTTAATATTCACTGTTCATAGTATTCCATGGTGTAGATGTATCATAATTTATATAATCATTTCTAAACTGTGCATTAGAACTGGTACCTGTTTTTTCTTTGAAGTTACAAATGACCTTGCAATGAAAACTTCTGTGCAAAAACTTCTTTTTATTTCTTCAAGTGAGTTCTGTAATGGAAAGGGTAAGTCAAAAGAACTTTAAAAGCTCTTGACAGAACTTGCCAGGTTGAGGGCCACTAATGTGATATATGCTTTTATATCCAACTGCTATGAAACAGGATAACCCTCATACACTTGCAAACACTGGGTGGGTGTCATTCTTAATTTCTACTAAGGTAGAACATGTTTCTCATCATTTTGGTGCAGACTTTCTGTCATTATGTGTAATGCTAAATATTTATTTTCATTGTATTTTTACTCATGGGAGTGTATAATTATATAGTCAAATTAATTAATTTTTTTCATTTTCAATATTTATGCCTAGGAAAATTTTCACTTTCTAAAGTTCAAATGACTCAACAGTAACCTTTTTACTAGTATATACATATTAATTTTTTATGTGTGTGAGTGTATTTTCTCCATGTATGTAAGTGCACCTATGTAGTGCAATGTCCATAGAGGTCAGAAGAGAGCATCTTGGAACTGGAGTTATGGAGAGCTGTTAGCCACCATGTGGGTTCTGGGAATCGAACCCAGGTCCTCTGCAAGAGCAGTCAGTGCTTTAATTGCTGAGCCATCTCTCTAGCCCCTTACTAGTATATATGACGTTCTCACACACATACGAGGTACTTTGGTACATGGATGATTCCCCCTGTGGTCACACTCACTCCTTCACTCCCTCTGGTCCCATTCTTACTTCGAACCTGTCCTCAGTCTACATTCATGGTTTTAGCTTTACTCTTTCCCTGGGTCCCACACACCACCAGTGGTCTTTGTCATTTAGAGTCTGGCTTATTTTGCTCAATACAACCATCTCTGGTTCCCTTCATTTTCCTGCAGACAACATGATTTTGTTCTTCTTTTGGGTAGAATAATACTCAGTTGATCTATGCCACATTTTCTTTATCCATCCACACTATCTTACAAACTTTCTTTCTGTCTTTTTGAGACAGGGTCTCTCTGTAGCTTCAGCTGGCCTGGAATTCCCTGTGTAGACCAAGCTGGCCTTGAGCTCAACAGATTTCCACCTGCTTCTGGCTCCCGAGTACTGGAGTTAAAGGCATGGACCACCATATACTTCTTTCTGTTCTTTTATGTGTATTTACAAAATATATAAGATTTTCATCTACTGGAAATGCTTTATCCAGTTTTGATTTGGGGTGACAGTCACTTTCCTTGTTGTCTTCCTCAACATCATAGGGGTGCAACATTCTTTACATGCCCCCTAGTGGTTTTCCGTGGTGCTTATTTCAGGCTTGTTCTTTATCACTTTAACCTGAGGTCCCTGCCTCCAGTTTACAAAGAAAATGGAAATCACTGGGCAAAATATCAACTCAGCCTTCTCTACATATTCCAGTCACTCCCACAAAATATCTCAAGCCATCTTATTCCATGTTAATTTGAGCCAGGCTGACTTGTGTCCCCTTCCAAATTTAAGTGTTAAAATTCCAAGTACCTCAGTCTACAAGCACCTTTGGAGATATCATTGTTAAGAGATGATTAAGTTAATTTTTGCTAATTAGGGTGACTCATAATGTGGTTTGGACCATCATAAGAAGAAATTTGGACACAGATATGCAGAGGGAAGACCACATGAAGACTACGGGGGCCTTCTACAAGCCCAGAAGAGGCTGACGAAGAAACAAAGAGCACCACCATCTTGATCTTGGAATTGTAGCCTCCAGAACTGTGATACCAGGAATTTCTGCTTTTAGCCACCCTGTTCATGGTACTTCCTTGAGGCAGCCCTAGCAAGATAATGCATCTAATTTCTTTTTCTCTGAAATGCTATTGAAATATCTCTTTTTAAAAAAAGAAAGAAAAACTCGATTTACTCTGGTAACCAGAAAAAGAGGTCATGTGTAGACTTAAAAACATCTTTGAGGAATTTCTCTAAGCTGAATTCTAAATGAGATAAGCAGAGTACGGGTGGGGCGTGAGCCACGAAGAAAGGGGTGGCAGTGGGCTCCGCCCATGCTCGGTCTCTAGGATAAACAGAGCTAGTAGAATATTTGAGTGTTGGGCGATTAGAAGATTCCGAAGATGCAAAGCTCTTCCCTGCTCTTTCCACTCCCTCCCTCTCTCCCAGTCCACCCCTATTCTTTCTCTGGGTGCTTAGATTTCATAAAAGTGATTTGGATGTTTGCTAGCACTGGAGTCTTGGGAAATGAAAATTCCTCCCTTAGGCTGCATTGTGTGGGTTTTCTCTGCAGAGGTAGCTTCAGCTAGGCAGAGAGAGGGAGCCCCTGTGACTCTAGCCTCCTGGTCCATATGGTCCAGCTCATCTTACCCAACTCCTGCGTTAAGATTCAGGAGCAAAGCCAGATCGAACAGGAGGCTGCTATCTCCCCTGCATTTTCTGTTCGTTTTTTGGCATACATATTGCTTCAGGTTCTGATAGGGAAAAATGATGGTTCGCTGGCAGTATTTGGATGTTCTATTCATGGTAATATCCTCAAAAAACCCTTTCATTGTGAACTTTCCTCAAATGTAAACAAAAGAGCATTACCAGCCCTATGTAACCAATACAAAGGGGCAACAGTTAACAGTTAATGGCTTATCTTGTTTTATCTACACTCTAATTTTAGAGGTTGGGTTTTTTTTTTAAATTGTTTTTAAAAAGAAGTCCCAGAGGCTGGAGAGATGGCTCTGCAATTAAAATGTCTGGCTGCTCTCCCAAAGGACCCAGGTGCAGTTCCCAACACCCACATGGCTGCTAACAACCTTATCTGTAACTCCAGTTCCAGGGGATCTGATGCCCTCTTCTGGCATTCTTACACATTGCATACACATGGTACACTTACATACATGTAGGCAAAACACTCATACACATAAAATAAAGATAAATTTAAAAAATGGTCCCAAAGTAAAATTTATAGAATCAAATATATTTGGTGAGGTACAGCTTGCTTTAAGATCTCGTCCTGCTTTTGCTATTTGGACATGATTTTTGATAGGTACTCACACATAATTTTGCTTTGTTTTTCTCATCGTTGTGTCCCAGAGGCCATTTCATAGCAGTGCACGTACATATTCTGAATTACCTTCTGGAACCTCCTAATTCTCTGTTATACATAGCTGCATCAAATTATGCACGTGAGACTCCTATTGATGGGTGATTCCCCCTTATCCTGGTGTTTCTGGTTTATTGAGGGCCTCACTTGGCTGGCCTGGAGCTCATTGTGCAGATCCAGACAGCCTTGACCCGTGGTAACCCTCCAGCGTCTGACTCTCCAGTGCTGGGTTATCCATATATGTCACAACACTCAGTGTCTCTTTTCTAAAATTATAAATGATGATGCAGTCTCATAGCTCTGTGCCCATGTCATTTCATG
The DNA here is from genome assembly GCA_009823505.1 of Rhizomys pruinosus. Classification (NCBI taxonomy): domain Eukaryota; kingdom Metazoa; phylum Chordata; class Mammalia; order Rodentia; family Spalacidae; genus Rhizomys; species Rhizomys pruinosus. Next base: position 418,219 of record VZQC01013512.1, read on the forward strand.
TAGCTGTCCATGCACGTTTGAAGTGGCCCTAAAAATGAGACTGCTGGGTCATGGAGTGCATTCACCATGATTTTGGCTATTGTGTTTCTTCTGATCTAGCCTATACTGAAAGGATTTTCCTTCGATTTCAAATTCTTTTCCTTTTTCTATTATCTGTTAGCTTTCATTTCAAATCTTTCCTTAACCCAGGCATCTCATATTTGTGTTTTTCTAATTAGGATTTATATTTTTCTTACATGGTTGCTATCTGTTTTGTATGGATTTGTGAGAAAAGTTCTTGTTTCTAAAATTATTTTTTTTACATTGTTTCAGTTATTTAAAAAATGTTTTTATTTGGATTTGGGAAATGGTTCAGTGGGTGAGAGCACTTGCTGTGCAAGCCTGTGTTTGAGTCTCCAGCACTCATGTGAAAACCAGGCTTAGCTGTGCATGTCTGTAACTCAACAGTGAGTGTAGGCAACAGAAAGGTCCCCAGAGCTTGCTGGCCCGCCAGCCCAGCTGTAATGGCAAGCTTTTGGTTTAGTGGGTGACCCTGATTCAAGGCATCAAGGCATAGAGGAATAGAGAAAGTCACCTTACTTCAGGCTCTGGCTTGTGCATACATGTTTACTCATGTGCATGAGAATATGCATCCATGGCACATGCTCATACAGAAAAATGATTTTTGTCAATATTCTTGTGTGTGTGTGTTGCATGTTTCTGGGCATGCACACTTTCATGTGTGTGTGTGTAATCATCCTCTGTTGCTTTTCTACCTTATTAGTGAGACAGGCTCTCTCAATCAAACCCAGAAGTAGTTGATATTGTTATTCTCACTAGCCAGCTTGCTCCGGGACCCCCTGTCTCAGCTCTCTGTAATGCCCACTGGCACCTACATGGGTTCTGGGGTCTGAACTCACATCCTCATGCTTATGGCAAGCACCACCTCCTCAGCTAAAAAAAAGTTTTGATTAGTATATATTAATCATACAAAATAATGTGTTTCAGTATTAATTTTCCAAATTGTACCATGTGCATTTTGACAACATCACGCCTACTTCTGCTCGGCAACCAGCCACAGTGTCATTTATCTGTATTGATTTGGGGAGTCTCAGGGCAGGGCATCCCTGTCCAAAAAAGTGTAGGGAAGTAGTCCATGACTGACACTAGGATTTTTATTTAATAACCTGTGGCTTCAGGGAGTAGCTTTATCCAGCCATACAAGGTACCCTTGTTCAAATTCCTCTTTAAAAACATTCTATGGGCTGGAGAGATGGCCTAGTGGTTAAGAGTTCTGACTGCTCTTGCAGAGGACCCAGGTTCAATTCTCAGCACCCACATGGTGGCTGAGAACTGTCTTTGACTACAGTTCCAGGGGAATCCGATGCCCTCTTCTGACCTCCATGCAGATAGTACATTCATACACATTAAAATAAAATAAAATAAAATAAAATCATTCAATATGTGGATTAGCTTATCAATTGTTAAATTAACTTATGGCTTTTTCATATCTCATTATTTTTGTTTGACCCTAGTTTCCACTCCTATAGAGCTCTTATTTTAAAACCAACCACCCATCACTTACCACCACCACCACCACCACTATCACCACCATCACCACCACCACCACAACCACAATGACCACCACCACCATCACCACCACCTCCACCACCACAATCACCACCACCACTACCACCACCACCACCACCACCACCATCATCATGACGACCACCACCACTGAGAGCAGTGTACTTCTCCATTTAAAGCTGATCTTGCCATACTTCTTGCTTGCTTAGAATTTCCCCCAAACACCATCTTTACTGCATCAGAACCATTTGATGGGTAGTATTTAGCTGCATCAATTTTAATAGAGTCAAAAATTGTTTTAGAGCTGGGCATGGTGGCGCCTGCCTTTAATCCTAGCACTTGGGAGGCAGAGGCAGGCAGATCTTTGTGAGTTCAAGGCCAGCCTGGTCTACAGAGTGAGTTCCAGGACAGCTAGGGCTACAAGGAGACCTTGTCTCAAAAAGACCAAAAAAAAAAAAAAAAGAATTGTTTCAGATTGAACAAACAGGCATATGAAAATATATTTAGCAAGAGATCAAGAATGATTTGCATGTATTTTCTTTGAATTTATAGAGTTAAATGGATAGAACTTGCTGGAAGGAAGAACATGCCACAGCTAGCACAATACTTAGATTTGGAGACAAGATAAACAGGAAGATCTGGCATACTTTAATATATTGGGGAGAGAGAGAGAGAGAGAGAGAGAGAGAGAGAGAGAGACAGGTTGGGATGGGATGTGAGAGCTATGCCCACAGCGTAACAACCTAGGTCATGTGGGGGAAGTATGGTGTGATTAGAGGGACAGCTGCTTTTTGTGTGCATTCTATTGAATTAGAGATGAAAATATTAAAATGAAAATTAAGATGAAAATAATGTAATCCTGAGGTACAGAAAGTCCACTTGCATATTCAAAGCTAACATTTTTTTTTATGGTATCAGGGGTTGAATCTAGGGCCACATATATGTGAGACAAGGGCTCTGTCACTGAGGCCCTCAGTCATGTTTGTTAACTGCTTAGTTTTAAGGACGCTCTCACTAAGTTGCTGAGTCTTGAATGGGTAATCCTCCTGCCTCAGCTTCCCAAGTAGATAGGGTTACAGATTTAGTCATGCAGGCACAACATTACAGGGTTTAAAGATAGCAAATACCCGTGGCTATGCTATGTAGTTCCTCCTCTTCTGGTTGTGTGGTGTTGGGGCTTGAGTCCAGGGAATGACAAGTTAGGTAAATGCTCCACCACTGAGCTCCATTCCCAGCCCCTCCCCCTTTCATGCTGGTAGTGGTTATCTCTGAGTTGTGGGATCCTGGGTAAATGCTCCACCACTGAGCTCCATTCTCAGCCCCTCCTCCTTTAATGCTGGTAGTGGTTATCTCTGAGTTGTGGGATCCTGGGTAAGTGCTCCACCACTGAGCTCCATTCCCAGCCCCTCCCCCTTTCATGCTGGTAGTGGTTATCTCTGAGTTGTGGGATCATGGGTGAATTTCTTTCTCACTTTATTCTTATATGAGCTACTTTCTACAGGAAGCGAATCACATGAAATAAAGTGAGCAGTTAGTACATGTGTTCTCTCTTTTTTTAACATGTTCGCTTTTTCAATCAGTCTTAATGGTCATTCTTCCTGTCCCCCCAAGTTCACACCGTCCATCTTTCCTGCCGGAGTCCACTGTGCCAAATCACTCTCCCCAATCACTCCTCAGGGCCAACTCCTCTCCTGAGCCTATCCGGAGTCGGCCTATCCAGTCTCTTTTCTTTTTTTTTCTTTTTTAATTTTTTTTAATTAAAAAAAATTTTTTATTTATTTCTGTATGTGTATGAATGTACTGTCTGCATGCAAGTTTGTGCCTCGGAGGTCAGAAGAGGGTGTTGGATTCCCCTGGAACTGGAGTTCTCCTGGAATTGGAGTTTCAGACGGTTCTCGGCCGCCATGTGGGTGCTGGGATCGAACCCGGGTCCTCTCTAAGAGCAGTTGGTGCTCTTAACCGCTAGGCCATCTCTCCAGCCCCTCCAGTCTCTTTTCTACAGAAGGCCAGGTCTTCCTCACCTGACCACCATCTGCTGACAATATTTCCTCAGCCAAGGTTGGGCTCTGCTACCCATTTCTGCAGTTCTGTGCTGGGTTTTTGTCTGGCTGAGCTTGCATGGGTCTTGTGCATGCTGATACCAATGCTGTAGGTTGATATGAGCAGGGGCTCAGGAGCTTGTAGTGTATGTTCCTATTTGGTCTTGCATCACCTCCCTGGCTCTTACAATCTTTCTGCCTCCTCTTCTGCAATGTTCCCTGAGCCCTGGGTGGGTGAAGCTGAATATAGGCAGCCTGTCCATGGACCACACTCTGTAGACTCCTAGTCTTCACGGTTTGGCCATTCAGGCCCTTTTGGGTTCCTGATCTACTGTTGAAGGGAGGAGCTTCCTTAATGAGAGTTAAGAGATAGTCAGTGCCTTCTTGGTCCTTGTTCTATGATGCTTGGGTCTCGTGTGTAGAAGCTGCATTGTAGATGTGTCACCTAGGCATGAGCCATTCACAGACCATGTCTGTGTGTCCAGTTGTGGACTCTGTACTATTCTCATCTGGAGCAAAAGAAGCTTCTTTACTGAGTGGTGTCTGGGATATTTGTTTGTTAAATAAAAGGATACTTTTGTAGTTAAAATAAAATGTCATCTTATCCTAGGGATGTGTCTACCTTTTGGAATTGTCTAAGATCTATAACCTCTCTGTATGTGTGCATCTGGCTATGTTAACAATACTACACATGATTTTACTTCCACTGAGTGGCCCTTAGGTCCAATTGGTTAGCCACTGATTTCCCCCCAAATAGAAGTGCCACTATTGCACCGAAGCGGATATTTGGTCCTGAGGCTGGTGTTGGAGCACTGATTGATGTTCTCCCTTAGCAGCTTGCACAGTGCTCCCCACAGCTACGAGAGCTAGCATTCGGGGGGGTGGGGTGTGTGGCTTCCAGGCCAGGTCCAGTTCCATTGCTCAAGATTCAGACTCTGAAGTATGTCCTATCTTCAGCAGTAGGGTCTTACCTTCAGGTTCTGGGAGACAATCACGGGCTGTGGCAATAGCCTGTGTAATATTGGGAGTCTCTTGTGCTACCTTAGCCAATGACTCAAAGGAAGTTATCTCCTGTCTGGTACCATTTCTTGATATGCACCCTTCATCTTTGCATATGGACTCATGTAGAGATATTGTGTGTGTAATTTGTCAACAGAGTGTTAGACTAATATGATTCTCTCAGGTTTTTTTTTTTTTACCTTAGCAAGGCATTATTTATCTCCCCTCTCTTCTTACACCTGTCTAGCCCTCCCTCCATGTCTTCTCCATGTCTCCTCCATTTAAAGTGTCCCCATTTCTCCCTTGATACTGCCAGTCTCCTATGGCTCCACTTTTCTTGGGCTCCTCCCCCCTCTGTCCTTCCCTTTCCTTCTCCCCTCCCTTCTGGATATCCTGCTTTTGTCCATTCTTCCCTTAGTAACACCTGCCACCTACTCACCTTCTGGCTCAAGTTCCCTCTTTCCTTTACCTTCCTGGTTCCTTTACCTGGTTCTTGCAGTTACATAGGGTATATACTTACATATAAGGATTTGGTGTTAGGATCCACAAATGAAGGACAACATATGTCCTTTGTTTTTCTGAGTCTGTGTTACTTCACTTTGCATAACAGCTTCTAGTTCCACCCAATTTACCTGAGAAGTTCATGATCACAACTTTCTTCATTGCTGCACAGGTTTGCATTCTCTTCCTTCTATTTTCCTCTCAACCCCCATCTTCTCTTTTCTTCTGTGACTTGTGGTATTGGGTTGTTGTGTTTATATGAAAATGAAAGTGTCTATCTTTAAACTTGCTTAAATAAAAGGATTTTTGTGAGAAAAAAGAACTCTATTGTATAAATGTACCACATTTTCATTATCCACTCATCAGCTGAGGGACACTTAGGTCGTTTCCAGCCCATTGCTATTGTGAAAAAGAGCATAATAAACATGGATGTGTACATATCTCTGCAATAGGATGAATCTTTTGGGTATCGACCCAGGAGTGGTATGACTGGGTCAAATGGTAGGTTCATTTTTAGTCTTTTAAGAGTTCTCCACACTGCTTTCTATAGGGGTTGCATGAGTTTGCATTCTCACCAGCAATGAATGAGTGTTCCCCTTTCCCTACAACCTCTCCAGCATTTGATGTCATTTGTTTTCTTAATCATAGCCAGTTGGAGCACTGGCTATTTTAGCAGAGGGCCCAGGTTTGGTTCCCAGTACCCACGTGGCAGCTAACAACCATTCATAACTCCAGTTCTGAGGGATCTAACACCCTCTTTGGCCCTCTTTGGGCATTGCAGAACATGGGTGCACTTACATAAATGCAGGAAATATACATATTTACACAAAAGACAATAAAAACAATAAACAAAATATTTAAAAATTTGTACATGTAAATGTTCAAGAAGAAAGAATGAGAATCTATAGTAATTAAGGGTGCTTTTGGATTGGTCAAAAAGTAAGTCATAATCAAATACATTTCAGAAACAGCCTGGAAAAAGTCAAAGGTGTATTTTTCATTGTAGGGTTTTCAGACTTGAACAGCAAATGTGCATTGTCATGGTTCAACAGGCAGCATTTTCCAAGCTTATTTTGCAGTGGAGCTTACTTTTTCCTCAGCATGTCTGTTGGACTCTTTTATAATAATGTTTGGAGAGCATCTGTTTTGGAAGCATTGTCATACAGTCACTGGAATGGAGGTGTAGAAGAATATTTCATGACATGAGAAGGTGTTCACAATACATGCAAAGCAATAACACAGATTACAGAGGACCATGCACAATGCAGCATCATTAATAGAAGATTGAGTGCACAGAAAAGAAACTGGACAAAAACATTAACTACACAATATTAAAAGTGGTTATGTCCAGGGTAATGGAAAATTGGTGATTTTATTCTTCTCTTTGCCTATACACATTTAATAAGATTTCACAATGAACATATATTACCATTGAAATAAGGAGAATGATAAAAGTTAGAAAAACGATGCAGAAGAATATGCAATATATTGTTCATGCTGTGTTCCCTGGGAAAGGAGATTGCAAAGCAGTTTGTTCATTATAATTCATTTTATAAATACTTACCTATATGGATAACTGTGCAGAAAAGAAGGAAATGCACCGAGATCTTAAGTTCTATGTGGGAGCACAGATGATTTTAAGGAGATTTGAAGGAGAGGCTCTATTATTTTTTTTCTATAATGAACATTTTACTTATCTTAGTTAAATATGAACACAAATATGTGTTTCTGGAAACATGGGATCAGACAAGGAGGCATATATCACTTACTTTTTATTTTCTTCCTTTTAAAATTATATTTTTATTTATTCTTTAAGAACTTCGTAACTTTGTACATGTATGCAATGAAGCTTGATAAGATCCATCCCCATTCCCCTCTGCCAACTCCCCCACAAACCTACCCTTCAATGTTCTCCTTTAATTTTTTTTTCTTTTTTTGTTTTTGGTATTTTTTTGAGATAGAGTCTCCCTTTAGTCCCAGCTGGCCTGGAACTCGCTCTGTAGACCAGGCTGGCCTTGAACTCACAAGGATCCACCTGCCTCTGCCTCTTGAGTGCTAGGATTAAAGGAATGCGCCACCATGCCCGGCCCATGTTCTCCTTTTAACTTCATGCCCTTTGCTTTTTAAAAACACCACTGAGTTCAGTTAGTGCTGGCCACATCCTCCTGAGTGGATGTGGACAGCACTAACTGACAACCTCACAGGGTTCCACCCCTGAATGGACTCTGTCCCAACAGCCCAGCCTGGCCTTGACCTCAGCCTTCTGAGTGTGGAGACTATGGGTATGTATCACTACTCCAGGCAACAAAGATATGTTTTTTTATTGAACTTTAAGCATAAAACTTAAACTTCTTGTCATCTAAGAGAAGGACTTCCAAAATGGAGTGTAGGCATCTAAGGAGGACAGGAGAAATTGCGTTAATGGGGGAGCAGGCGCGTACATGAGTACATGTATTTATTTTCCCGTCTTCAGTTCTGAATCACTGAATCATTGGCAGGTGGCATCTTGACCTATGTTCCAGTCTTTTAGAAGTTCTCGCCTGACCATATGGATTCACAATCTATATAGATTCTATATAGAATCTATAGATCCAGCAATCTCTCAGCCCTTTTCTTTGGCTATGCTGACCAAGGAATTGTAAGATCCCAGTTTTCTTCTCCTTTTAGGTTCTTGGTTTCCAGTCTGTCCTCTCAGTATACTGGAAGGGGAGCTGTATCAAGACAGGAGCTGTCACTGCTGTACACTAAAGGTACCTGGCCATATGTCTTCTAATGTTTGCGAGGATTGCTGTTTTGACCTCTTTGGCTGGGGCCCTGAGGCCAGTTCTGACCAGTAGGTCATGAGTTGCAGATGTGCATCACTCCAAGCTCCTGTGTTTGATGTCTATGGAGGGATCCTGGTTTCCACCACTGTGACTGGTGATATTTGGTACTGTGGGGACTCTGTCAGCCTCCTCAGAAGGAAGAATGTTGACCCAGGTGATATTTGGTACTGTGGGGACTCTGTCAGCCACGTCCTCAGAAGGAGGAATGTTGACCCAGGTGATATTTGGTACTGTGGGGACTCCATCAGCCATGTCCTTCAGAGGAACAATGATGACCCAGGTGATATTTGGTACTGTGGGGACTCTGTCAGCCACGTCCTCCAGAGGAACAATGATGACCCAGGTGATATTTGGTACTGTGGGGACTCTGTCAGCCATGTCTTCTAGAAGGAACAATGATGACCCATGTGATATTTGGTAGTGTGGGGATTCTGTCAGCCACGTCCTCAGAAGGAACAGTGATGACCCAGGTGACCATGGCAGCACAGCACTCAGCAGAGGCAGGTGGAGCTTGAGTTTGGGGCACGTTGGGCTGCATGGTAAGCTCAAGGCTTCTGTAGGATACACTGTAAGACCCTGTGTCAAAATACACACACACACACACACACACACATGTGCACGCGCATGCAGAGCACAGGCCCCTGAGGAGCAGATGGAAAGAATCCCTTATTTTCTTAAGTACCTGAAGTTTGGGGATTGTTACTAAAGTATCACCCAGTATGTGTCATGCGGAGATCAGGAATGAGAGGAGTTTCCTGGTAAGTGAAAATCAATCTAACGTTACAGCCCTTTCCTTGTTTCTCATGAATAAGTGGCAAATGATTTCACAGAATTTTTATTTCTTTATATAATTAAAGACTATTTGTGGCCAGAGGGAGTTAGCATTTAAAAGATGTACTACATAGCAAAACAAAAGTTACCAGGTTTTCTTTTTCTGAGGACTAATTCATTATTCTGCTATAAAATCTTTTGTTCTAGACATTTCTACAAAGGACTCTCACTAGGTGCCTTTCTGCATTTTTCATGATTGTTAAGGGACTGCAGTCTTAGTTTAGGTAAGAATGAAGCTTTGAAGTCAGTGAACAGAAAGCTGTACATAGAAATAGCTCATTCTTAAATTTTTTTGCTATTGAGTTTTATGATTAGAGAAAAGCATGATGTAAGGCATTATAACCCTTGGAAATTTCCTGATCTTCTGTTAAATACTAGTACACCTGATTTTATGTGTATAGGCCTGGATGTCTGCAGCAGTATGAGAATTCATCACAGTATAAACTACGTAATGAAAAATCAGGGTGTGACTGTATCTACACTCAGATCACACATCATATGGCCACTGCTGGATTTTGAGAGTTCAGGGCACGGGGCTTCATGGAACAGGGGATTGTGTCCTCTATTCACATTCACTTTCACACACAGGCTTAGAAAGCACTTCTAGGTACAATTCTCTCTTTCCCTTTCCTCCTCCCTGCAATAAATTTGCACTCTTGGGTGTTAAGTAGACAGATGTCAGGTTATGCCCTGCTTCCTAATTATGGCATTTGACCTAGTTCTTCCCATCTACACGTTGTTGATTCACTTTCCTCCTCTGTGGAAAGCAAAGCTATCAGATCTAGCCATGCTTCCTGAAGAAAAGATTAGCTAAATGAATGCTTGCTCACTGAGGGATCTCAGATATGCCAGATCCCATGTGTGAGCCTTAGTTACCCCTTTCCTGACATCTGGCTTCTGAAGATCTGGGCTCCAGGAGATGGGGGATTTCCCGAACTGTAGCCAGCTTCTGAGCTGCCCTATCTTCACTCTTGCATCTGCCCTGCGCTCCTGGAGGCTGCTTTACCCAAGCTTCCTCAAATCCAGCTTCTGACTGGGTTAAGCCAATGGGAGACCAGGCAGGGCAGGATGAAAAAGACCCAGTCCCCAGTATAGTCCGGAAGATTCTGGTCGTGTCCTCTCTGGAGACCACACTTCTCTTTTGGAGTTCTCCCCAGGATTTCCCCAGTGCTTTCTCTCCTCCTCTTTCCATCCTAGGAGGTGGTAATGGCTTGCTGCCATCAGTCTGGAGACTTCCTTTATCTCTTCTCACCACGATCTCAAAGTGAACCCTGTCCAAATGACCTCTTCCCTTGTCACCTGTTTTCCGTGGGGCTCTCAATGTTCACAAATTTGTGGGGAACTAGGGTATCACCAGGGAGTTAAAACGACATGAATTTTCCAGGCAACTCTCAGAAGAAAATGACTACAACATCTTAAAAAAGAATATAAAGAAATTTCATTCCTGCAATCTTTTTTTTTTTTTTTCCAGATAGGGTCTCCCTATAGCTGTCGATCTCTTCTTGGTTGAGCTTTGGTGATTCCCAGGATTTCAGATATTCATCATTTCTTTTAGGTTTTCAAACTTAGTAGAGTATAAGTTTTTGAAGTATTCCTATGATTGTCTGGATCTTTTCACTGTCTGTTGTGATAGTTCCCCTTTCATCACAAGATTCTATTGATTTGGAGTTGTTCCTTTTCTTTTGGTTAACTGGGCTAGAGGTCTGTCTATTTTGTTTATTCTCTCGAAGAACCAACTTTTGGATTCATTGATTTTTTTGTATAGTTTTCGTTGTTCATATTTCATTGATCTCTGCTTCTGATTTTTGTTATTTCTTCTTGTCTGCTCCGTTTAGGTTCATTTGTTGTTGTTTTCTCTATTTTGTGTTTTTTTTATTTTTCTTTCTGTTTTTTTAATGTAGCACTTAGACTATAACTTCCCTCTTAGAACTGCTTTTAAAGTGTCCTAAGATTTTGCTGGTTGTTTTTCATTGTCATTCAGTTCCAGGAATTTTTTATTTCTTTCTTTATTTCCTCCTTGACCCATTCATTATTCAGGAGAGTGTGTCTTAGTCTCCATGTGTTTCTGTAGGTTTAGGGTTTATCCTGGTGTTGATATGAGCTTTATTGCACTGTGGTTCTGATAGGAATGCATGAGATTATTTCAAATCTTTTTATATTTTTTGAGTTTTTAATGTGTCCCAGTATATGGTCTTTTTGGAGAATGTTCCGGAGTGCTGAGTAGAAGTGTATTCTTTGTGTTTGGGTGAAATATTCGATAGATGTCTGTGAAGGTCCATTTTGTGTATTGTGGTCAATTTAAGTTCAGAATGTCTCTCTGTTTAATCCTTTGTCCTGTTGATCTGTCTAGTGGACATTAATGGGGTGTATTGAAGTCCCCCTACTATTAGTGTCTGGGGTTAATCTGTGCCTTGAGATCCTGAGAATTGGTCCTTTATAAAGTTCGGTGCGCCAGTGTCTGGTGCGTATATATTCATAATTGTGAAGATTTCATCGTCAATTGTTCCTTTAATAAAGATGTAATGGCACTCTTTGTCTCTTTTGATTTCTTTGTTTTGAAAGTCTATTTTGTCTGATATTAGGATAGCCACACCTGCTTTCTTTTGGTACCATTTGCTTAGAATACTTTCTTCCTCCCTTCACCTAAGTTGGTGCCTATCCTTGAAATTGAAGATGGGTTTCTTGTAAAGACAGTATATAGATGGGTTTTGTTTCCTAATTCGTTCTCCTAGTCCAGCCTTTTGATTGGGGAATTTAGCCATTAATATTAAGGTTATAATTGAAAGAATAGATGATGCTTTCCTTTCACTTTATTATCCATTTGAACTTTAGCCTCTGATTTTCTCTATGGTTACAATTTTTATTAGTTTCTTTTCCTAGGTGTTTGAGGATTGTTGCTCCTCTCTTCTGCCCTTTGAATTGCTTCAAGTATTTTATGAAGAGTTGTTTTCCAAAAACATGTATCCATCATTTTTTTTATGCCATGGAAGATTTTCTCTCTCCTTCAATTATAGTTGAAATTTTTGCTGGGTAAAGTATTCTGAGTTGGCATGCATAGTCCCTTAACACTGGGAATGCTTTGCTCCATGTTCTTCTTGCTTTCATGGTTTGAGTCGAGAAGTCAGTTGTAATTCTGATGGGTTTCCCTTTGTATGTGACTTGTTTTTCTTTTGTAGCCCTCAGAATTTTGTCTTTGTTTTGGGCATCTAGCATTTTATACATGAGATGGTGTGGGGTGTTTCTTTTCTATCTTGTCTATTTGGGGTCCTAGGTGCTTCTTGTATTTGTATGGGTTTGTTTATTTTTAGTTTGGGGAAATTTTTCATCTATTATTCTGTTGAAGATCTGATCAATACTATTCTCTTGAGTCTTCTCCTTCCTCCTCTATTACTTATGATGAGAGTGTTTGATCTTTTCATAGTCGTCCCCTTTAGTTGTTCCACTTTTGTGTATTTTTAAAATTTTCATAATCTTTATTTTGAGCTTTTTTAAATTGCTCTGTGTTTTCTTCCAGATCTGAATATTCTTTGTTCTGCTTTCTTCCATTCTACTCTGAGGCTTTTTCCTTTCCTTTCCTCTTTGATTGAATGATGTTCTAATTCCTTTTTCGTTTCATCACTGTGTTTTTTTCAGTACTTACATTTCATTTTTGAGCTTCTCAATCTCTGCTATTCTTGGTGCTTCTCAATCTCTTCTTGGTGCTCCTTACTTCATTGGTTGGCTTCTTTTCCAGTGTTTCTACTTCTTTTGGAGTTTGTTTTTTTCTCCCTTAGTTTTTTCTGGATATTTGTCAATCTGTTCCTTTAGTTCTTTTGAAGTTTGTATTGTATCCCTCTAGGTCCTTTTTTGAGTTTTTCATTCTTTTCTTTAGTTCTTGAATTCTTATTATTTTTTTCTCCCTCTTGTTCTTTTGGAGTTTGTCAATCTGTTCCTTTAGTTCTTTCCACGTTTTGTCATTGTAATTCCTCTAGGTCCTTTTTGAGTTTTCATTCTCTCTCTTTAGTTCTCTTGACTTCTTTCCTTATTTTCTTTAATTTCTCGTGCTTAGTGTCTCAATTATTCCTTAAGCTCTGTTCCTTGGGTCTCCTCCAAAGGGAATCCCATTGTAGCTATCTCTCCAGGTTTGGTAGAGCCTGGTGGGATTATCCTGTGCATTTCCCATGTTGTCCCTTCGTCAGTGTCCCTGGCATGTGGGTTTCCCTTTTGTGGTTCAAATCACAAAATGTCTTTTCACTTGTTAGCAGTGGTTTTGCTTGCCTTCCGATGCTTTTTTTCCCTCCCTTTCCTCTCTCTTTTTTTTGTTGACTTTTTTTTTTTTTTTTCAGTTTTAATTTGTTTTTATAATTGCAATTGAGCCTAAGTCAGTCTTCTCTTTCTGTTCTAGAAGGTTTCTCCCAACAGGAAGTCCTTTGGATTACTCACCAATTCCCATTGGTGGGGGGTGGGGGGGTGGGGAGCGTGGGGAATGTGTGCCTACCTAGCCTGCGTCCTGGTACCACCTCTGAGATGGGGACCACCGAAAGATGGGCTTAGAGTCGAGACCCTCTCCAGCCGCCCTGTGCAAGACCACCCCAGCTGTACCTGCCTTGCCTGAGTGAGTTATGGCGTCCTACCTGCGACTCAGGAGCCCGCCAAGGCCGCCACCGGGACCAGAGTAGAATAAACACGCCCTCTGGTACATTATCGCAAAGGCAAAGCGTGGTCCCTCCGAGATGGGGAACCCACCGAAAGAGGGCTCAGAGTCCAGACCCTCTTCCAGCCTCCCCCTGTGGACCTCCAGAAGTCCCTTTTCTTAGAAGCCAGGTCTTTCTCATCCCACTGGCCATCAGCTGCCAATATTTCCTCAGCCAACAGTTGGACTCTGTCACCCATTTCTATAGTTTTGTCCAGCTGAGCTTGCAATGGATCTTGTGCATAACTGAAATCATCGCTTAGCTAACCGCTGGTGTCAATGTGAACAGGGTCCCCCAGTAAGCTTGTAGGGATTTCATTTCCATTTTGCCTTGTATCACTCCCTTGGTTCTTATAATCTTTCTAGCCCCTCTTCTGCAGGCCTCCTGCGCTCTGGGTGGGTAAGCTGAATATGGGCAGCCTGTCCTTGGACCACAACTCTGTAGACTTCTAATCTTCTGGATTTGGGCTATTCAGGCCATTTTGGGTTTCCTAGTCTCCTGTTGCATGGAGTAGTTTCCTTAACGACAGTTACAAGGAAGTTAATGCCTTCTTAGTTCGTCCTTGTTCTATGTTGCTTGGGGCTTATGGCATGCTAGCAACATTTTTTTTTTAAACACTGTTTTAGGAAGATAGCTGTATCAGTAAAGTGCCTGCTGTGTGGATATGAGGAGGACGTGAGTTTGGATTCCTGATACCCATGGTAAAGGCTGAATATGGCTGCCCACTCTTGGCTCTAGCATTCGGGTATGTGGTGCGGGAGCTGAGGACAGGCAGATCTCTGAAACCTAGTGCCTGGCCAGCCTAAACCAAATCAGTGAGTTCCAGGTCAGGGAGAAACCTTGCCTCAGAGAATGAGTTGGAGAGTGACTGAGGAAGAGAACCGTATTGACCTCTGACCTCCACACTCACACATGGGCATCCACCGCTTTGTGTACATGGGCAAACACACATGAACGTGTGCACATATCAGAAACACACATACATCATGCATGTGCATGTGTGTACATTCACATGGGTGCTTTTAGATGGAACTATTTGGGACAAAGATAGGAACATTGGGGGGAGAAGAGAAGAAAAAGAGAGTCATAAAAGAAATAGGAGCAAGATACATATGATATACACATATAAAACATCATTATGTGACTCATCACCGTCAGTGGATATGTGATAATTCTGATGTCTGCAGCCACATTCAAAGCTGCTCACAACCTCATGACTGACCCTGAGGTAAGTTGCTCCTAGATTTCTGCCTCTCTGATACTGTGTGATCTAATAAATGCTTTTGTTGAAAAATTAATTTGAGAGGGAAGAATCTGCTGTAGACTCATAGCTAAATAATATTCCAAGTAAGGGGGATATTTCNCTGGTAGAACAATCCATTGCTGATGTCAGAGCTCCTGCATTAATATACTTTGCCTAAGTGCATAGCCCAAGGACTTTAGTATTATATTTGGTTCTGAACAGAGTATAATCCTTTTCACAGTTCTTATGTCTATTAGTCAATTAAAGAAGGCATTTTTACCGGTTTTATAAGAGATTACCTCTATAATAGTTGTCTCCAATTTACAGTTGGAGAACGACCTCATCATCGTCATATTTCTCCTTGTTCTATGGGGGGGAAGGCAAGAAAGTTTCTCATATCAAAACCTTTGTGGCACCTAGAAGTTATAAGTTTCATTAGGACTCGTTATAAATAGTTGTTACATGTAGGATCCACAGAAGGGTTTGATGTTTATGGCAATCTGAGGCTTTTCTTCCTTTCAATGTTCAGACGGGTCAACCTTATTGTTGCCACTTTTTGGTACATCCTACTCAATGCAAAGCTGTATCTTTTCTTTCTCAGTCGTTAAGTTGGTGACATTTTCTCCTGTTGGAACAAACAAATCTTTTCCCATGGTTAGTTTTAAGATTTGAATTGCAAGGTTTTTGACGAAAAGGTTTCATGTCTGTCTGGTGGGAGGGGCAGGAGAGGGACATGGGTCTATATTCGATTAATGTATATTTAATTGACATGAGTTCAACAAGTATACAATTTTGTTCAGACTCTGCCTACAGGTTACATGGTGTTTTAGGACTTAGTAAAAGTAATTATGTGTATATTAAACAACATTGGTTTAAAGGTTCTGATAAAAATAGTAATGCACCTTAGTTAATTGGAATTATAAATTGCTGTCGTCCACATTTGTTTTACTTAAAATCTGTATAATAAAACTTTGGGATTGGCACATTAAAAAAAAAGATTCTTCTCCTTCCTCTATTCCTATGATCCAGAGGTTTGATCTTTTCATAGTGTCCCATATTTCCTGGTTGTTCCACTTTTGTGTATTTTTAAATTTTTCATAATCTTTATTTGAGCTTTTTAATTGTTCTGTTTTATCTTCCAGATCTGATATTCTTTGTTCTGCTTCCTCCATTCTACTTCTGAGGCTTTTTCCTTTCCTTTCTTCTTGATTGAATGAGTGTTCTGATTCCTTTTTCGTTTCATCCTGTGTTTTCTTTAGTACTTCCATTTCCTTTTTGAGCTTCTCAATCACTTCTTGGTGCTTCTCAATCTCTTCTTGGTTCTCCTTACTTCGTTGCTTCACTTCCTTTTTCAGTGTTTCTACTTCCTTTTGGAGTTTGTTTTTTTCTCCCTCTACTTCTTTCTGGAGTTTGTCATTCTGTTCCTTTAGTTCTTTCCGAAGTTTGTCATTGTATACCTCTAGGTCCTTTTTGAGTTTTTCATTCTCTCTCTTTAGTTCTCTGACTTCTTTATTTTCTTTAATTTCTCTGCGTAGGTCTGCAATTATTCCTCTAAGCTCTGTTCCTTGGGTCTCCTCCAAGGGGATCTCATTGTAGATATCTCCTCCAGGTTTGGTAGAGCCTGGTGTGGGATTATCCTGTGCCTTTCCCATGTTGTCCCTTCGTCGTGTCCCTGGCATGTGGGTTTCCCTTTTGTGATTCAAATCACAAATGACTTTTCACTATGTTAGTGGATGGTTTTGCTTGCCTCCTTCCAATGCTTTTTTTCCCCCCTTTCCTCCTCCTTTTTTTATGGAGTATTGACTTGTCCAGGTTTCAGGTTTTCAATTTTGTTTATATATTGGATATTGGAAGCCTAAGTCAGTCTTCTCTTTCTGTTCTGAAGGTTCTCCCAAAGGAAGTCCACTTGGATTCTCACCAATTCCCATTGGTGGGGGGTGGGGGGGTGGGGAGGTGGGGAATGTGTGCCTGACCTAGCCTGCGTCCTGGTACCTCTGAGATGGGGACCCCCGAAAGAGGGCTCAGAGTCGAGACCCTCTTCAAGCCGCCCCTGTGACAGACCACCCCCAGCTGTACCTGCCTTGCCTGAGTGAGTTATGGCGTCCTGCCTGTGCCTCAGGAGCCTGCCCACAAGGCCGCCCACCGGGACCAGAGCAGACATAAACACGGCCCTCTGTTCACTCTGCAAAGGCAAAGCGTGGTCCCTCCGAGATGGGGACCCCCGAAAGAGGGCTCAGAGTCCAGACCCTCTTCCAGCCTCCCCTGTGGCCCAGAGTCCCTTTTCTTAAGAAGCCAGGTCTTTCTCATCCCACTGCCATCAGCTGCCAATATTTCCTCAGCCAACGTTGGACTCTGTCACCCATTTCTATAGTTTTGTCCAGCTGAGCTTGCATGGATCTTGTGCATACTGAAATCAATGCTGTAGGTTCATGTGAACAGGGTCCCAGAAGCTTGTAGGATTCATTTCCATTTTGCCTTGTATCACCTCCCTGGCTCTTATAATCTTTCTAGCCCCTCTTCTGCAAGGCCTCCTGCGCTCTGGGTGGGTGAAGCTGGATATAGGCAGCCTGTCTATGGACCCACACTCTGTAGACTTCTAATCTTCTGGATTTGGCTATTCAGGCCATTTTGGGTTCCTAGTCTCCTGTTGCATGGAGTAGTTTCCTTAACGACAGTTACAAGGAAGTTAATGCCCTCTTGGGTCTTTGTTCTATGTTGCTTGGGGCTTATGGCATGCACACATTTTTTTTTAAACAACTGTTTTTAAGGAAGATAGCTGTATCAGTAAAGTGCCTGCTGTGTGGATATGAGGAGGACGTGAGTTTGGATTCCTGATACCCATGGTAAAGGCTGATAATGGCTGCCCACTCTTGGCTCTAGCATTCAGGTATGTGGTGCGGGAGCTGGAGGACAGGCAGATCTCTGAAACCTAGTGCCTGGCCAGCCTAACCAAATCAGTGAGTTCCAGGCTCAGGGAGAAACCTTGCCTCAGAGAATGAGTTGGAGAGTGACTGAGGAAGAGAACCAGTATTGACCTCTGACCTTCACACTCACACATGGGCATCCACCGCTTTGTGTACATGGGCAAACACACATGAACGTGTGCACATATCAGAAACACACATACATCATGCATGTGCATGTGTGTACATTCACATGGGTGCTTTTAGATGGAACTATTTGGGACAAAGATAGGAACATATGGGGGGAGAAGAGAAGAAAAAGAGAGTCATAAAAGAATAGGAGCAAGATACATATGATATACACATATAAAACATCATTATGTGACTCATCACCGTCAGTGGATATGTGATAATTCTGATGTCTGCAGCCACATTCAAAGCTGCTCACAACCTCATGACTGACCCTGAGGTAAGTTGCTCCTAGATTTCTGCCTCTCTGATACTGTGTGATCTAATAAATGCTTTTGTTGAAAAATTAATTTGAGAGGGAAGAATCTGCTGTAGACTCATAGCTAAATAATATTCCAAGTAAGGGTGATATTTCAGGTAAAGTCCTGGCATTTACTTGAGCCAGGGAAGCCAGTTGGACCTGTGGGTGACAGGGCTTCGTTTTAGTGGGAGCCCTCTGAGGAGGGCTGTCAGTGTGCGCTCCTAAAGGCAATGCACACAGAAACAGCTGAGGGAACAGATACCCAGGGATTATGTAGGGGACTCCAAGGGACACTGGCCAAGCAGTTATAGCGTCCACTACTCATGTCGCCCCTGGCTTTGGACTTCAGCCTGTATGTGACAGGGAGCACACATAGGATTTCAGTCACAGACACTGTTTGGCTATAGTCTCACTGGGAGACAAAGAGGAAGACATTCTGACACTGTGGTGGGAAAAGATAGCAAGGCTTGGGAGGCAAGTGTGGGTGCCAAGCAGCACTGGAGAGCAAAGTCCTGGTGGTAAGAGAGAACAGCCGTGGTGGGCATGCCTTTAATCCTAGCACTTGGGAGGCAGAGGCAGGCGGATCTTTGTGAGTTCAAGGCCAGCCTGGTCTACAGAGTGAGTTCCAGGACAGCTGGGGCTACAAGGAGACCCTGTCTCAAAAAGACCAAAAGAGAGAGAGAGAGAAAGAGAGAGAGAGAGAGAGAGAGAGAGAGAGAGAGAGAGAGAACAGCAACAGGGAAGAAAGACGAGTTCTGGATGCTTCCCAGTCTCCCAACATGGGCGTAGAGTGAGACAACTGGGGCGTGTGGCAGGGGAGTGTTTAAATAGGTAGGAAGGACTCCGAGAGCTGACCACAAAGCTCAGGGGAATGCTGTGTTCAAGAACCAGAAGCCGAGTGCTGTTGGTGGGTAGTCTCCTTTCCTGCCTCCTTCTCTGCCTTCGTAGTCACTAATCATCTACTCTGAGAACCAGGCTGCAGAAACAATCTGGGAATTTCTTCTGTTTTAAAGATTATTTTTAGTTATGTGTATGTGTGTATTTGTGTGTGTATATGTGTGTGTATTTGTGTGTATATATGTGTTTGTGTGTGTATGTGTGTGTTTGTGTGTGTATATGTGTGTTTGTGTGTGCATGTATGTATGTGTGTGTTTGTGTGTATGTGTGTATTTGTGTGTATGTGTGTGTTTGTGTGTGTATGTGTGTTTGTGTGTGTGTTTGTGTGTATGTGTATGTTTGTGTGTATATGTGTGTGTTTGTGTGTGTATGTGTGTTTGTGTGTGTGTTTGTGTGTATGTGTATGTTTGTGTGTATATGTGTGTGTTTGTGTGTATGTGTTTGTGTGTGCACGTGTGTATGTGTTTGTGTGTGCATGTATGTGTATGTGTGTGTTTGTGTGTATATATGTGTGTGTTTGTGTGTGTATGTGTGTGTGTTTCTGTGTGTATGCATGTGAATGCAGGTACTGGTGGAAGCCAGAGGCACTGGATCCCTCAGGAGCTACACTTATGGATGGTTGTGAGCTGCCTGATGTGGTTGCTGGGAATTGAACTTGGGTCCCCTGGAAGAACCATATGTGCTCTTAACAACTGTGCCATCTCTCTAGCCTGTGCTTCTATCTTAAATTTAAGGGAGGACTTGGGATAGAAACAAATAATTACAATATTGCAACATGGAAGATACAAGTTTTCTTACTGACATCATTTTTCTACTGTAACTTTCTTTTTCCACTCACTCCTTTCCTCCCTTGTTTTTTTCTCTCCCTTCTTGGTCCCTTCCCCTCTCATCCTCATTTTCCTCTATCCACTAGTTCCCTGGGTCATTTAACATCTTGGTTAAATGTTTCCCAGAGTCCAGTCGTTGTTTGTATTCCCTGTGCTGCCACTATCGCTGTGTTACTTAACTCTGCAGAACTTGTATAAAGCTTTTCCAGGAATCAAACTGTGCGTGCACCTGCATTGATGCTCTCTGTGTTGCCTGGGCTCCTTTGAGAGGCTGAGGCCTGAGAGGCAGACTGTGTATTCAACAACACTGCTTATGTGGCTCATAGTGTCCTGTGTCTCAGGTGTTCAAATGACAAGGACTCTAGGGTTCAGAGAACTGCTGCTTCCTAGTGGGTGTGCATAGTTCTTAGAGATCATGATCAAATCCTGGATTTTCCAGCTCTGATCTCCCCACCCCTCGTATGCATTCCTAGTTCTCTGCCTGAGCTATGGTGCCCAGCCAGATGCTTCTCCCCTGAGTTCTGGGGGGCAGGCTGGAACTGATGGGCTCCTCAGCAGGCATCCTGATGTCCCTTTCTACCCTACTTCCTCCTGTTCATATCCTGTCCCTATCTATCTGCCCACATTGTCCAGCAGATTCCTGTAAGGCAATGGGAGCACTGGTGAGCTGCACCCCCATCACAGCTTGGAAGTAAAGGTATCTTTAATTCCTAGCCCTGCAGTTACTTCCAACCCTGAAAAGAATACAGAAAGTAGCCTGGATAAATCACAACAGCAGCTAACTCTGCTTGTGACCTGGCTGCTAATTATGTAGAGATTAGTTTCTTGTCTCTTTCAGGTCACGGGGGCTTAGTCTTCCCCTTGTGGGTTCATTAAAAGAAAACTATCAGCTTTCTCTTTCTACCACAGATAGCAAACAGCAGCAGATTCTGCTTGGGACTGGGAAGATCCTTGCTATGAGAGGCATTTTATAAGGCTTCTAGATAGAGTCTGGCTTGGAGCAGTATTATCTGCTGGGAAGCTTCTTCCCTGTCCCTATCTCTGTAACTGCCAGCTAGTTTGGTACAGCCAGTAGTTTGAATGTTGTTCTATAGCTGCTGATGTAGAAATGGAAGACTTCTGGGAGGGCGTTTTCAGAGAGGCTTAACGGAGGAAGGAAGACACACCCAGAACACAGGCAGGTCCATCCCCTGGTCCTAGACTGAATAATAAGAAACAGGGGTGGAGGGGGTGTGGGAGAAACAGAGGTGGAGGGGGTGCGGGAGAAAGTAAGTGGAGCGGCAGCACTCACTTCTGCTTCCTGAGTGTGCACAGTGGCCTCACACTCCGCAGCCATGCTTTCCCTGCCGTGATGGACTGTGTCCCCTACAACTGTGAGCCAACCCCCTTTCCCTTCCTTAAATTGCTTGTGTTTAGTTATTTTGTCACATCAATAGGAAAAAGTAGGTTGTTCTTAGGCAGGGAAGAAGTGTCAATCAAATATGATTTTCAACAGTATCCTAAAAGGGCAGGAAAATGCTGGGGTCTAAGTCTTCTGATTTACAAAAGTGTCTAGAATATGTCTTTTGTTTTCGTCTTTAATTTATCTCTGAGGTTTTAATTTAAAGAACTGCATGCTTTCCAATCTATTGTGATCATTTTCAAACATGTTATATTTGTCACAATGCTTTTCTTTTCTGTAAATCTCCAGATCACATGCTGTTTGGGGCTTCTGTCTTCTGAAGGTTTGACTGAGTTGGATGTTCGAGTTGGCTTTGTAAGTTCCAGTTACCTGTGGGATGATGTTAAGCTGGAGCTGACTTACACTTTGATATTCAGGATCTCATGATCTAAGTCAGGTCCGGGTAAGGTTACTAAGGCTTGACTCCCCGAATGAGATGGTTAATGATTGTCAACTTGGCAAGGTTTAGAGTGTCCTGGGAGGTTGAAGGACATCTCTGAGTGTGTCTGTGAGGGATTTTTCCAGAGTATTAACCTAGAGGGGAAAGATCTACTCTGATCATGAGTGATACATTATCTGAGCTCAAGAGAATAAAAGGGAAAAAATGAGAATGCCAATCAAGAACCTGCATTCCCTTTATCTGCTCTCTGATTGGGTATGAGGTAAATGACTCTCTTCTGCCATGTGTTCCTGCCACCATGGCCGAGCTATTTTGCTTTTCCATGCCCTACCTATTATGATACACTGGACCCTCTGAAACAGAACAAATTAAACCTGCTCTCTTGTTCCTGTTAGGCAATCTGTCACAGTGATGTGGAAGTAACTAACACTTAGTGTGCATTGTCTGCTCCTCCAAACTACCAATGTACAGTGGTGATTTAAGGGCAAGATGATGAGTGGACAAACCAGTGTGAAAAGGGGTGTGTGTGAGAGGCACCTCTCCAGTCTCCATTCCATAGCAATTGTGAAATCCTGTGCCATCTGCTCGGTAAGGATGTAGTCCTATGCATTGAAAGTGTTCTTTGTGGGTCTTATTTACTCTCTGGACTTCTGTCTACTCTCTACAATAAATTGCAACAAACAAGGCAAAAACTACACAGCCTTTCCTCAAATACAGCTTCAGAAGTCACATAGTATTCATTCTACCACAGCCTGCCTAGACTCAAGAGGAAGGAGCATAGACCTCACCTGCATATGGAAGGAATATCAAGGAATTTATGGACATATAAAGATGTCACAATTTTAGATTTAAAAGATCTTAACTTACAATATTACCTCCCTAATTCAAGATGCGTTTCCCTAAAGACAGAGAGGTAGTGAACTGTACAAAAGAAAGTAAATATAAATGCCTAATTCCTCTCTCTCTCTCTCTCTCTCTCTCTCTCTCTCATTCAAAGGACAAAATTGGGTTATCAAACATTTCCTAAAAGGGTTGATTGTTAAAACAGGCCTGCCACAGAGCTTCAGATTTGCCATTATAGTAGAAAAGTAGCATAATACATTAAAAATGAGTATGGCTGTGTTTTAGTAAAATTTTACTTTGCAAAATAAGCAGTGGCCCATTTGCTTTCCAAGTTAGAGTTTTCTGATTCCTGAGATAGAACATAGTTCTTTGTTCAATTCTAGATCATCACACAGAGATGGAAGTTTTAAAGTGATGCTAATGTTTGTATATTTGGCTAGAGTCAGTTCTAAAGTCTTTTCTCACTGATCTCTGGGGTAATTAGTTAGGGTCTGAAGCTAATCCTAAACTTGTCTTATGGTAGTCAAGCTGGGCACTCAATGATTGTCTAGTCCTGGATCTTGGACAATAAAAATGGTCCTTTCATTAGGTTCCTGAAAAACCTTTTGGACTTATGCTTAGTGAAGAATGTGGAACGTGTTTAGCACAAGGCTTGGTTTAGGGAGTTCTTCTGTCTCGACATAGTCTGGGAATGATGAAACCTTTAATGAGGGACACAGGACTGAGATTTGGGGCAGTATGACAACTGATAGGAGATGTAGGCTCTCTCCTTGTCAGAAGGACATTGATCTCTGGGTGAGGACCCAATTTATCACCTACCCCTTTATGGCCAGTATCACAGGCAAGACTTGCCCTTTCTGCTTTGGAATTGGAGTTAGTGAGTAAAACTTGGAGTGACATTTGACTTAATGTCACAGTCCTTTGTCTACTCTATCTGAACTCCCAAGTTAAATCAGCTCCAGTTATTTACATAATCTCTGGGGCTGTGTTTCACACACACAAAAAATGGGTTCACTATTATTTATGGTTCTCATTTCTAGGCTAAGCTACAATGTAAGATAACTAATATGAAACACATTACTTGTATGATTTCAGAGCAAGAACATATAGACCTGCGCCACCCACGGAGCCAGTCCTCCTTTACATCTGTTTTCACATTTCCTTTTTTCTTTCGGGTTGCAATCAAAAGAATTTGGCCATGACCGTGACTATCTAACATCAAATGTACGCCAGCTGTTGATATAACTGGCTCATTTTTGTGCTTAAAATGGAGGTGGTTATATTTCTCACATAGATAAGGGACACTTGATAATATTCATAAAATGCTTGTTGTGATGTTGGGCACAGTGGAGTCCCTCATTAGTGACTGCTAGCTATGAAAGATATGATTCATACTTGGCACCTGCTTCCTCCACCCACATTGGTCTTCACGGGGTTCTGAGTATCCCTGCTCCTTTAACATTGAGTTTTGCCAAATCAATTTCTTAGCTTAAAGGAATACACATGGGAAAAACATCACAGAATTCTCAGTGTGGGTGTTAAAGGTATCACATATGTCTGCTTGCTCTTCTGGGATCCTTTTGACTATCACTGTGAGTAGAATACACTGCCAGTAGCTGCTGTTTTAATCGCAGATGACCCAGGTTCTAGAGTGGGAGCAGGGATATTCCAGCTCCCTGGAACCAGACCATAACTTTGTGGTACAGCCCAGGACAATGCAGCTGAAATCAGTCTTCCTGCATATACACAGTGAGAAATAATTGCTTATTGATATTTGTTTGTTACACACCAACAGCTAACTGATACAACCAGAAAAATTACTAATCAGACAATGGATTTCCAGTACAAAGATAAGGTCAGTATATCTAGATTATCATACTCTGTCAGAAAGTAGCTGTATGATTTTGAAGAAATTACTTTGTTGACCTGGCTTGGATTTACTTGAATGTAAAGAAGGTATACTTGCTTTATGAGACTCAACTTAATATTGCCTTTGTTTATAAACTTTTCAATATCTTCTATGGAAAAATGTTCTCTGAACACAGATTAATCCATAATATTTGTTCAGAGATATGAAGGTTTAAAGGAGCTAGGATGGAAGTCAATAAAATCACAAATGACATGGATAAAATAAATATGACCTTCTTAAACTCTTGGCACAGTGTAAAGAAGGACTCAGAAATTTGGAAGTATTAGATTTAGGGCCAAAGGAGAGAGCGATGGAAAGAAAGGTTGGAGCTCTTTGTCAAAAAGTTATCTCAAAGTGGTAACACAGCCAAATATATAAATCTTTAGCTTCAAAAAGGTTTAAAAACCTGGGGTCACGGATGAGCGTCAGTGGTTAGGCCAGTGTTACCATATAAGAACAAGAGGGTTTACATGAAATCCACTTACATTGACGCTGATTTCTTTTGAAACATGTAAAGATTGGGCAACATAGATCTATTAAAAGAGAATAACAACCACTTGGAACTAAGTATGAGCCTTATCTTCTTGGTAGGACCTCTCTGCCTCTCTCTGTTTCTTGATCTCTGTCTCTTTTCTCTTCCTCTCTTTCTCTCCCTCCCCCACTTCTCTCTGACAAGACTTCACTGTGTATTCCAAGATGGCCTTCAACTTACAATGCTCCTCCCTCAGCCTCCTAACAGCTGGGACTACGGACCTGTGCTACAAACCCCAAGGGACTTAAACTTTCTCATTTGCTTTAGTCCCTGCCTAACCTGTATTGTTTATTATGCTCTAAAACACTTATTCAGTTTATAACTATTGGTTATAACAAACCTAAAGATGGATCCTAAATTAATATAAAGAAGTCTTAGATATGTGATTTCCTCCTCCTCCTCCTCCTCCTCCTCCTCCTTCTCCTCCTCCTCGTCCTTCTTGTCTTCCTTTCTTTTTGAGGAATAAAGGTATTTGACTCACAGTTCCAGGCTGTAGTCAACCATGGTAGTGAGGTTATAGCAACAGGAACTTGAGAGAACTGATCAAATTACACCACAACCAAGAGCAGAGAGCAATGGATTGATGCAGGTCAGGAGACCCCTGTCCAGAGAATGGCATCCCCTGCAGTGGGTAGGGCTTCCAACCTCAGTTAATTAACATAATCAAAACAATCCCCCATAGACATGCTCACTGGCCAACCTGATCTACATAATTGAGATTCTTCCCAGGTGATTCTAGAGTTTGGCTGCAAATTTGGATTGGAACTTGGCCTACTTCAACCACACTCAGCTTTTTCTCTGTCCTGGACTTCTTGGAATAAAAAAATGTTGTAAAGTCGAAGTGGAGAGACCACTCTTTTAACCATGTGGAGTTTTGAAGGAGAGTTTGATTTAATTACGACCAGGCTGACACTCAATTTAGGAGGAATGTGGCCACAAGGAGTGGGTTACACCAGCCAATCAAAGTTCAACACCACAGTTAAAGTTACCAATCAAGGGAAAGTGCACAAAGCATCAAGCCAATTACAGAAGCAAGAGACAACAGTTAAAGTTAACCAATCAAGAGGAAGTGTGGGAGCAAACAAACCAGTCATTTCTAGAATAACTCAGGGAAAATGGCTTAATGGTATCTAAGAACACTATTCCTGAGTTTTTATAATCAATTATTTAAAAAACCCCTCAGCTACTTCATTTTGAAAGTTGATGTTTCTCAGCCATCTCTAATTCCTCACTTGTGAAGTCTCTGTTCAGCTCTTTGCTCCATCTATTGAGTGGGTCATTTGTTTTCTTTCTTCTTTGTTTTTTGAGTAGTTAATATATTCTGGAAATCAATGCTTTGTCAGATGTTTCTGCGGTGAAGGTTTCCTCCTCCCACTCTGTGTGTTTCTCTCACTCACGTCCTTGGTTGTTTCTTTTTGATGTACAGAAGCTTTTGAGTTTAATGAGGTCCCATTTGGCAATTGTCGACCTTAATTCTTTTTTTTTTTTTTTTTTTTTTTTTTTTTTTTTTCCTACGCCTATGTGTTGTGTCCTGTTGCCAACTTTTTCTTCTATCACCGGCAGAGTTTGGGGTTTTACGTGAGGTCTTTGCTCCATCTGGAGTTGAACTTTGTACAGGGCGAGGTATCAGTTTATTTCAATTCTGGGGAACACCTTAAGAAGTGTTGAAACTCAATAATCATAAGGAAATGCAAATAGAAACACTTTAAGATATCACGTATTCCAAGAAGACCGGCTGGGACAGAAAAACAATTGAAGTGCTGGAGAGGTTGTAAGGGAAAGGGGACACTCATCCACTGCTTGGTGGGAAGAAACTCATACAGCCACTATGGAAACAGTGTGGAAATCCGTGGAAGACTTGGGAATAAACGTGCCACCTGAACAGCCATACTACTCTTGGGCATGTACCCTCAAGACTCACCCCACCACAGAGATACATGCACGGCCATGTTTATTTCAGTTCTCTTCACAATAGCAAGGAGCTGGAACCAACCCAAATGCCCCTCAACTGATGAGTGGATAGAGAGAATGTGGTACATCTACACAATGGAGTTCTATGCAGCAGTAAAGAAAAACGACATCATGAGCTTTGCAGGAAAATGGCTGGAGCTAGAGGACGTCATGCTCCCAGAAAAACAAATGACGACGAATGGTATCCCTCATCTGTGGATGCTAGTGCCAATTACCTAGTTGTAAGTATTTCTTGTGCATGATCCCTTGAGCTTTTGTCCAAAGCAGTTGGGAGTGATGCATATTGGAAACAACAACAACAACAACAACAACAACAACAACAACAACAGAAAGGACTGCATCAAAGAACTGACTGAAACAGTGAACTTCTGCTCAAAACAGTCAACTTCCACATGGAGAATATTGAGAAAGACTGAGAAAGAGATGAAAAGCATGTTTGTCAGAATGCATGAGCTCTGGTGGGGGGGGATGGGGGGACACGGGTCTATATAAATAAATAAATTTTAAAAAATTAAAAAAAAAGTTGGAAGCTTAGGTTCTCTCTCCATTGTTTACTTGTAAATCTCTAGGCTTCTCCTTAATCACTTCAATCTCCTTATCAAAGGGATCCTCTCCTTTAGCACATGACTTGGCTCCAATGTTAATCTTCCTAGCACACTTTTTCAGTCCAAACTGGACAGTCTGCATTTCTTTCTGGCACATTTGCTCTTTTTCACTGTAGATCTGTATAATAGGCAGTAAGATATTTGCTGAGAGCTGCATACAGGAAGTGGTACCAGCCCAAGAAAGAGATGCATGTTGCAAGCAAAGCTGGAAGAGCTGAGCCATCTAAGTAAGCTCTTTGAAAGTGAAGTCCCAGAAGTCGCGCATGGAGCTACTGGACTTGGTGTTTGCCCTGCTGGTTTTTGGTCTTGTTTTGGTCCAGTATTTCCTCACTGTGCCTCTATTCCTCCCTTTTGGAATGAGAATGGGAATGGGAATATGTATTTGGTTCCATTGTATGTTGAGGGTATGTAATTTGTCTGTTTGATTTTACAGGGGCTTACAGTTAAGATACTGCCCTGAGTCTCAGAAGAGACTTTGGACTGTAGACTTTTGAATAGTTGAGATTGGTAAAGACTCTGGGGACTTTTAACGTTGGACTAAATGCGGTTTTCATTTTATATGGTCATGAGCCTGTGGGTGCCAAGGAGTGGAATGTGATTGTTTGAATGAGAATGTCCCCCATAGGCACCAAGTATTCAGACATTTTGTCCCCAGTTGGTGGTGCTGTTTTGTGAGGTCTTAGAAGGTGTGGCAATGCTGGAGGAAGCCTGTCACTACCTCCCTGCCATGATGGACTCTAATTCTCCTGTAACCATCAATTGTAAGCTCAAATAAACTCTCCTTTTATAAGTTCCCTTGGTCATGGTGGTTCTATCACAGCAGCAGAAAAGTTAATAATACAGGTGATTATAATAAAACTGCTATGAGCAATTTGATGTAAGTTTTCAAATTAGCTGGGAATATAGTTACAAATATTAAATAACAGTTAGTTTGTATCAGAAAACTTATAACTTTTATAAGAAATTACAAACTGTTTTCCAAAAGAGCTGTACTATTTATATTTCTGGCAGCAAACAAAGAGATAATTCTCTTTTTTATTTTTTATAGAATTTTTGCAATTTTCACAAAATATAGTTTGATGGCTTTTAGATCCCCTGCCCACATCTCCTCCCACTGCCCCCATCCAATTTAATGTCCTCTGTTATATGTAACATGGCCAGGAGAGTTGGATTTATGTCCCCAAATGTCCTTCAGTGTGAGTCCACACTGGGCCCACCAAGAGTCCCATCATATAAGATGCTGTCTCCCCCTCCCAGTAGATACAGTTGTTAAATGTTCCTTAAGTTGGGTTGTGATTTCTTTCCCACTCTCCCATGTCTAGGCTGGTGTTTTGTCTGGTTTGCGCTTGCATAGGGCTTGTGCATGCTGTCACTATTGCTGTGAGTTCATATGTGTGACTGACATGCTGTCTGGAAGACTCTATTTCCTGGTGGTCACTTCCGCCCAGGCTCTTACAGGCTTTCTGCCTCCTCTTCTGCAGTGATCCCTGAGCCTTAGGAGGGAGAGGTTTGAAATAGGTGCCCTCATCAGGGATAAGCAATCTGTGGCTTTTTGTCCTCTACATATTGGCCAGGTGTAGATTTCTGTGTTAATCACCATCTGCTATATTAAGAAACTTCTCTGGTTAGACTTGAGAGATGCATTAATCCTGTGTGTAGAGGTTGTATTGAAGATGTGTCACTTAAGGTTAAGCATCTCACTGACACTTATTATCTGCATTTGACCAGTTCTGGAACTCTGTAGTAGTCTCTGTTGTAAAAAGAAGCTTTCGACTGCATGAAAGAACTGACTGAAACAGTGAACTTCTGCTCAAAACAGTCAACTTCCCCATGGAGAATATTGAGAAAGACTGAGAAGGAGGTGAATAACATGTTTGGCAGAATGCATGAGCTCTGGTGGGGTAGGGGGATGGGGGGACATGGGTCTAGATTTGATAAAAAAATATAATAATAATAATAATAATAATAATAATAATAATAGAAGCTTTCTTGATGAGTGGTGAAAGATAACCTTGTCTGTATATATGAGGATGAATATTTAGAATAAAGAAATTATGTTGGTCTAAGGATGTGCCAAAATAGGTTTTCTCTAGGATCTATGACCCCTCCAGGTATGTATTTGGCTATGTTCATAGTACCACAAATAAGTTCCCTCCCATTGAGCTGGTTTTATGTTCAACTAGACAGCTGTCAATTACCCCTAAGATAAATGTGTCACTAATGCATCAATACTGACAGTTCGCTGGGGCATTCATTGTTTATTAGGCTCTGCAGCTGGCTGGTTTCCTCCCTTGGCAGCCCGTATAGTGTCCTCTGATACCATGAGAGCTAGTCTTCTGGGAAGAGGCTTTCAGGTCAGTTCCAGCTCCATTGCTCCAAGTCCTGTGTCTGAAATGCAGCCTGTCTTCAGCAATAGAGTCCTTCAAGTTCTGGGAAGGCAATCAAGGCTGTGGCAATAGCTGGTGTTATTTTGGGAATCTTTTGGACTATCCTGACCAACAAATTTAGGAAGGTTTCTCCTGCCTGGCATTGTGCGGTTTTGTCTCTCCTTTTGTTTGTTTGTTTGTTGTTGTTATATAGCCTTCAGCTATACATATGCACTCATATATATTTATTGTGAGTGTATTTTTCAGTAGGATTTTGAACAAATACATATCCCTCTGGTTTTTCATACCATGTATTTATCTGTCCTGTAAACTTTTTTAGGTTAGCGTACAAAGCAATGGGTTTCCTCACGTATGTGCCGTTACACCAGCAATGGGTTTCCTCGTGCGGTTTCCTCACGTACGTGCTGTTATATTGGGTTTCCTCAGATACGTGCTGTTATAATGGGTTTCTTACGTATGTGCTGTTATATTGGGTTTCCTCACGTACGTGCTGTTATATTGGGTTTCCTCAGATACGTGCTGTTATAATGGGTTTCCTCACGTACGTGCTGTTATATTGGGTTTCCTCAGATACGTGCTGTTATAATGGGTTTCCTTGTGCGGTTTCCTCACCTACGTGTTGTTATACCTTGTTCTCAGTCGTTCTTTCTGTCCATGCTTTCCTGCCAGCTCCACAGGTTCCCTTCCTCTTCTGGTTCCTTTCTGCTTCTATTTCCCTATCATATGTGTTCTTTTGCTCGCAGTTCCACCTCTACTAAGAGTTCTTCCTCTCCATCATGATCTTCTTTCCAGTTTCATTACCCATACCAACAAACATAGATGAATAACCACACAGATATGCATATATGATTTTATATTTTATTTATTGTTTATTTTATGTGTATGAGTACATTGCCTGCATCATGTGTGTAAGAGCACCCATGTCATGCAATGCCCGTGGAGGTCAGAAGAGGGTGTCAGATTCTCCTAGAACTAGAGTTACAGATGGTTGTTAGTTGCCATGTGGGTTCTGGGTATTGAACCTAGGCCCTTTGCAAGAGTAGCTAGTGCTCTTAACCACTGAGCTATCTCTCCACATATGTGATTTTAAATATAGGTTCCATATATAAAATATGCTGTATTTGGTGGGCTGATGGAGCACACCTCTAACCCCAGACTCTGGAGGCAGAGGGAGGTGGATATTTGTGAGAGTAAGGCCAACATGGTCTATATAGTGTGATATAGGCCAGCTGGGGCTATGGGAAGACCCCTGTGGGGAAGTGGTAAGAAACCCCACTCCTTCTTGAGGGACTACAGGCAATTGATGGCTGCTGGGAGGGGAGAGAGTCAGGGTCTTTCAAGGATGTGACTTTTGGTAGGGTTGATGAGGCTTCAGTGGAGGGACCCATACTGAAAGACATTTGGGTTCATCCCCATGAGTTCAGTTCAACAATCACCTTTTCCTTGAAGTTTTTCCTGCTTCTCTTTCACCAAAAATCAGATATAACCATCCCTTCCTCCTCCCTGCTCCAGTAGCTATTCAAAACATTATCATTACATTTATTTCAATGGGTATGATTAGTCTTAAAACATATTCCTCCTGAAACATTATTTGATTTCTGGAGGGCAGATCCGACCTCCTAAAGTCTAGCTCCACTACCCATGATGATAGAGATCAGTGTTTACTTAAAGCAGAAGTGAATTTAGGCCTATCTGTCTCCTCAGTGGGCCAAGGCTGAAGCAGTAATTGTGGATTCTTAGTAGAGCCTTGCAGAGGCCCAATGCCCATTTCATCCTGTCACACTGAAAGATATAGTGTCTCATCTTCATATTCTAACTCTGTTTTCCTTCCTTATCCATGTTTTAAAAAACAGGTTGTTGTTCCGGGTTTCGGCACCAAAAAAAACCACCCCCCCCAAAAAAAAAACAGGTTGTTCATATTTATTGCTTAAAGTCTGCATGCACAAGGTACTATCAATACAAGCCATTAGAACTATGCCCAATGCACAAATCATTATCAAAATCTTTCTGCACCTTAAGGTTTTAAGACAATGGTTAGTCGTAGATCTTTAACGCTCCTGGTTGTATAACCCAATTTCTAGTTCTCACCTCAAGTTGCCCACTTTAAGTTCTTGTTCATTTTTTTAGTTTGGGATGTGCTGGGTATGGAATTCAAAGTCTAATATATTGTATGGAAAGAATCATCTGGGAATATATTAATATATATATATATATATATATATCATGCATGCCATGACAGGTGGTCTGAGGACGGCCTGGACATTGGTTTCATTCTGATGAACAGCCAGGGTTGAGACCCTCTGTTTTAAGTCTTAATTGGTACTTTTTCCTAGCTCCACACAATAAAGCCAGTGACAGGCAATTGTCCTCACTGTGTCAGTTGCCTTGTGTTTTTGTTGTTCAGATTAGTATCAACCAGATACCCCATTGCAAGAGGAATTCGTTTTGGGAATTAAAACAAAAATGCTGATATCTGTTGTTCGTTATCTTTAACTTTTGCTATTTTCTTGATATACAATGTAAACCTGGTTCCTATAACCTTTTTTGCATCTCTTCATATTTTTCAGTTTCTCTATTTCTTTTTAAAAATATTTTATTATTTTTATTTTATGTGTGTTGCCTGCCTGTAGGAAGGTGCACCTGTGTCATGCAGTGCCCATGGAGGTCAGAAGATGGAGTTGGATCCCCTGGAACTAGAGCTTCAGACGGTTGTTAGTAGCCATGTGGGTGCTGGGTACCGAACCTAATACAGATCTCTCCAGCGCCCAGTTTCTCTATTTCTTATAGACAGGAAATTTCAGTTCTGGGGCATGCAAGCCAAAGCTCTGCTGTCCTGTCTGGCATTTTGCTTAACAAAATTTCCATGTTCCACTAAACGTGGGCATCCTTTCACTCAGCATCAAAATCACATCTTGAAACTCTTCACTTCCAGCATGTAAGCAGGGTGAACCTTAAAGCTGGCTCTCTCTATTGGACTATTATCAGGTTGTTCCAGGGGTCCTTCCGGCTAGAAGTACCTTCTAGAACAAGCACATGGGCACTGCCATATGTTAGGCAGCAAGGACAGTTGCACGAGTGTGAGTACTGAAAGGCACTGCCTACCAAGCCCAGTCACAGAACCTACCTTAAGAAACAGCTCATTTTCTCATGCCTGGCACTGAGCACTTTTATAGGGAGGGAAATGCTTTGTAGTTCTCATTGAGTTTCATACATGTGTTGGACAGATAAAGCCTTCTTCCACAGTAGATAATAACTGCACAAAGTCAAATACTGGGTCAGTGGTGGGGGCGCGCTGAGTAGGCATGTCTGAAGTCCTTCAGATTCCTTCACATGATGGAAGAGAGGTGAAAATGAGTAAGTCTATAGTGGCAGCAAGCAGAAGAAAGTGCCCCAGTGGAGGAAGGAAGTTGAGGAATTCCTAATTTATAGAGAACATATATGGTCAGATTTATGGGAAAATCAGAGGAAATGATTTACAACATATGGGAAAGCAGAATGTGACCAACTAGATGAAATGCAAGAACAGCTCCAAGCTGAGAGTTAACACAATGGAAAGGGCTTCTGGGGTGCTCACCAAGGCATCTTCTGAATCTTCTGATCTCTCTCTCTCTCTCTCTCTCTCTCTCTCTCTCTCTCTCTCTCTTTTCCTCCCTCCCTCTCTCATATTTTTGGTGATATTCGATCAGGATTTTTTTTTCCACATAAATTTATTTATTTATTTTTAACAAATCTAGACCCATGTTCCCGCTCATTCCCCCACCCCACCAGAGCTCGTGCATTCTGCGAAATATCCTTTTCACCTCTTAGTTTCTTTCTCAATATTTTTCCTGGGGAAGTTGACTGTTTTGAGCAGAAGTTCACTGTTCAGTCAGTTCTCTGATGCAGTTTTTTCTTTGTTGTTATGTTGTTTTCCAAAATTGGCATTATGCCCAACTGCTTTTGTACAAAAGCTCATGGGCCCTCACAAGAAATACTTACAACTGGGGTAATTGGCACTAGCATTCCACAGATGAGTGTTACCATGCATCGTTTGTTTTTCTGGGACTGTGTTTACTTCACTTCAGCATGATGTCCTCTAGCTCCAAGCCATTTTCCTGCAAAGCTTCATGATGTGCTTCTTACTGCTGCATAGAATTCCATTGTGTAGATGTACCACATTTTCGTCTATCCACTCGTCAGTTGGGGGGCATTAGTGGTTCCAGCTCCTTGCTATTGTGAAGAGAGCTGCCAATAAACATGCCGGCATGTATCTCTGGGTGGTGGGGTGAGTTTTGAAGGTACATGCCCAGGAGTTGTATGGCTGGGTCGGGTAAAGGCAAGTTCTTCCAGTCTTCCAAGGGTTTCTCCACACTGCTTTCCAAGTGGCTGCTACAAGTTTCATTCCA
The DNA here is from genome assembly GCA_009823505.1 of Rhizomys pruinosus. Lineage (NCBI taxonomy): Eukaryota > Metazoa > Chordata > Mammalia > Rodentia > Spalacidae > Rhizomys > Rhizomys pruinosus. The sequence continues at coordinate 452,486 of VZQC01013512.1, forward strand.
CGGCAGCAAGTGGATGAGTGTCCCTTTACATCAACCTCTCCCAGCACTTGGTATCATTTATTTTGTATTTTCTTGATCTCTAGTGCCAGTCTTATTTTGGAGTATAGATGATATCTTAAGTGGTTTTCCATTTGCATTTCAATTAATGATTAGTGATGTTTGATACATGCTTGAGGTGTTTTCCGGACATTCTATTAATTCCTTCGCATGTTGAAGTCGTCTGTATCAGTTCGTTTGCTCCAGTCTATTGAGCGTGCGTCATTTGTTTTTCTTTTTTCTTTTTTTTTGACGTATTGTATATTTTGAAATCTAATTGCTTTTGATTCATATGTATCTGCCGTGAAGGATTTTCTCCCATCTTGTGGGATTTCTCTTCACTTTCCTTGATGTTTCTTTTGATGTAGGCAATTCAGACTTTTTTGAGTTTGATGAGGTCCCGATTTGGTCAATTTCGGCTTCATCTTGCTGCAGAACTGGCGTTTGATTTACGCGAGTCTTTTCTTACGCCTATGTCTGTAGTCTGCTGCCTATCTTTTTTTCTTCTATCACTTCAGAGTTTGGGGTTTCACGTGAGGTCTTTAATCCCAGTACGGTGCTAATGTCACTTTTGTCAAGGGTGAGGAGGTAGGGGTTTTAATTGATCTTTCAATTAGTCATTTGTGGTGATCAGTTTGCCAACACCACTGCTGAAGATGCTGTCTTTTCTCCATTGTGGTTTCTTGGCCCCCGATTTGTCACATATTGAAGATGGTGAAATTTTGTATGTGCATAGATTTGGATCTTCGGTTTTTTCCATTGGTCAATCAGTGTTCTGTTTTTGTGCCGTACCTTTTAGGCTGTTTTGATGTGACTATAGGCCTGTAGTATACGTTGTAAGTTTATATTTCATTGTGTTATATACTGAGATTCCCTCCTGTGTAAGATCTTGTTCACTGTCAGGATTGATTTGCTTATCTCGGTGGTCTTTTGTATCTTTCACATAATTCTAAGAACTATTGTTTCACCAAAGCCCTGTAGAAGAAACTCATGGGAGAATTTGATGATTCGATAGAAGCATTAGAAAACTATGTAATATAGGATACTTCGCTATAGGACAGTTTGGTTCAATGACATATTTCCCACTGTAAAACTCGACAGGCAGGGAGAAGGTTTTTCATCTTCTGACGGTAACTTCTTCAATTACTCTTCTTTGTTTATAGGGTTATTTCATAATTGTCTGTTGTTAGGGTTCTTATTGGGTTTATCTATTTGTTTAGGTTTAGTTCCTAGGTATACTTTATCAATTCTTTTTTTGAGGCATATTGTGCCCAGTAGAAGAAAGGTACTAATAACTGAAATTCTTTCTCCTAGTTGCTTGTTATTTGTGTAGAGAAAGGCCATTGATTTTTCTAAGGTTAATTTGTATCCTAGCCACTTGTAGAACCTTTAATCGTAATCAGTAAAGTATTTATCGATCGGAGATTTTTAGCATCCCCTTAATGTACAAACACATCAATCACATCAGCAAAAGATGGATAGTCTTGAACTTCCTCTTCTCCCAAATAGTATGTTTGCTTTAAATCTCTTTTACTCTTAGCCTCTATGCTCTAAGAACAAGTGTTTCAAGCAAACTAAATATGAAGAGGACGTAAGGTGAGAGGGGGCAGCCTAGATCCGGGCTTCCTACCTTAATATAGGATGTTTTCTGTCGCAATTTCCGTCATTAGGATGATATTGGCTGTTGGTGTTCATGTTATATGACTTTGATTACATTGATTGGGAATGATCCCTTCCAAGTCCATATCCTTCCTAGGTACTTTAATGGCATGAAGGGATGCTGGATTTTATGTCAATAGAGCTATTTTCAGCATCAATTGAGATGATTTGGTGTGGTTTTTGTCTTTGATCCATTTATGTGTTTGTCAGTGTGTTTTATTGATTTTCGTATGTTGACCATCCCGCATCTCTTGGTATATTGAATCCTATTGGTCATGATGGAATGATCTCTTGATGTGAGTCTGTAATGCGATTATTTCGCCAGGTTTTCTTGTTTCAGAATTTTGGCATCTGTGTTCATCAGAGGGAGATGGGTCTATAATTCTCCTTTTTAGTTATTTCTTTGCCTGGTTTTGGTAATAGTAGTGATCAGTTGGCTTGGTAGAACTGAATTTGTGGAATTCCCTCTGATTGTAATACTTCTAAACAGTTTTTCAGGACAATTAATGCGTTGTTAGCGGGTCTTTTTGGAATGTTTTATATGAATCTGCTGTGTGTGAAACCGCTAGGCCTTGGGCTTTTTTAGTTGGGAAGCTTTCTATACTGACATCTCTACTATTCTTTGCATATGATGTTCATTGGATCGTGTTTGAAAGCTGCTGCGTCTCTCAATTCTTTGGTCAGCTTGGTGATTTCCCAGTGATTGTCAGTATTCATCCATTTCTTTCCTTGATTTTCAATACTTTGGTAGAATAGTAGGTTTTTGTAATTTCGCATATTATATTTTTCTTGTATCATTTGATCACTTGTTCGCTGTTGTGTATGTATTATCCTTTTCATATCCACAGATTGATATTGATTTTGGGTTGTTCCTTCTTTCTTTTTTGTAATTTTTCTGGTTTTTTCTTCATATATTATTTTTTTCTTGATTTCAAAGTAACAACTCGGTTTGGATTCATTGATTTTTTGTATTGTTTTCTATGTTTCTTTTCATGTATTTCTGATCTGTATTATTTGTTATTTTTCTGATTTCTGCAGTTTGTGGTATCATTGTTGGTATGACTAGTGCTTTGCTATTGTATGTGGTTAGTTATCAATTCACTTGTGCTCTTTTCGTTTTTCTTAATGTAGGCACCCAAGGGCTTAAAAATTTCCCTCTTTTAGGACTGCTTTTAAGGTATCCCATAGGTTTTTGTGTTGTTCATTGTCATTTGTCTTATTCAGTTCCAGGATAATGTTTTTTTTCTTTTTTATCTCTTTCCTTAGATTTCCACTATTAGATTGTGTTGTTCAGTTCACATGGTTTCTATTGTAGGCAGTGGAGGCTTGTCCTGGGTGTTGATATGTTGGTGTAGAGCTTCATTCGCACTGTGGTCTGACAGGATGCCATGAAATATTTCAATCTTTTGTATTTGTGAGTTCTTCTGTGTCCACGGATGTGGTCGATTTTGGAGAGATGTTCTGTGGGTGCTGAGTAGAAAGTGTATATCTCTGGTATGGGTCTGGTGGAATTTCGGCTGAGGTCTATTGAGGACGTCGACATTTGGTTGGTAGTCATATCGTTTCATAAGGATTCAGATGTCTCTCTGTTTATTTTTTGTTCTCAGTTGACCATATCCAAAGGTACTTCAGTGGTGATTGAAATCTCCACTATGATGTGTGCTGGAGGTTAGTCGGTGTGACTTTGGTCGGTTCCGCGACATGTAGTCTTTCAGTTGGTTTTGATCGTCGAATGGAAGATTTTTCCGTCTCTCCATTTGCATTCACTAGTGATTGACATTCTTTGCTAAGGGTAGATAACACTGATCCTGTTGGCATCTCATGTCCTCTAACATCGGGAATGCTTTGCTCCAGTGTCTTCTTGCCTTCATCGCTTTGCCCCATGAGAAGTCTGTTGTTTTCTGATAGGTTCCCCTTATAGGTCACGTTGTTTGTTTTTCTCTTGTCGCTTTAAGAATTTTTTCTTTGTTTTGGGTGTTTAGTCATTTTAAACTATGATGTGGCGTGGAGAATTTCTTTTTCTGATCTTGTCTTTTGGAGTTCTGCATGCTTCTTGTATTGGTAGTTGGTTTGTTGTCCTTTTTTAGTTTGGGGAAGTTTTCATCTATTATTCTGTTTGAAGAATCTGATCAATACCTTTCTCTTGGATTTCTTCTCCTTCCTCTATTCCTATGATGCGGAGGTTTGATCTTTCATAGTGTCCCACAGCTCCTGGTTGTTCTTGTTTTTGTGTATTTTTAAATTTTTTCATAATCTTCCCTTGAGGTTTTTAGTTGTTCTGTGTTATCTCCAGGTCTGATATATCTTTTTCTGCTTCTTCCATTCTGCTTCTGAGGCTTTTTTTTTTTTTCATTCCTTTCCTCTTGAATGGATGAGTGTTTTATTCCTTTTTCCTTTCCTCTTCTGCTTTTCTTTAGTGTTTCTATTTCTTTTTGGAGCTTCTCGATCTCTTTTGTTTGCTGGTTGGTTTCTTTTTCTTTTTCAGCATGGGATCTTTTCAGTGTTTTCTACTTCCTTCCGGAGCTTTTATTCTCTCTCTCTCGGTCTCATTCTCTTTTCTTTTTCTTTAATTTGTTTTTATGATCTGTGTTTCTTTAAGTATGTTCCCAATTGTGTTTCTGATGTCTGTGTCCTGGGCATCCCCAGGAGGATCCCACTGCAGGAGTCGTCCAATAGGGTTGTAGAGCTTGGCGTGGATTATCCTGCCCCTTCCAGTGTAGTCTCTTCTTCGTGATCCTGGCATATGGGCTTCCCTTGCCTGTATTCCGATGTGAGTCCTAATGCCTCTTTACTGTGTTGAAGGCGTGCTTTTGCCTCCTTCAGATCCTTCTTCGTAATCTCAGTTGGCGGGTGGGGGTGGGGGGGGACTCTTCAGCCCGCGCCCCGGCACCTGCCGCTGGGCTCAGGAGATCTCAAATCTCAAGAGTCACACAAGCGTGCCTTTAATACCGGCTGGGAGGATAACTCCGCCCCCACAGCCACTAGATCTAATCAAGCCAAAGACCACACCTTTAATCCCAGCTGGGGGGATAACTCCAACCTCACAGCCACAAAGGCCAATCAAACCAAAGACAGCAGGACCAAACGATCAGCAATCAGCTCGCCAAGGCACCCAGTTCCTACCTGTCTTCCCCTCTTCCTGCCGCTGGGCTCAAGAGATCTCAAATCTCAAGAGTCACACAAGCGTGCCTTTAATACCGGCTGGGAGGATAACTCCGCCCCCACAGCCACTAGATCTAATCAAGCCAAAGACCACACCTTTAATCCCAGCTGGGGGGATAACTCCAACCTCACAGCCACAAAGGCCAATCAAACCAAAGACAGCAGGACCAAACGATCAGCAATCAGCTCGCCAAGGCACCCAGTTCCTACCTGTCTTCCCCTCTTCCTGCCGCTGGGCTCAGGAGATCTCAAATCTCAAGAGTCACACAAGCGTGCCTTTAATACCGGCTGGGAGGATAACTCCGCCCCCACAGCCACTAGATCTAATCAAGCCAAAGACCACACCTTTAATCCCAGCTGGGGGGATAACTCCAACCTCACAGCCACAAAGGCCAATCAAACCAAAGACAGCAGGACCAAACGATCAACAATCAGCTCGCCAAGGCACCCAGTTCCTACCTGTCTCCCCCTCTTCCTGCCGCTGGGCTCAGATCTCTCAATCAGGATTTAAATTCCTAAATCTTCATTAGTTGTCTATTTCTCACAGATGGAAAAATGCAAGCAAGATAGGAGAAACTATTGCTTACCCCGTTGAAGATGGAAGCCCTTGGTTTCTAAGCTGTAGAGTTCCCGTAGAAACATAAAATTATGGTTTACATCAAAACTTCCTGAATCTGAATTTTCAGGTTTCTACATGTCTGTATTTTCACCAATTCCCAGGGAAGACTCTGCTGCATTTAGACTCAAAGATTTTTTAATGGAGAGCATTAGTCCACTGCAGTTTAGATAGTGAATTGAGTGAGTTCAACCAAGGTATATTTGACACATGTTCAAAAGGACATCAGAGAGAATGGAGAGACGGAAATATTAAATAGACAACACAAGGAAACTTTTCAGAACAGAACAAAGGTGTTATCTTCAGACCAAAAGAGTTACTAAGGAATCAGCCTATTAAGATTTTGAGCAAAGATCCCCCTTGTTCTGGGGGTAGCTTAAGTTGTACAGTTCATGGGAGGAAGTACTGCAGATACTTTGTTTACTGCTTGTGATTTTGTGCCTCGGTTTCCCTTCTTCTGTGAAGCAGGAAATACAATGTGTTAAATGAGTTCACACATCGGAAATTCTTATAATAGGAACTGGCAATAAGTACTCGACAGATATTTACCATTTTTCTTCCACAAAAGTATACTTACTCAGATTATTCAAAATGTCCCCCCCCTCTTTTTGGTCTTTTTGAGACAGAGTCTCCCTGTAGCCTCAGCTGTCCTGGAACTCACTATGTAGACCAGGCTGGCCTTGAACTTCCAGAGATCTGCTTGCCTCTGCTTCCTGAGTGCTGGGATTAAAGTTATGCACCACCATGCTCAGCTTCAAAATGTTTCCTGTACAAAGCATATACAATGCTTCAGTGGCTCTGGGGAGAGGGGTCCCTATCATAACTTCCTGTTTTTACTGTTGCTATTGTGACTATGTCTCCAAAAGTTCCAGAGGAGGCGGCACTGGATGCAACCCATCATTCTACCTAGGAAGATGTAAAAGAGCTTCAGGTGGACCCATTTATCAGGAGTGATATGCTCTAAGAATAATAACTATTTCTAGCTCCTCATTCTGAAAATAAAATATTAATGTGAAGGCTGAAAGCCAGAGTGTGACTTCCCAAGGTACTCAGCTCACATCCAGGAAGCATCTGAGACCCCAGAGGAAGCTGGCTCAGCTCCATAGCGTGAGCCAAAGAGCCTCGTTCACCGCGTTGTCTGCAGCCAGATTGGAGTAACACTGTGGGAGTCTGGGAACAGTCCCGGGAACTTGGCAGCCTCCGTGTTCTCAATGACCTTCCCGAAACTGATGGCTCACCAAAGCAGCTTGCTCCTCTCTCCTCAGTCTTGCAAAGCTCAAAAGGATAGCTTTGGAATTTAGTGTGTGTGTGTGTGTGTGTGTGTGTGTGTGTGTGTGTGTGTGTTAGACCCTCAGCTTTATAGTTTATGGTCCTCAATACAAGTAGAGAATAATACATAAATGCTCCTAGAAATCAAGAGTCATAAAGAAAGTCACAGGAGTGGAAGGTACAGAAACGTTTTTAATCATCCATTTTTCCAAATGTATTTCCAATAGAGTAAGATTAATTTGGGATGCTACTCAAGGGTCAAAGGAAAATTTTTAATCTTACAGTGTCCTAGGACTAAAATGGAAAGTTCTGAGAGATTGTAAAATACCTTGGAACCAAAGGAGAGGACGAATCTGAAAGGCACCTGGGACTGTCGATGTTTAGCATTCAAACTTGAGACATTAGTGTGTAGATTGCTAGGCTAAGAATCACACTAGGCTCGGAGCCTCATGAGGTATAAGTGTTTACCACTGTGCTCCCAGCTCCACGTGAACTGTCTGGAGACTACTCCTGGATTTATATGAAGGCTAGCCTTATGATCAGATGGTTTTAAAAAGGGTGGAGATAGGAGTTAAGAGCATGAAGCTTACTTAATAGTTGGGTTGGCTGAGCCACAAGTGTCTGGAGTAGATCATGACCATTCATGAGCATCAACGTTCAGTCTCCTACTGGTTTCCAGGTACCATTCAAGGCAAAATAAAAAGCACAAGAGATTTTTTTCTTGAAACTCAGTTTCAGAAAAGGAATAACACTCTTACATTCCACTTAATGAGCATTTATTTCGCAGTTAAAGAAAGAATAAATATTCTGGAGATGTGGAATTTTTTGTTCTCAGATTCAGCTGCAAAAATTTTCACATAATTAAAATTTGAAATTGTAAGAAAGGGTGGTAGAGGGCTGGAGAGATGGCCTAGTGGTTAAGAGCGCCAACCGCTCTTGCAGAGGACCCGAGTTCGATCCCCAGCACCCACATGGCAGCCGAGAACCATCTGAAACTCCAGTTCCAGGAGAACTCCAGTTCCAGGAGAATCCGACACCCTCTTCTGACCTCAGCGGCATTGCACAACACGGATGCACAAACTTGCATGCAGACAGTACATTCATACACATACAGAAATAAATAAAATTAATTAAAAAATAAAAAAAAAGAAAGGGTGGTAGAAAACAGTGTTTATAAGGTAGCTGTTGGGGTTGAATAGAAATGAAAGATTTTAAATAGTCTGGGTTCACGCAGAGAGAATTGAATAAAGTGATCAACAGAAAGGTCTGTTATGGAGCCATTTTATCATCCAGGTAAGTTCAGATGAAACTCAGAACAGTACTAGAATAGGCAGGGGACAAAAAGTAGGGGGACTGATTTAATATCTATTTAGGAATTAAAATCAAGATGTGATGACTATACAGATGTGGAAGACCTCCAAGAGTACTGCAAAGTTTCTAACTTTGGAAATCAGGTGGGTGGTAGATAATGCTGTCTGCCCTAGGTCAGAGCACAAGGTGGGTTGTGTGAGATGTAATTAAGTTAGTGAGGTGTGGTTTTGTTGTCATGCAAGGTACAAATTCTGCAAGCATACACAGTGTTGTCATGCAAGGTAGGCATTCTAAAAGCATACGCAGTATAGTTTCTTATTTGTATTTTCCTTAGTGAGCTGATTTTGATAGGTGAAGTGTTGAGATACTCTATGGGCTTTCAAGTAGATTTGTTCTGTATCAGCTGAGTGCACTAGTCTGGAAGTCATCAGAGAGAGGCAGACATTGGCCTCTTTGGGTCTTTCCTTTACTAAGTGGATTACTTCAAGTCTCTTCAGCCAGGGTTCAGAGAAGCTAAAGTTTTCTCTCTTCTATGAATATGACCTTGGTCCCCAAAATTTATATTCTGTTAGATGAAGTCTAACTGCTAACCCAAGTGTTCTAGCCCACTGGTCAAGGATAACCCAGGGCCTATTGTTTATTTTGTGTTCACCACCAAGAAGCAGTATCTATCAATGAACAACACCCTGGATTCCTCCACGTTATATTTATTTTCCTTTTCTCTCCTCAGTAACTCCACAATGGCTTTGTTTAGCCTGTCCTCCGTTCACCAGAACAAACTCTTCAAAAGGTATCAAGGAACTCCTAATTGCTAAATGTAATAGGAAAATTATCCTTTTTTGAGTTGGACTCTATATAGCCTTTGAAATTGACTACCATTTTGTTATGAAAATCACTTCCTAGATTTCTACTTTATTTCCTCTTTGGCACATACCTACTTCTGTTTGTTTTGTTTTTCATTTTAAGACAGGGTCTTATTATTTAACCCAGGCTATATTTAAATTCATGATCCTCCTGCCTCAGTTTCCTGAGTGCTGGGATCTCAGACAGGTGCTACCAGACTTCACTTCCCACTTTTTCTACAGCTAAGTTCTTTTAGTTCTTCTAGCCTAATCTTTATCCTGAAATTTTCTTTTTATTATTGTTAACATGCTAAGGTCATTTTAAATGATACGTGGTTTAAAAATATTGAAGCGATGCAGAATAATACAAAGTTGACTCATAAAATCACTCTGTGATCCATCAGCCAGAGATAATGAAAATGATCACTTTCCTAAAAATCTATTTTTCTCTTTGAAGTTGCTTCAAAATTGTGTCCAAACAATTTTCTTTTTCTTGATCTTTTTTTGAGTTGTTCTCAATTTGGAGAAAACCCTACCAGCCATGATTTCCAGAAGAACTGTTATCTTGTACATAGTTTGAAAGAAGATACATAATCCTCTTTCTACCAGCCCATCTGTTCCCAGCTAGCTGGACCAATAATGAACATCTTGTAGAGAATTGTTTTCTTTCTATACCTAGCCTTCTGAAGTAAGTCAAGACCAGTATGCCTTGATGAGTATTTAGGAAGGGATCCTTTACTACATTATCAATGTGAAGTACGAATGTGATCATGAATGTGTACTCAAAGGAATCTAAATCAGTAAACCACAGAGATACTTGCACATTCATGTTTATTGCAATACTATTCATAATAATTAACTCATAGAAAGAACCTAAATGTCTATCACTGGATGAATCAATAATGAAAATGTGGGATTTTATTTAGCCATAAAAGCCAATGAAATTATGTCAGTTTGGAGGATGACAGACGGACTGGAGATCATCATGTTAAGTGAAGTAAATCATCCTCAGAATGATAAATAACATGTTTTCTCTCATACATAGGACATAGATTTACATAGATTTATTATAATATATTTATTATATTATCATATACATATGAACACATAATGAAGCAAATCTCTTTGTATAATGAATCTATACTCATAGAAAAAGGAAAACAATCTCTTCAAAAGAAATCTAAGGTGAGTTTATAAAACAGACTACACATTCCTTGGAGAGTGGCCAGGAAAGATGGACAGCTTGTATTTTAGCTTCCCAGAGTCACCACTATGGTAGTACAGTCCATGCTGGATGAAGGAGGTTGTGTATTAACTTGCACAGTACCTATGGTTGGGATTTAAACATGGGCTGGCACAACTGGACACACATAGACCTGGTCTGGGAATTGCTCATGCCAAAGTGACACATATACAATGCAATTTCGACACTTCTGCAACATGGAACAAGGAGCCAAGAGGACATTAATTAACCTCTTAACTCTTGTTAAGGAAGCTCCCCCATGCAAAAGGAGGCCAAGAACTCAAAAGCGAATGAAGGGTCAAACTGTGGAGATCAGGAGTCTACAGAGTGTTGCTCCATGGACAGGTCAACCATATTCAGCTTCACTTACCCAGGGTCCAGGGACCATTGCAGAAGAGGGGCAAAGAGATTGTAAGAGCCAGGGAGGTGGTGCAAGACCACATGGAAATGAATCCTGCAAGCTCCTGGGACCCCGCTCATCTGAACCTACAGCATTGGTGTCGCATGCACAAGACCCATGCAAGCTCAGCCAGACAAAAAAACCCAGCTCTGCACTGCAAAAATGGGTAGCAGAACTGAAGAAATGTTGGCAGATGATTACAGTTGGGTGAGGAAGAACTGACCTTCTTTAGGAAAGGGACTCCAGATAGGCCTACAAGAGCTCAAAGCATGAACTGGTACTGAGAAATGGCCAGGGAGATTAATTTGGCATAATAGGCCCAAATGACAGAAAGTTTAAGCTCTGGGCAGGGAGGGGCTATGAGAGGGTGCCAGTGGAGAAGGGGGCATAAAGATGATTAAAACTGATTGAAAATTATGTATGAAATATAGAAAGTTCAATAAAAATAATAAACTAATATACTAAATAAAATTTAAAAAATACAACAAAAACTAAACTAATATACTAAATAAAATTTAAAAAATACAACAAAAACTAAACTAATATACTAAATAAAATTTTAAAAAATACAACAAAAAAGTGAGCTGGGGCAATATCACAGGAAGAGAATGTCTTGTTTTTAAGTTAACAGGAAGTGACTATCAGAGTGAGACAAATCTCTGGATTAGAACTCAAGGCATGTCTGATGAAATCTCTGCCTTAGGCTATCAGGAAAAGACTTTTTTAACCAGGTTATTGATAGGCAGCTAATTGGATTCTCTTATGGAGTTTTTTTCTCCTGAACAGTTCCAAGCCAAGAAAAAAGACCCAAGCTTATGCATTACCCTAGGCTTCTAGCTTCCCTGCGCAGAGGCTAAAAGCATGCTTTGGGGTTTACAGACTTTGTCTCTAGTTGCTCCTTCTCTGAGTTGGTCCTGAAAATCACCAGACAATAGAGGTTTTTTTTTTTCCTGGAAGACTTTAAGGTAATGAAATTTCAGAACAAGAAACTTATTTTCCTATCATGAGATTTGCTGATTATGTCCTTTAATTGCTGCCAATGGTCCTTATGGGTTCTAATAGGCTGTCCCAGCTGGTGCTGACTTCCCCCAGGGGTTATTGACAATGTCTAGAGACATGTTTGATTGTCTCAACTGGAGGAAAATTGCTATTGGCCTTTAGTATCAACAAAATCCTACAATAGAGACACTTGGCTCAAAACGTCCACAGTGCCAAGGCAGAGAAGCCTGTGACAGTCATAACTCTGGCCACTGGACAAGATATGGTTTGTTGAAATGTTCTTTTTCTCCATTATTTTGAACTTAGTTTTTTCCATATAACATTGAATTGTGAGAATCACTTGGTTTTGGTACCATGAGAGACCATACATCACTCAGAGAGTTGAAATATTAAATTGGGATAAGATATCAGTGCCTGTTTCCTGCCATGTGGACTAAAGAGAAGTACAGAGGGTCAAGACAGCACTCAGAAGAGGAGCAGAAAGATTGGGTTTGGCAGCAGCTGGCTTAGGTGGCAGTAGGGACACTTGTATGTGACTGCACCAAGATCTGCTTAACAAGCTATCCTTAGTAATTGGAACTGAGATTTTTAACAAGCATTCCTATAATAAACACTTTTGAGCATTATCTAAAAAAGTGCACAGAAATATTTGCACAGTGCTCATCAATAAACGTTTCAAAGTCAGATCACTCAGTCAAAATGTATTTTAATTAAAAAATGATTTATGGTTTGGGGATACTGTTTAGTGGTAGGTCATTTATTTAACAGGTACAAGACCCTGGGTTCTATCATTAGCATTGGGAGGAGGAGGAGGAGGAGGAGGAGGAGGAGGAAGAGGAGAAGGAGGAGAAAGAGGAAGAGGAGGAGGAGGAGAAGGAGGAAGAGGAGGAGGAGGAGAAGGAGGAGGAGGAGGAGGAGTAGGAGGAAGAGGAGGAGGAGGAGGATTGTCTTGAGACCTTGCTGGGCATGGTGGTATAGGCCAGTAGTCTCAGGTACAGGGATATTGGGATGGGACAATCAAGAGTTTGAGGTCAGCCTGGGCAACATGATCTGTCTCAAGTGAAGAATTATGTATTATTGTACTTCCCTCCAGAACAAATGTTAGTTTACATTCTGATGAACGGTGATTAGGAGATATTGTTTCTCCAAAGTTATTGGCAGCACTAGGTGTCAGTAAGTTTTCTGTTCCCATTATCATAGTTTGTGTCCTGGGGAGTGAAACAAGGACAAGGCAAGTGTGCTACGCAGTCTGAGAAGGTTCCCGTCACATTTGACCACATACAAGCTGGGCAAGTGTGCTACGCAATCTGAGAAAGTTCCTGTCACATTTGACCACATACAAGCTGGGCAAGTGTGCTACGCAGTCTGAGAAGGTTCCTGTCACATTTGACCACATACAAGCTGGGCAAGTGTGCTACGCAATCTGAGAAAGTTCCTGTCACATTTGACCACATACAAGCTCGGCAAGTGTGCTATGCAATCTGAGACGGTTCCTGTCACATTTGACCACACACAAGCTCGGCAAGTGTGCTATGCAATCTGAGAAAGTCCGTGTCACATTTTAAACTTTAAATGTATTTGTTCACCCATGAGGATAAGTGTCCTGGACTTGCTGCTGATTCATACTTCCCATTTTGTAAGTAGTCTCATATCTTTTGACCATTTTCGATCTGGGAGTTCACAGTTTATTATTGATTTGTAATCCATCCTCGAGATATTCATTCTCTGTGCATGTTGCAACAATATTCTCCACTTTTACTTCATTTTACTTTTATTTTCATTTATTTAATTAAAAGATTGTGTGTGTGGGTGTCTGTGTGTGTGCGTTTGTGTGTGTATTTCTGGGTGCACATGAGGGGAGCATGTGAAGGCCATCCCAGGTGTAGGAACTTCTTTTTGCCTTGTTTGGTTCCTGCATGGGTCCATCTACTAGCCAGCCCAAGTGTCCAGTCTTCTGTCTCTGTCTTCTGTCTCCTCACAGGAGTGCTGGAATTTTAGATGCTTGTACGACACACCCAGTTTTTACAGAGTTCTGGGGATTAGAACTCAGTTCCCTATCCTTACTTCGTAAGAACCTTCTTTACACGCATTTTACATACCACATTTTAACATTTTAATGAAATCTTTGTTAAACAAACAATTCACATAGCATAGAATTTGCCCCTACACCCAGTTCAGTAGTTATAAGTGCAGCCTATAAATAAGGCTGTGAAACTGTCAGTGCTTTCAATTTTTTATCTTTTTTGGCAACTTCATACATGTCTACCACACAGCGCCATCAGCCTCACTTCCCTCTTGCCCTGCCTCCTATCCCTGCTAATCCCCTTCTTTCCAGATGATCCCTTTCTGCTTTCATGTCTTAAATTTTTGTGCATCTATTAATTTTGATCCTGTAGGAATATGCATGGGGAAGTCCAGGCATTTTAAAAGCTTTTATACTTGGATCTCTCTAATTTTAATTTTCAAGATTTCTATTTATGAAGTGAGGAAACAATAGCACACAGCCTTACTTTACTCCGGATTTAATTTTTCTCTCTCAGGTTCTGACGCGTGGAGCGAGCTGTGACTGCTCTTCTTGCCGAGTTTCTGATTTTTGGACTTCCCACCCACAGCCATTTGCTCCCAAAGTCCTTCTTTCAAATCCAACTGTATCTTTGGACTACATCTCCTCACTCCACCTCCAATCACTTCTCCTTGGCCAAGAACGCATTATCTTTGAACCCACATTTCCACAGCAGTCTCTCAGCTGGTTTCTCTAATTCCAATCTTAGAATTCTAAAATTCGGCCCCAGATGTTGGCAGAGCAGGTTTTAGAGTTGCTGTGGCCATTCCAGGAAAGGTTTTTGGTTTAAGCAGAGTCATTTAAATTTTCTCTCCAAATTTTCACCAAAAAATACTAATGGAAGCTTGTTCACTATTCCATACAGTGAAATCCTACCATTTTTTTTGTTTGTGAACTTCTCAAAACTCAGATGCAGCAAGGGCCTCTTGCTTCAGGGGATGCAGGTTGGTGCTGCTTGACCTTGGATCTTCAGCTTAAGATGCAGGAGCTCTGGACTTAAACTAGTGTTCAGAGCATGAAGAGCTTCTGAGACTCATGATATTCCCACCATGACAAACGTTATTTACTCTTTCCCTCACACCTTCAGACTTCCCTATAGTTAAGGCTTGGGCCACAAAACTTTTTTGTCAATGGACTGCAACAGATGTTTTAAGTGGCATGTCAGTGAGAAGCTTCAGGAACCAACATCCATGGTTTCCTTCCACCACAAGATAAAAGCGCTCAGACCCCTGCTGGCCCTCCGACCTGTAACATGGAACTCAGGCATGAGTTGTACATAGCAGCCAATGAACTCCGAATAGGAGTACAGACCAAATCGGAGATGTTGCCAGCAATAACTTTTTTTTCTGCCAGGCATGGTGGCACATGCCTTTAATCCTAGCACTCAGGAGGCAGGGGCAGGCAATCTTTGTGAGTTCAAGGCCAGCCTGGTCTACAGAGCAAGTTCCAGGACAGCTGGGGCTACAGGGAGATACTGTCTTGAAAAGACCAAATAAATAAATAAATAAATAAATAAATAAATAAATAAATAAATAAATACATAAATAAATAACTTCTTTTTTTTTTCTTTTGAGACAGGGTCTCCCTGTAGTCGAAGCTGGCTGTGTAGACCTGGCTGACCTTGATTTCATAGAGATCACTTGCGTCTGCCTCCTGAGTGCTGGGATTAAAGGCATGTGCCCCCATGCCTGCCCATCATTCACTTTTGTAGCATAACTCACCAAGACTTTCAAGAGCCCCAGCTAGAACTGACAGCCTCCTTAATGACCAGGCTCTAAGCTGACACAGGTTCCCTTCTACTGTACTTTATAGTGATCAAAGACTTCACTTGCCAGCCCACCTTCAACATGGCTACCAAAGAATTTGTGGCCGACTTTCATCTCTTACAACCTGCCCTCTAATCACAAATACATCCCACCAATCTGAAAATATATTCTCCATATTTCAAGATCATCAAAGCCTCACTGAATCATGGAACAGGCCCAAGCCCAATAATATCACACCTAAATTAGGTAGCACAGATGAAGCCCTTGGGATGTGGTATTTCTGTATGGTTCCCTTGATCTGATGGCCTGTGAGTTAAAGAGCTGAGCTACCAATCTCATAAACCCTCTCAGCATGTAATACTAAAACAAAGATGGGGCAGCCACAATGGACACTTGAATCAGGGAGATGGACACAGCAGTTACTGGTCTACGGCAGTTCTACAACCAAGTCAGGAGTGGGTGCAGTTTTCCTCTTTGGAGTGATGGCTGAGTGCGGCAGCTCTCGGGTTCTTGTCTGGGTATTATTCCACTTAACACATGAATTATGTAACCAAACACTGTTCTCAGTTTCCATATACTTCTAAAGACCTCTTTCTTTTTTCCTTTTTTAAAAAAGTTAATGTGTGTGTTGGTATGTGGTGCACATGTCCCATATGGACGAGTGTGTCTGCGTAGGCGAGTTGTGTGCACCCATGCATGCACATGTGGAGGGCAGAGAAAAATGTTGGGTGTCCAGCACCATTGCTCTCCACCTGTTCCCTAAGAGCGCTGTCTCTCACTGAATCTGGAGCTAGGCTGGTGGCTCAGAAGCCCCCGAGATTCCCCCTTCTCTTCCAGCCCCAGCACTCGGGTTACAGGTATGTGTGGTCATGCCTAAGTTTTATGTGGGTGCTGGGGATCTGAGTTCCGGTCCTAACCCTTGATGGCGAGTGTTTTCCCACCGCTCTGGCTCTCCAGCCCTTCTTTTCATTTTTGTCCTTTTCCCTCCCTTTTAGTACAATATGATTTTTTTGGCGATTCCTCCAATTTGATTATCTTAAATACCATGCAAGCTTTCTACGGCTGCTCCGGGGCCTCCTTCCCCCGGTAAGCAGTGCTCCTCAATCTCCCTGTTGCTTTTCTGACTGCACTTTAGAGTTGGAGCCCTGTGAGACAACAGCCTCAAGATGTCCACATACTTTTTATCTGGTTGAAAGTATCCATGAAGCAGACCCATAAATATTTCTGAAATATTAACAAGGGATCTTAGCCCAGTCCTCAAGGGGAGCTCTGCCCTGAGGCCCTCTCTTGTGCTGGGACCTTTTTTGCTGTCTTGAAGGTCTCAGGATGAAGAATGATTGTACTTTCAAGTTACAGGTCTTGCCACCTTTATATTTCCTCTAAATTCTCATTGGAAACTGAACCTAAAGAAGTTTCTATTTCACAGCTCATCTCACTATATTTGTACTTTATTCCATTTGGCTAAATACAACCAGCTGTCACTTTCTCTGGTATTTCTGGGACCCTCCTTGGCTAAATCTAGAAACTCATTCGCCTCTTTTCTGCCTTACCTCAGGCAAACATGTTACTGTTACAGACATACCTCTCTTTCCCCCAGTGTTTACAGCAAGTTCTCCTCTGAACTTCAGGCCTCATTGAGACTTACTGAGCTCTTGCTCACTGTAA
Organism: Rhizomys pruinosus; assembly: GCA_009823505.1. Classification (NCBI taxonomy): domain Eukaryota; kingdom Metazoa; phylum Chordata; class Mammalia; order Rodentia; family Spalacidae; genus Rhizomys; species Rhizomys pruinosus. Next base: position 469,516 of record VZQC01013512.1, read on the forward strand.
GTCAGTCTCAAAGGCAAAGTTACAGGTCTTGGTTTTTCTTTTCTTAATGCCAGTGCCTCACTCAAAGGACTCAGTTGTGTTCTGGTCTACTGCTGATAAATTATAAGCCCTGCAAAACCAATGGCAGAAAATGACCACCAGTTAATTCCACTCATAATTATTTGAATTAGGGATTAAATCGGGGCCCAGAAGGGATTTTGAAAGTGTGTTGAGGTTTTTATATGATCACAGCCCTCATTTATGGAAGGAAACTTAAATATTTGTAGTGAGACCCTGGGTTCAGTTCCTGGCACCACCACACACACGCAGACACAGACACAGACACAGACATACAAACACACAGATACACACAGATACACACACACACACAATGTGCTATATAAAACTCTTAAATCTGGGGTAATTTAATGCAACAGTTAATAATATTATTCCACTCTGTTCTCAGCACAGCATTCTGAGTGCGTCACATTTCTCTGGGTCAAGAGCTACTATATTTAGCCCTGATAAAGAGATCATGGGTTTTGTGTTAGGCTTTCGGGTTGACCCCTTAGGGAGAAGATAAGTGTTTTGTGTTATGCGTACAAGAGAGGAAAATGGATATTCACATAGAGGGGGCTCTGAGGCATATCAATGTACTCACAATTCAGTATTGCCACTTTAGGCGTAGAGGAGATTGTACCTCACTCCACTGGCACTGATAGAACATGCAACTTTCCTTGGCCAGTGAATGAGGAGCAGAAGAGTATTACAACCATGTGCAAGCACCTGCATATACGTGTGCACACCCCCAATACACGCAAGTCAAACAGATTGGCATGACTAGTATATTGTGGGCGGTGTTCTTAAATTTGTGTCAATATCTTTTACTTGTCTCTCCTTAATTCTTTTCTTAATTTGGGTCAATCAGATGAATTAAATTTTTTTCCTAAAAAATCACATAATTTGAACTTGTTTTCTATATAAACACAAGGTTTCTAATCCAAGATGTCTTGACTGGAATTTGAAATCTACTCAGAAGCAGAGACTTTGGATTTTATGGGTAGGAATTATCAAAAGGCAAAACACTCTAAGCATCCAAACATCTGTGTCTATACCAAAGTAACCTACCATAACAATTAGTACTGTTTAAATACCTATATATCTAATTGCTTGTGCTTCATTAGTAGGATTGAAAGGTTATTCCTGGACAAACTGTCAGCCCATGAAAGGAAACAGCCAGAATTGACCAGAGTCCAAGACAACAGCTCCAGAGAAAGTAGACTGTTTTGCTTCTGGTCCACCTGTGCCCCTTTTCTAAGCCTAGGGAACAATCTGCGGAAGAGGGGGCATGGTAGAATGTAAGGGCTGCGATTGGGGTGAATGGTGAAACTACAACAATAAAGTCTGGACACTCATTGGATCAACTTGACTGAACATACAAGCCCCCCCTGCTGGATGGTGGGACCCATGGGCTGTGTGGGTTTGGGCACAACTGCTTGCAAATTGGTTTTACATGAAGGATGCTTGTACTCATAAATTATTACTTATGGTTAAAAAATGAAAAAAAAAAAGCTGAGAGAAAGATGCAGGACAGTTATGGCAGAATGCATGATCTGGGATGGGGTGGGGTGGGATGGGGGGAAGGGAAAGGGAAATATGCCTGAACCGAATTGGAAAATGATGTATGAAATATACAAAGCATCAATAAAAATGAAAAATTTAAAAAGTAATTTAAAAAAAGCACTCTAAGCCTTGCTGTGATAGAGAAACTCAAAGAATATACTGATTTGGGGGCTGGAGAGATGGCCTAGCAGTTAAGAATGCCGATCACTCTTGCAGAGGATCCGGGTTCCATCCCCAGCACCCACATGGCGGCTGAGAACCGTCTGTAACTCCAATTCCAGGAGAACTCCAGTTCCAGGGGAATCCAAGACCCTCTTCTGACCTCCGCAGCATTGCACGACACAGGTGCACAGACCTACATGCAGACAGTACATTCATACACATAAAAAATAAATAAATAAAATTAAAAAAAACTTAAGAAAAAAGAATAAACTGATTTGGACACAGTCACTCAGTTGATCAATTCCAGAGCTTGTGTCCAAACATTATCTTTGGCCTCGAGTTTGTCATTCATTCTGGTACAATGAAGAAAACCCCATCTCTAGATTCCTTTCTTCACAAAAACAAGTCATGTTCTTGTTAAATTTCATTTGGAATTTTGGAGGGAGAAGTATTGAAGAATAGTAAAAATCTGGAGTCTCTTTTCCTCTAACTCCAAGCATGATTTTACTCCCGTTTAGTCTATAAATTGACACGATTATGGGGTTGTGTGGCATTCAGCTTTATGATAATTACCTATTTGAATAGCTGATAAGAGTTAATTTATCCTGAAGACAACTAGGAATAAAAGAATAATTGGGTTATAAAATTAAAGCAATAACATCTGTACTTTCTACTACATTGAACATATTTGATGTAGAGAATATTTCAATTAGGCAGAGAAACCTGTGAATGCACTTTCTTTCTTGAGAGAAAAAAGGCCTAGCTCACTAAAAGAAGAACCCAAACTAGAAAATGTCGCACACCTTTGACGTCAGATGCCCTTAGATGACCTCCCATGGCTAATGTGAAGTAGATGATTGACCTTCTGTGACTTTAGTTCCTAGTATAAATGAACAATTTCTGCATGATTAACAGCTTTACCAGATTAGAGGGTGGGGACTCCAATCCAGACACTAGACCACTCCAATCCAGACACTAGACCCCGGCTTCTTTAACTGTGGATTGTGACTCCCATATGAGACTGCATAACTGAACGGCTGGGTCGTGAAAATTTGGGCTGTGGTAAAAAGTTTCTGAATGCACAGTGATGAAACAGTCATTCAACAGCAAACACAACATGCATCTAGGGTGTCATAGCCAAATGCTTACCTGTGCAGCATCACACAACTTTGCTGCAGTGTTGGTTCTGAATGTGTAACACACACATTTTGTACTGTGTGTGGTGTTGTGATGCATGCCAACAACTGATTCCTGAGACATCTAGGCCCAAGATGGAAGACTCTTTTATGTCATGAACTGAAGAGTTTCTTACTGTACAAGCAAAGCTTCCTGCTTCTGTAGAAGCACATCAGTTTAATTATGGAAAGCAAAGACAATATTTTCCTATAATTATTCCTCAGCATGCAAGTATCAAATTAGCATATCTTTGGCTTGTGTTGTGTTAAGATGTTTGATTTTAAATACAGCTGTTTGAGTTACTGACTTGAATTTCATAAAACTTTGTTAAATATGTTTACTTTCAACAATTTCTGAAATGTCCCTAAACAAACTTCTAAGAGGTTGTACTATGTATTTGTGTAAAGTGGATCTGATCACTGAGGATTATAAAATCAAAATATCAGTCAACACTGAAGATGCTGTGTGGCCTATAAAATCAAGTATCCAGCCAAGAGTTAATGCTGCATGTAAAAATAAGCATGTATACCCATTTCAGTAATGTAATTTTATCATCTTAACAATTTGTAAAATTATGTATATAGGGGTGGAGAGATAGCCTAGTGATTAAGAGCTCTGACTGCTCTTGCAGAGGACCCGGGTCTGATCCCCAGCACCCACATGGCAGCTGAGAACCGTCTTTAACTCCAGTTCCAGGGGAATCTGACACCCTCTTTTGACCTCTGCGGCATGGCATGACATGTCTGCACAAACCTACATGCAGACAGTACATTCATATACATACAAAAATAAATAAAATTTAAAAAATTATGTATATATACTAAATAGTCATAAATTTATTTTATTTGTTTTTATTTATTTTTTTTAATTTTTATTTATTTATGTATGTATATGAATGTAGTGCCTGCATGCAGGTCTGTGAACCCGTGTCGTGCAATGCTGCGGAGCTCAGAAGAGGGTTTCAGATTCCCCTGGAACTGGAGTTCTCCTGGAATTGGAGTTTCAGACTGTTCTTGGCCACCATGTGGGTGCTGGGGATCGAACCCGGGTCCTCTTTAAGAGCGGTTGGCGCTCTTAACCGCTAGGCCATCTCTCCAGCCCTTTTTATTTTTTATTTTTAAGGGATTCTACAATATAATGACACAGTTGTTTGCAGATAACATTGATGTTACTCAGTATGTCATACAATTAGGTAATTGGTGCATTTTTCAAGTATCTATGTCCAAATTTTGAACAACCCAAGGTTCCCATAGTCCAGTTGGAGAAGCTTGTATGCACAGGCATGTTGATCAGTTAGGAGTCCAGACTATATTCCTGTAGTCTCATGATACATACCTATCTCTCTGCAGCCCTTACAATCTACCA
>VZQC01013512.1:480902-521519 GCA_009823505.1 Rhizomys pruinosus
CTTTAGTGGCCTTTGGTAATGCTCTCTGGCATTTCAGAGGCCAGTTGTACACTAGCAAGTGACGTCTCATAACATTTTTCATGCTCACACCAGGTCTTCGACAACAGGGACTTACTGCCTTTCTCCTTGCATATATCCCACTTATAGGCAAAAGGCCTTTATAATTGGGGGGGGGGTTGACTCCCCTAGCCAACATCTCCTAGGTGAGACAGCATCTTTAACTGAACTAGAGCCTGCTGGTTTGATGACCCTGGCTGGTCAGCAACCTCTCCAGATCACCCTGTCTCTGCCCAGCAATACTGGGGTTATAGGCATGTATAGTGATGCCTGGCTTTTTATGTGAGTGCTGGGGACTGGAACCCAGGTCCTCCTGCTGGCAGAGCAAGTGCTGTTACTTGCTGAACCATCTCCCCTTGAAGAGCTGCTTATGGGCTGGAGAGATGGCTGAGCGGTTAAGGGCACTGGCTATTCTTGCAGAAGACCTGGATTTGTATCCTAGCACCTACATGGTAGCTAACAGCTGTTGGTAACTCCAGTTTCAGAGGATCAGATGCCCTCTTCTGTCCTCTGTGGGCGTTTCACAACATGGGTGCACTTATACACAAGCAATACATTCATACACATAAAATTAAAAAAATAAAGCTGGTCATGGATATTCTGAACCCTGCCAAACTTTGAAGTTTTAGGTCTATCAACCATGAGTCACGGACCTCATCACTTATGATTCATCAATCACTCCATGGGCTTTCCCATGAATAGACCAATATTCTCCCTGTTCCTTCTGTCTGATATTCCTATTCCTTGTCCTTCAAATCTTGATCATAAATTCTGTAAGGGCAAGTATCTACCTCCAGTGTATAGACCAATGCCTGGCATATAGTAAACACTCGATAAACGCTTCTCTGCTGAACAGTCAGGTCATGCTCAGGAATGATCTTTTCAGCTATTCAGTGAGGATTCTTATAATTTCTGTGTCTTTGGAAGTGTCTTTATTGATGGGAAGTAGCTCAGTGTTAGAGAATTTGTACAAGATCTTGGATTTGGTCCCCAGCTCTACAAAAGAAAAGACACCTTACTTTTCCTTTCCTTTAGTGATAATTTAATCAGACACGGAGTGACATGTTGCAGTTATTTTTCTATGAGCATCAAGAAGGTATCGCGCTGCATGTGAGACTGTCTTTGTGTCACCTGCATTCTTCCATGGTTTCTTTTTCTGTTGCTGTGATAAGATACCCTAACAGGAGCACCTATGGGAGAAGGGATTCATTGTGGCTTAAAGTTCAAGGTACAGACCATGGTGGGGAAGTCAGGAAGTCAGGGTGGCCATTGCTGCTCTGCTCCACTTGCACCATCCAGGATCGCAGGCAAGGAGCGGGGCCACCCACAGTAGCTTGTGCCCCCTGCCCCCTGCCCCACCACCCCCATGAACATCCTCATAGCAGTTCCCCACAGACTTGCCCAGGGCATGTTTCCCAGGTGATTCTAGATCTCATTAAATTGTCAATTAAAACTAACCATCACAATTATCTGCCCCCCCATACTGAAATTTCCTTAAGATGTGTTCGAATGTGCATTTGTGTACATTCCTATACCTGGGTTTGCTGTACCTTCCAATAAATCTGAAAAATTCTTCATCACTTTCTTTAAAAAATATTTCAACTCTGCCTTTTGGTTTATTCCACTATTTTAAGTCTCCCCTTGGACATACTTTGTAGTGTGTCAGTTTATTCTCTCTCTCTCTCTCTCTCTCTCTCTCTCTCTCTCTCTGTCATTTTTTTTGAGACAAGGTCTCATTGTAGCCCCAGCTGGCCTAGAACTCACTGTAGAGACCAGGGTGGCCTCGATCTCACAGAGCTCTGCCTACTCTTGCTTCCTTAGTACTTCTCCACATCTCTTAAACATTCCTTAATTAAAAGTTATTTTTTATTTCTATGAAATGTTCTGCCTGCATTCTCACAAGATCTTCCAAATGAACAATTCTTATGTTTTATCTATTGATTTTGAAAAGTTCAGTGACCATAATTTTCATCCTAATATTTGTCCCCCCCCCTTCCCCTTCTCTTTTCTACTTGGGGGCATGGTCTTGTGTTGGAACCCAGAGATGCTGGCATGCACCTCTCACGGTTGCTTCTATTTCAGACTCCTGCATGCTGGGACCCCAGATGTGCACTCTCAGGCCCGGCTTATTTCCAATAATTTCCAAGTGACATTTAAAATATGTTTTATTATAAATGGTGCCTCTCTATTACTTCTTGTACTTTAAAAAAATACAGTATTTTCTTTATTTCTCTCAAAGATATAGGATATAATTATTTATAAATTAACTCTGGATTTCCTTAGTAGTTTCCATAAGGACCAACGATTTTGATTATATAAGCTTCCTCGCCTCTGCTCAGCCCTCTGTCTGCTGTACTGCACATCATGAACTCGTCTCAGTGAAGCATTTCCTTTCCTTTTGCTGTGTTCATTCTTCCTGTTTTCCAATGTCCACTTGGCCCTGAAGGAACAGCTCTCTTTCATAGGCTTTAGGCTCTTGACATTGAGGGGACCTGACGTACTGACTCAGCTGGTGACTTGAGGTGGTGACTGAGCTGGTGACTTGAGGTGGTGACTGAGCTGGCCAGCTGCTAGACGGAGCTGTGACTACTTCCTACATCTTGCTGTCCCCCTGTTGTAAGCCTTGGTGACCCTTCTTCTAGAGGTGGGAAAGGTACTCTGACTCCTGGGTTCATGTGTCATCCTAGCTGTTATCCCTGTATATTGTGAATAATGCTTGTATCCCATTTTCTTGTAGGACCCAAACACCTGATTGACTTTTGTCTGTTGAGAAGCTCCACTGACCACCTTGGTTACTGTTCTAGTTTGCTTTCAAATGCTGTGACCAAACACTCTGAACAAAACCAACTTAGGGAGGAAAGGGTTTATTTGGCTCATATCTCCAAGTTCATGGAGGCAGCCCAAGGTAGGAACTCAGGGCAGGAGCCTGGAGGCAGGACGTGAAGCATGGGCCATGGAGGAGCGCTGCTTACTGGCTTGCTCTCCTGGCCCATGCTCAGTGGGCTGGGCTCTCCCACATCACTGAGGAATCAAGAAAATACCCCACGGACATGGCCACAGGCCAGGCCAATGGTGGCAGTTCCCTAATTTGAGGCTCCCTCAACCCAGGTGTGTCAAGTTGACACTAAAGCTATCCAGCACACTCACTCTTCAGGGATTTGTCCTATTTGGCTTTGGGGAGTACAAAGGCACAGGCCTTTCCTGGAAGGGAAGAACACTTTTTTTTTTTTATTAATTTTATTTATTTCTGTATGTGTATGAATGTACTGTCTGCATGCAGGTCTGTGCACCCGTGTCGTGCAATGCCGCGGAGGTCAGAAGAGGGTCTCGGATTCCCCTGGAACTGGAGTTCTCCTGGAATTGGAGTTTCAGACGGTTCTCGGCCGCCATGTGGGTGCTGGGGATCGAACCCGGGTCCTCTGTAAGAGCGGTCGGCGCTCCTAACCACTGGGCCATCTCTCCAGCCCGGGAAGAACACTTTTATAGTTAATGAAGGGGTAAGATTTTCAAGACTTAAATAAGGAAGCCTACTGTTCTATTTGCTAGAGTAACTTTTCTGGTGACCATGCAGAAATTTACCCTTAGGGCAATGCTAAGAATATGGACATGTTTTAGCTTTTTAAAAGGTGACAAGGCAGGAGAAACCTCCCTTCACGTTGTTGGTCAGGGTAGCCCAGGAGACTCACAAAATGACACAGGCTACTGCCACTGCCCTTGATTGCCACCCAGAACTTGAAGATAAGACCCTATTGATGAAGAAAGGACCTACTTCCAACACAGGACTTGAAACATAGGAGCTGGAACAGGCCCGGAAGCTGCCCTCCTGAAGATTAGTTCTCACAGTATCAGAAGGAAAACACCAATTAAAGCTCCTATCCAGCTTATTAAAGCCTAATAAACACAACAACGATGGGCCCAGGAAACTACCTCTGCTGCTGTAGTAGTGGCACTTTTATCCCGGGGGAAATCAATAGCTGTCTAATTGGACATAAGGCCTGCCTGATGGGAGGAAACTCAAAACACACAGCTCAAGGTGTCACGAATCATCGAAAAACTTTTGTCACATCTCCAGACCAATGTAATTTCTTCTTGTATGCCAAATATGTATCCTTATATTTACAGACAAGGGGACCTCTCACCACTCATCCAAAAAGCTTCTTTTTTGATGATGGAGATGGAGACAACCAGTCAAACACAGAGAATAAATGTCGGTGAGATGCCCAGTCCCGAGTGACATATTTACAATGAAATCTCCACACCTACGGCTCAGGAAACAGAGGGAACAAGTGGACAGAAAGAATATCAATGCATATTTCAACTCTCACCAGCGAAGCTTCATCATACAACAGATGGTGATTAACCTGGAATGCCAAAATGCAGAGAAAAAGAAACTGAGGGGTGGTTGTTCCTAGGTAGGACACCCAAAACTCAGAGTCCATTGTGGTAGAGGGGGCAGAATGGCTGTGAGAGCCAGGGTGGTGGATGACCACAAGGAAACAGTTTTCCAGGCTGCTGGGAACTTGCTCATATGAACTTATAGCAATGGTGACGGCGTGCACATGGCCCGTGAGAACTCAAACCAGATGAAAATGAAGGATAGAAACTGGGAAATGGGGAAGGATTCCCAGCGACTACTGGGAGAAGGGGAGTTGGCTTCTTTGAGGGACTGACACTAAATAGGTTGACCAAGCTTCAGTGGACAGACATACACTGAGGGACATTTAGGGACACAGACATGACTTGATAAGCCTTAACATGTATGAAAGAATGCATGAAATCTGGTGGGGACACTGAGGGGGTGTGGATGGGTGGATCTAAATATGATTAAGATGTAGTGTATGAAGTTTGCATATGTAATAAAAAGAAAAAAATCTTATAGTATGTACATTTAACTATTTTATCTATTACTTATTATTTTTATATGTGTGAGTGTATTGCCTGCACTTATGTAAGTGTACTCATGTTGGGCAATGCTTGCAAAGGTCAGAGGAAGGTGTTGGATTCCCCCAGAACTGGAGTTACAGACTTTGTTACCTGCCATGGAGGTGCTGGGAAATGAACCCAGATTATCTGCAAGAGTATCTGTGCTCCTAATAGCTGAGCCATTTCCAGCTCCTAGTGTGTGCATTTTAAAGTTATTGTTTTGTATTTATTTAAATGAAAAAATATTTTTATTTTGCCCTGCTGGTGGTTAAACTCAGGGGCTCACACAGGCCAGGCGAGTGCTCTGTCACTAAGCAGGGCCCTGTCCCCATCCCCTACTTCTTATAATTTATTTTTTGTTGCCATTTGCTTGGAGTAAAGACAAGTGCTTAAAACATGTTCCTATAATTCTCCCCCTGGATCCCACATGAACGTTGTATAGTTTTGTGGGTTATATTGCTGGAATTGAACCCAGGGCTTTATGAATCTTAAATAAGTGATCTACTGCTGATCCAGCCCTAGCCCCTGTCTTGTCAGTTCCCACACTGCTACCCATAGTAGGTGGTGTGTAGAGCTGTATAGATTCCCCATCAGGATTGAAGCAATCCCCATTGTAGACTTCTGACTGTTTATGGTTGATAATCGCTACCCAGGCATTTTCTTCCTCTGACTGGAGCTGTCTTGACCAAGGTTACCGGCCTTTCTCAGAAGCAGCATCCCAGTGACTGGCCAGTGGGTGGCCTGGAAGCCAGAACCCTTTGTTCCAACTCCAGACAATGATAAAGGGCCATCCTGGATCCGGAGCTCCCTGGGGGGTTGGCTGCGGCTGCGGCTGCGGCTGCTGCTGAGGCTGCGGCTGTGCAGCTGCCCAGGCTGCTCAGCTTCATCCTTTTACCCATCTTGCTCCTCTGGGCTGTTACTTTCAAAAGTGCCCCCAGTAAGTCTGCTGCTCACGGACTTCCATCTCTGAGTCTATATCCTGAGGAAACTAATTTAAGACGCTACCCTGTGGGTGGAGAACATGTAGGCTTTCCTCAGGGCTTGGCCAGCTTGCTCACCCACAGTAGACATGTAAACATGTCTGTGGAATGAATCCATGAATTGGAATTGAAATGGACTCACTCAGCTTTCTCAATCTACATCATTTCTGACTTTCATTAAGCTAACTTGAGGATAAGTCTGAGAGGTAAACTAACACCTCTCACTATGCAAGTTTCCATTTTAATTGAACTTTAATGTTGCTTGGATGAGCTTAGTGCAGTAGACACCTTGTTTGAAGATGAATTGCTCAAGCACAAGGTATTCATGTGAGAGATGTAGGCAGACAGTAGCATGATCGGAAACTGAATACAGGCTGTAAACCAAGGTTTGGCTCCAGCAAGGAATAGCAGAATTGGAGACCGACAATAAAGGCAATAAAGGCAGCGCCTCTTCAAACATCACCCAGGTCGGCACAGTGTGGCGCATCCCTCAAAGCTGACATGAAGTCTTCGCTGGGGATTCTTTTTCTTGGGTTGACAATTAAGATCCTTCCTGCAACTTTGGACTCAGAGGCCTCATTAAACTGAACCTGTTCTCTGCAGGGAGGATGGAAAAGGAGATTGATGGGGAAGCTACATCTGTATCAAGGTGAGATATTTCATAAATGTGCTGTCAGCTGCCTCTCAGTTCTCTAAGAGAACATTCAAATGATGGATTGTCATGCTTTTGTTAACAGCAATTAAAACATAGGCATGCCCTGAGTTATTAAGGTGACCACCAATAGTTGATGTTGTTGTTGACCTATCCTGTATCTTACTTTATGTGTTTTCAAAGCCTCACTCTTTTATTAGATGTTTCTACCTGTTCCCCAGTCCATATTCTAAACGCAGATTCTGGCTTCTTTGTAGAAATCATGAAATTCCCATTTCCCTTGTAAATAGTTGTTTCAGAAACCAAGATCAAGTAAATTAGCTGCTACTGTTTCTATAAGTGACTCCCAAAGGCCCATGTTTAAACCTGGGGGTGATACTGGGGTGTTTTAGAATCTTTTTAAGAGGCAAGGCCCTGGGGGAGGGAGTGGGTCATTGGAGGCAGCCCTTGAGGAGGATATTGAGACACCAGCTCCTCCTTTCTGTCTTTTGCTTCTTGACTGTCATGAACTCCTGCCATTGTGTGTCACAGGCCACTGGCCTGGAAGCAATGCAGCAGACTGTTGACTGAACCCCAAACAACTGTGAGCCAAAATAAACCTTTCTTCTTTATAAGTTTATTATCTCAGGTATTTTGTCATAATGGTGGGATGCTAGATAACACACTAACATTCTCTGATGACTGTTACAAGTAAGGCAGACACAAGGTTGCTGTGACAGGTTTCTGTGATTGGAGAGGATAATTATTTTCACCCTGTATCACAGTATATAAAGTGTAAAACCCAGTTATTTCTAGGGCCATGCAAGGAGTTGCCTTGTGAGCATGAAGAAAGCCCTGTGTGCAAACACAGAAGAGGGAGAGTCAACAGAATCTCAGAGATGGAGACAGAGTCCTGAATTAACTTCGCCTTAGATCCTTCTATCTGTGAATGAATGACATGAAAGAATAAAGTTCTTTGTTATTTAAGCTGGCCAGGTTGCATTTCCAGTTAATTACAGCTGAAAAGATCCTACTTGTCACATATTCTTGGGTACTGTCTTTGCATAGTATGTATAATTCCCTTTGTCAAGTAAACAGAGCTTACCTTTAATGGTGTGGATAAGTAAGGAGAGGAATCCAGCATGTGTGAGGCACTGGGCTCCATCCATAGCAACACACATAGACACAGATACAGACAATACACACACGCAGACACATGAAAGAAACAGGTCCTTTTAGGTTTATTCCCTCTCTCCCTCTCCGCTAAGGTCCCAATAAAAGACTAGAAGAATAAAAAACTATACTCAATGCTAAGAAAATAGGAGAATAATCATAAGGAGAAAGTAAGTCTATTTAACTTATGAGTGAGATACAGAGGATAGAAAAATGGTGACACAGAGTAAAGGACACCTCAGCCACAACAGAATGTTCAAATGGAGATGGAGTAGGGATGGCCTTTCTTGCACTGAAAATCCTCAGCACTGTGAGAGGCCAGATGCAGAGCAGGTAGGACTGATGTGGGGTGAAGATCTAGGTGGTCAGTCTGTATATGAAGCAGTCACTTCTCTATCTTGGAGTAAATAGTACCCCCGAGTCAGGCTTCTATTGCAGGACTTGGAAAATGGAATGATTTCTTCAGAGAAATTGGGCATTTCCCGATGAATGCTCGTTACCAATTGCCATGTAGATGCTTAGTCCATTTAAGCTACTGTAATAAAATGTCATGAACTGGCTGGTTTATACATAGCAAAAGTGTGTTTATAACAAATCTGGAGGATAGAAAGTCCAAAATCAAGGCTGGTAGACGTGGCGTCAGCTGCACCTGTTTCTTGGCTTCCGCAGTGCTTTCTTGCTGTGTGTTCTCATGGTGGAAGTAGGAAGTGTTTCCTGAAGGGCTTCCAAGGATAAACACCCTATTAACAAAGCTCCTATCCTTGGATATGATCCCCCTGCCCCCTGCTGTCCTCACTACTACATATATTCATATTGGTGACTAGATTTCGATAAATGAACTTCAGGAAAGGTGCAATTCAGACATAGGAGTCACAGGTTCATCTATTTTCCTTAAAATAAAATATTTCACTTGGAGTAAATTGGCAGAATTAGCCAAATTAGCACACCTTCCTTGGTGTGCTAGTGCCTCCCACTGTCTGAACTGCCTCATTCCTGAGCAGAGTTCTTCAAATGTCAAAGCTCCAAAGACATCAAAAGGACAGACACAACATAGAATTCTGGAGCAGACAGACATTGCACGAGCGACAGGAGAGAAACTTGAAATGCATTCTACTGTGTTCCCACTGAGATTTGAGATGCTGCAATATTAAAAACAAGAGTAGGACCCAGTGAGATATGGAATAATCTCATGTCAGGGAACTGCTACATGGTGAAGATACGCCTGTCAGAGCGGAGAACAATTCAAAACAATGGTGCAAGAAGCAGCTTAAGAAATGTCTCAGAAATAGAATGCAAAAACAAGGCGGGTATATGAGAATGAGACCCAAGGACCCGTGAAGGGCTAAGACTTAAATAGGAAGAGGACAGGAAAGCAATGGGGAGCACCTTTCCAGGAGTGAAGACGCGATACGCAGCGTGAGAAGGAATGAAAGAGTACTAAGTCGGGGCTGGAGAGATGGCCTAGCGGTTAAGAGCGCCGACCGCTCTTACAGAGGACCCGGGTTCGATCCCCAGCACCCACATGGTGGCTGAGAACCGTCTGAAGCTCCAGTTCCAGGAGAACTCCAGTTCCAGGGGAATCCGAGACCCTCTTCTGAACTCCGCAGCGTTGCACGACACGGGTGCACAGACTTGCATGCAGACAGTGCATTCATACACATACAGAAATAAATAAAATTAATAAAAAAAAAAGAAAGAGTACTAAGTCTCCAGCACTGGAATAATAATAATTTTTTTTTTTTTTTTTTGTCTTTTCGAGACAGGGTCTCCCTGTAGCCCTAGCTGTCCTGGAACTCACTCTGTAGACCAGGCTGGCCTTGAACTCACAAAGATCCACCTGCCTCTGCCTCCTGAGTGCTAAGATTAAAGGTGTGCGCCACCACGCATGGCAGGAATAATAATAATTTCTAAACTCTCCCAGGAAATTACCATACAGATTCTTCAAAAAGCTGGAAATAGAAATACCATATGACCGATCTGTTCCAGTCCCAGCCATGTATGTAAAGACTATACCCTATGACACAGATACTTGCTCACCTGTTTTAACTTGTGCTCTATTCATTGTAGGTAAGAAATGGAGTCAGCCTAGATGTTCATTGACTAATGGGTAAATAATGAAAATGTGTCAAATGTGCACAATGTCATTTTTAAATTTTTATTTATTGTTTTTACTTTATGTGTGTATTGCCTGCATATATATAAGTGCACTTGTGCCTGTGGAGGACAGACGAGGGCATAAAATCCCCCAGAACTGGAATGACAGATGATTGTCAGCACCACACTGGTGCTAGGAATTGAACCTGGGTTCTCTGCCAGAGCAGACAGTGTTCTTAACTGCTGAGCCATCTCTCCAGCCTGTACAGTGTAATTTTATTCAACTGTAAAAAATGAAATTTTCAGGTAAATGGATGAAACTGGAAAACTTATGATAAGTGAGATGACCAAGGTAGATAAAAACAACAACCATAATGAACTCTGCATCTTCTCCCCATATAAAGATCCTGGTTTTCTAGGATCTCTAATTTTGTGTGTTTAAGAGTTCCTATAAAAGCTTGGTGTGGCGGCACATACCTATAATCCCAGTGCTTGGGAGAAAGGCAGGTGGATCTCTGTGAGATCAAGGCTAGCCTGGGATGGTCTACACACAAGCTCCAGGCCAGCTAGGGATATAGGCAGACCTTGTCTTTTAAAAACCAACAAACAGAGTGAGGTGCTGATAAGGCAAGGTGGAATTGCTTTGACCTTTGGGGGGCTCAACACCCACTACCGGAATTCCCAGCTTGGGTTCCAGAGAGGCGCACAGTCTCAGTGAGATGGCGGTAAGGCAAGGTGGAACTGATTTGACCTTTGGGGGGCTCAACAACCACCCCTGGATTTCCCAGCTTGGGGTCCAGAGAGGTGCACAGTCTCAGTGAGGTGCTGGTAAGGCAAGGAGGAACTGCTTTAACCTTTGGGGGCCTACCTGCATGGGGGCCAAAGTAGCAACACAATACTCCCCCCCAACCTGGTGGAGCTATGATGCAGAGGATCTAGCAGGCACAGTATTAATGATTATAGTCTGTGCAGCCACCGTTGAGATGCCAGAAGCCAAAGAAACAAATAAACAAACAAATCCACATCCCAAAGACACAAAGAAAAAAACAACATGGGAAAAACTCACAATAAATTCACACCGAACTCCACCAACCCTGCAGAAGATCCCTACAATGAGAACTCTGAGGAAGGGAACTACAACACCAACCTTAGAAGAACAACTGTAGACATATTCAAAGAAATTAGAGAACTAAGGGAGAGAATGAAAAACTCAAAAGGACCTAGAGGGAGATAATGACAAACATTGGAAAGAACTAAAGGGAGAAAATGATGTACTCCAGAAGTGGAAACGCTGAAAAGATCCCAGGCCAAAATGAAAAAAGAAAATGAGCAACCAACCAAGGAGCTACAAGATGAGAATGACGGGTTCCAGAGGGAAGTGAAAATAGTAAAAAAATCACAGGATGAAATGAAAAATGAAATTGAACATTCATCCAATCAGCAGGAAAGGATGGGGAAAAGTCTCAGAAGCAGAATGGAAGAAGCAGAAAAAAAGAGTATCAGGCCTACAGGATAATATGGAGCAACTAGAAAGCTCAAGTAAAGATTATTTAAAAAATTTAAAAAATACACAAGAGTGGAACAACCAGGAAATGTGGGACACTATGAGAAGACCAAAGCTCCACATCATAGAGGTAGAGGAAGGAGAAGAATCCCAAGACAACACTATTGATTAGATCTTCAACAGGATAATAGAAGACAATTTCCCCGAACTGAAAAAAGACAATCCCATACAAATGCAAGAAGCACTTAGAACACCAAACAGACACCAAATACTGAAAGCCACAAGAGAAAAACTGCAAGTTACATATAAGGAGAAAACCCATCAGAATCACAGATGACTTCTCAGTCCAAACTATGAAAGCTAGAAGAACGTGGACTAAAGTATTCCCTGTGCTAAACGACTTTAGATGCTAACCCAGACTTCCATACCCAGCAAAAATGTCAGTTATAGGTGAAGGAGAAAGAAAAATCTTTCACAACATGAACAAGATGAAAGAATACATGTCTAAGAAACCAACACTTCAGAAAATCCTAGGAGCAATCCAAAGAATAGAAGAAAGGAGCCACTATCCCTAAGCAATTAAAGAGAGAAAGCAACAGAAGCATAACAGAGTAAATACAAACCTAGACCAAGAATGCAAACAAAAAATAAGGTAAAAAGAAGTAACACACATCTCTCAATAATAACCTTAAATACTAATGGTCTAAATTCCCCAGTCAAAAGACATAGAATGGGAGACTGGATTAGGAACCAGAATCCTTCTATATGCTGCCTACAAGAAACCCATCTCACCCTCAAAGACAGGCATCACCTTAGAGTGAAAGGGTGGAAAAAAATATTCCAAGCGAATGGTACCAAGAAACAAGCTGGAGTGGCTATTCTAATATCAGAAAAAAATAGATCTTAAAGTAAAACTAATCAGAAGAGATAAAGAGGGCCATTACATCCTTGTCAAAGGAACAATTAACTATAAAGACTTCACAATCCTAAATGTCTATGCACCAAACTCTGGTGTACCTAACTTTATAAACACTACTCTGGAGGACCTCAAGACATAGATTAATGCTAGCACACTAATAGTGGGTGACTTCAACACCCCACTGAGGCCCTTGGATAGATCAACTGAACAAAAAATAAACAGAGAGACATCAGAACTGAACAATACAATACACCAAATGGACCTCACAGATATCTACAGAATATTCTACCCAAACACCAGAGAACATACTTTCTACTCAGCACCTCATGGAACATTCTCAAAATCAACCACATACTGGGGTACAAAAGAAATCTCAATAAATACAAAAGGATTTAA
This sequence comes from Rhizomys pruinosus, assembly GCA_009823505.1. Lineage (NCBI taxonomy): Eukaryota > Metazoa > Chordata > Mammalia > Rodentia > Spalacidae > Rhizomys > Rhizomys pruinosus. The sequence goes on from VZQC01013512.1 coordinate 493,580, forward strand.
ATTATTCCATGCATTCTACCAGACCACAGTGCAAAAAAGCTCAATATGAGCACCAGAATAAGTCCAACTAGCTATAAGAACACATGGAGACTAAACAACACAATCCTGAATAATGAATGGGTCAGGGAAGAAATAAAGAGTGAAATAAAAGTATTCATGGAACTGAATGAAAAAGACCATACAACACAAGAAATCCTGTGGGATACTTTAAAAGCAGTTTTGAGAGAGAAATTTATAGCCCTAAGTGCCCACATCAAAAAAATAGAAAGGGAACAAATAAATTATCTAACACTGCAGTTAAAAACACTTGAGAGAAAATAAGAAATAAACCCAAAACCCAACAGACAGGAGGAAATAACAAAAATCAGAGCAGAAATCAATGAAATAGAAACAAAGAAAACAATACATAGAGTCAATTAATCCAAAAGCTGGTTCTTTGAAAAGATAAACAAAATAGACAGACCTCTAGCTCAGTTAACCAAAAAAAGAGAGAGCAACTCCAAATCAATCGTATTTGCAATGAAAGGGGAAACATCCCAACACACAAAGTAAAGATCCAGACAATCATACGGGAATACTTCAAAAACCTATATTCCACTAAATTTGAAAACCTAAGAGAAACAGATGAATATTTGAAATCCTGAGAACCAACAAAGCTTAACCAAGAAGAGACTGGCAGTTTAAACATACCCATAATATTTGAGATTGAAGATGTAATAAACCTCCCAATTAAAAAAAGCCTGGGCCCAGATGGTTTCATAGCAGAATTCTATAAAACATTTAAAGAGGTCCTACAACCATTACTAGTCAATCTGTTCAGAAGGATACAAACAGAAGGAACTCTCCCAAATTCCTTCTATGAAGCCAGCATCACTCTAATACCAAAACCAGGCAAAGATACAAACAAAAAAGAAAGCTATAGACCCATCTCATTAATGAACATAGATGCAAAAGTCCTCAACAAAATTCTTGCAAACCGCATACAGACCCACATAAAAAGATCATCCATCATGATCAAGTTGGATTCATACCAGAGATGCAGGGATGGTTCAACATACGTAAATCAGTAAATATCGTAAAACACATAAATGAGCCGGACGTGGTGGCACACACCTTTTATCCTAGCACTTGGGAGGCAGAGGCAGGTGGATCTTTGTGAGTTCAAGGCCAGCCTGGTCAACAGAGTGAGTTCCAGGACAGCTGGGGCTACAGGAAGACCCTGTCTCGAAAAGACCAAAAAAACAACAACAACACATAAATGGACTGAAAGACAAAAACCACACCATCATCTCAATTGATGCAGAACAAGCCTTTGACAAGATCTAGCATCCCTTCATGTTTAAGGTCCTAGAGGGAATCAGACTGAAGGGAACATTCCTCAACATGATCAAAGCCATATATAGCAAACCCACTGCCAACATCATCCTAAATGGAGAAAAATTGGAACCATTTCCCTTAAAGGTGGGAACCCAGCAAGGCTGCCCCTTATTGCCATTCCTCTTCAACATAGTGCTTGAAACACTTGCTAGGGCAATAAGACAAGAGAAGGAAATTAAAGGAGTACTAATCAGAAAACAAGAAGTTAAGCTATCCCTTTTTGTAGATGATATGATAGTTTACCTAAGGAATGCTAAAAACTCCACCAGAAAACTTCTAGAAATGATTAAGAGTTTCAATAAAGTGGCAGGATACAAAATTAACCTGGAAAAATCAATAGCCTTTCTTTACACCAACAATAAACAAGTGGAGAAGGAATATAAGAAGACCTTACTACTCACAATAGCCTCAAAAATAATAAAATACCTGGGAACAAACCTAATCAAAGATACCAAAGATCTCTACAACAAAAATTTAAAATCCCTGAAGAAGGAGATTGAAAATGACATCAAAAGATGGAAAGACCTCCCATGCTCATGGGTTGGAAAAATTAATATAGTAAAAATGTCCATTTCACCCAAATTGATATACGGATTCAATGCAATCCCAATCAAAATCCCCATCAGCTTCTTCACAGACTTGGAAAAAAAAAGCCTTAAATTCATATGCAAAAACAAAAGACCCCAAATAGCTAAAGCAACCCTGAGTGAAAATGCAATACAGGGGGGATTGCTCTAACAGACTTCAAGCCATATTACAGGGCCATAGTCATAAAGACAGCTTGGTACTGGCACAAAAACAGACCTGTTGACCAATGGAACAAAATTAAAGATCCAAACTTGAGCTCATACAATTTCAGCCACCTCCTATTTTACAAAGGGGCAAAAAAACTTCAATGGAGGAAGGATAACATCTTCAGCAAATGGTGCTGGTAAAACTGGATCACCATTTGTAGAACAAAATTAAACCCCGACCTCTCACCCTGTACAAAAATCAACTCCAAGTGGATCAAAGATCTCAATGTGAAACCCGAAACCCTGAAGATGATAGAAAAAAAGTTGGCAACAACCTACAAGGCATAGGCATAGGAAAAGAGTTTCTAAATCAGACAGCAGCTGCCCAGGAAATAAGGTCATAGTTGACAAATGGGACCTCATCAAACTCAAAAGCTTCTGTACAGAGAAAGAAACAATCAAGGAAGTGAAGAGAAAACCCACAAAGTGGAAGAAAATCTTCACCAGTGATTCATCTGACAGAGCATTAACATCAAGAATATATAGACTACTCAAAAAAACAAAGAACTAAAAAAAAATGACCTACTCAAAAGATGGAGTAAAGAGCTGAACAGAAACTTCACCAGTGAGGAATTAAAGATGGCTGAGAAGCATCTTAAAAAGTGTTCAACATCATTAATAATTAAGGAAATGCAAATTAAAACCACTCTCAGATGTCATCTCACTCCAATATGACTGGCTAAGATCAAGAAAACAAAAGATTGGAGATATTGCTGGAGATGTTGTGGGGAAAGGGGAACACTCATCCACTGCTGGTGGGAATGTAAACTTGTACAACCATTATGGAAAGCAGTGTGGAGAACCCTTAAAAGACTCAAAATGAGCCTACCACCTGACCCAGCCATACTACTCCTGGGTATATTCCTACAAGACTCATCCTACTGCAAAGATACATGTACATCAATGTTTATTGCAGCTCTCTTCACAATAGCGAAGAGCTGGAACCAACTCAAATGCTCCTCAACTGATGATGACAAAAATGTGGTACATCTACACAATGGAGTATCATTCAGCAGTAAAGAAAGATGACATCATGAACTTTTCAGGTAAATGGATGGAACTTGAAGCCATTTTGCTAAGTGAAGTAACACAGTCCCAGAAAAACAAGCAGTGAGTGGTCGCCCTCATCTGTGGATGCTAACACCAAATCCCCAGATGAAAGGCAAGCTGAACAACATTATTGTTATATTTCTGTTTATCTGGAAACAACTATGTTGCTATAATGTAAATCTCTTAACAGGCTCTATAATTGATCCACCACTTACTTTCAAACTCTATAATTACTGTCTATGAGTGGAAAGTATGTATTCATATTTTAGAGTAATATAAAATTAAAGGAGGAAAATGTGAATTCCTAAACATAAAAATCCTGAGAGAAAGATGCAGGATAGTTATGGCAGAATGCATGATCTGGGGTGGGGTGGGGGGAAGGGAAAGGGGAATATGTCTAAACTGAAGTGAGAAATGATGTCTGAAATACACAAAGCATCAATAAAAGCGTTATAACAAGCAAAGTTCCTGAGGAGGTCGGAAATATAGGAAGAGTCACTGGGATGGGGATGCCTTAATGGAGGGGGTGTGATAGAGTGTGGGCTATATAAAAGCAGAGACAGAGAATCCTGGGGGCCAAAGGCTTAGACAGGGAGGAAGGGGGGTGATAGGTAGATGAAGGACCAGGATTAACCAAAATGAAGGGGGTAAAAAAAAAGCCATATGGAAACATACTACCTTGTAACCAAATTAAAAAGTACAATGTATTTTAAAAGGAATTGGAAAGGTAATATGCTATAGGGCTAGAAAAAACTCTTCCCAGCGCCAGGGGTGGTACACCTCCTTATGTGTTGTTGGTCAGGGAGGCCGTGGGGGTCCACAGAACAGCACAGGTCTTGCTATTCTTCTTGGTCACATATCAAAATGATCAGAGAACGCTGGGGAAGAGGGGGCAGAAGGAATGTAAGAGCGGAAGACAAGGAGAAGAGCGGAGAAAAGCCATCTCAGCAATCGCCAGCCCCTGCAGTTGGGAACTCTCTCAGTGGAGGATAAGTGTACGATGTCTGCATAAGAATGGGTTCATCATCAGCCAAGCCTGGAAAGAGGAAGGAATCAGGGGCTCTACCCCTCACTGCTGAACTATTTGCTATTGATAGATTCAGTTGTGTACTCACTGGTGACAGAGTGTGCACCAGGCTCTGATGGATACTCCCAATCCAATGATCACAACGATGTCCCTGGTTAAGCTAACTGGGTCACAAACGAAAAACTAAAATCACGAATCTTTGAAAGGGAAGGCAGGGAAGAGGGAATGTTAATACTGGTGGAAGAGAGGAGAGGGAGAGAGAGAGAGAGAGAGAGAGAGAGAGAGAGAGAGAGAGAGAGAGAGAGAGAGAGAGAGAGATGGATAACCAGGACACACGACAGACACATACAAACCTGTCAAAGATGTAGCCTGATCTATAAAAAACCAGACTCACTGTTTTGGCTTGAATCTAAAATGTCCCCACAGGCTCATGTTTTGACCACCACTGTCCTGGTTTCAGCCCTGTGCTTGCTGTTTCCTGAACTCCCTTCCTGTGAACAGCCAGTACTGCACACTCCCACCCCGGCAGACTGAGACATTCTGTCGTCCCTTCCCCACTGTGATGAACTGAGATTCTCTGATCAGACAGTGAGGCCAAATAAATCTTCCCTCTCATGAGTTGCTTATACTGCTATGTTGCTAGTAGCACAGAGCAACTAACACTCACTTCCCTAGCACATGGCCACCATGTCAGAAGACCACGGATAAAAAGGAAAACTGAAAAGCATAAACAAAAGAAATCTAAAACAAAAACCAAAAGCCAGTATCAGGCTGTACAACCCCAGTTCTAGGTGTGAAGGGTCTTTGATTTCCCAAGGAGGAATCACACCAACTTGGGATTCTCCACATTGTTAAAGTGTCAATAAGCAGCTGCAGGATAAAGACATCAAATGTGCAAGGCCCAAAGGAGATTCTCCCAGGAAACAGGAGGATTCAACAGAATATTAAATTTGTAGGACACGTTGAACCAAATAAAAAATAAGTACAAAGTAATTAGTTGTGAGATAAAAATTGACCTCCAGGCAAAATATCATACAAGAAAGATTTCATCACAGAGAGGGATGGTTCTGTAGTGAGCCAGCTATACAGCCATCATTATAAAATCACGATTGGTTTTCAATTTTCTAGAATCAATGTACTGATAAAGCTCAGATGACTTAATTACCATTATAACACAAAATGCAAATATTGTAAAGTTGATATTATAAAGCCAAGATTCAGAGGAAATTCAGAAGGTGAAGCAGGGACAGAACTGGAAGGGGGTAGACATCGAGGAGTAAAAACCACTGTTTCGACAGACAGAAAAGACACAGGCAATTTAACATCCTCTTCCTTTCATATTCTTCTTGACAGAATGAAGACAAGGACTCCTTTGAAATTGAAAGATTTTTTAAATTAAAATTTTAGTTTATTTTTAGTATTAGAATAATATATGTTTCCTTTTTTATTAATTCTTTGAGGATTTTGTACAATCTATTTTGATCATATTCACTCTTTCCCCAGACCCTCCCATGTCCACACCGTTGTCCTTATGCACTCGGCTTTGTGTGCAACATGGAGAGTGGAGTTGGGCAGTATGTCTCACTCCCACCCTTGTTTAATGAACTACTGGCAATGGATAGCTTTTGGAAGGAGAGTCAGTTTTCTTTTAGAGTGTGGCCTTCGGTTGATCAACCATGCTCCAGCGAATGGCCCACACTCAAGCATATCAGGGTAGCAAAAAGGAAGATGTTAATTATTTATTTATTTATTTATTTATTTATTTATTTATTTTTATTAATTTTATTTATTTCCGTATGTGTATGAATGTACTGTCTGCATGCAAGTCTGTGCACCCGTGTCGTGCAATGCCGCGGAAGTCAGAAGAGGGTGTCGATTCCCCTGGAACTGGAGTTAAAGACGGTTCTCGGCCGCCATGTGGGTGCTGGGGATCGAACCCGGGTCCTCTGTAAGAGCGGTCAGCGCTCTCAACCGCTAGGCCATCTCTCCAGCCCCCTAATTATTTATTTTTTAAATGTTATTTATTTATTTTTATTTTATGGATGAGTGTTTTGCCTACACTTTGTAAGTACATCAAGTGCATGCAATGACCACTGAGGCCAGGAGAGGGTGCAAGATCTCCTGGAACTGAAGTGTGGGCAGTTATTAGCTGCCATGGGAGTGGTGGGAACCAAATTGGGGTCTTTTGGAAGAGCAGCCAGCGCTCTTAACCACTGAGCAATCTCTCCAGCCCTGAGCAATCTCTCCAGCCCATTAGCTTCTTTTTTTTTTTAAATTTTATTTATTTATTTTATGTGTCTGTCTGCATGTAGGTGTGTGCACCCATGTCGTGCAATGCCGTGGAGGTCAGAAAAGGGCGTCAGATTCCCCTGGAACTGGAGTCAAAGATGGTTTTCAGCCTCCATGTGGGTGCTGGGGATCGAACCCGGGTCCTCTACATGAGCAGTCGGCGCTCTTAACCACTAGGCCATCTCTCCAGCCCCATTAGCTTCTTTTTAAAATGACCTTTTATTGTTGAGAATTTCACACATGTATTCAATGTGTTTTGATTACATCTACTCCCAGTCCCTCTCCTCCAATTCCTTCTCTATAACCTCTCCATTTTCCCCTGCCAACTTTATGTGCTTTATTTTTAAATCCACTGAGTCTACTTAGAGCTGCCTTATGTGCATGAGTATAGGACCATCTACTGGAGTGTGGGTAGCCTCTCAGGGGCTGCATTCTTGGAGAAACTGACTCTCTCTCCTAGCAGCCATAAATTACCAATAGCTCCTCAGCTATTGGGAACTTCATGAGCCCTTCCCTCACCTGTGCTGGGACTGTGGCTGGTTTGATCTTGCCCAGCTCTTATACATACACTCACAGCCATGGAGTTCTTGTGTTGTGATAGCCCTGTCATGCCCAGCAAATGCTGTTTTGTTTCAGGTGCCCACTACCTCTGGATCTTACAACCTTTCTGCAGCCTCCTGTACAATGATCCTCATCAGAGGAGATTTGAAATAGATGTCCCATTTAGAGCTGAGCAATCCATGGTCTCTTAATCTCTGTGTGTTGGCCAGTCAAGGGTCTTAGTATTAATCATCATCTAGTACAGAAAGAAGGTTCTCTGATGAGGGCTGAGATATATGCACTAATCTATGGGCATAAAGGTGAGAACTTAAGGGGGACTTTATTACTATGTCCATTTATCAGAATAATAGTATTAGGCTCACCCCTATGACTTAGCCAGTCACATGTTTTTGGATCAGTTACTGGTACCAGGAATGAGTTCCATCTTGTGGATCAGGTCTTAAATACAATTTTAAAAAGTGGTTGGTTACTTTCATAACATTTGTGCCACTATTGCATGAACAGACATATAACTGGGTAAGACTGCTGATTATTTTTCTTCCCAGGTAGCAAGCGCAGAGCCTTCCAGCACTATGAAAGCCATTCACTAAGGATAAAACTTCCAGATAGGTACCAACTTGATTTCTCCATGTCCTATGACTCAAGTGTGTGATGTTTTCAGCAACAGGGTCTTATCCTCAAGTTATGGAGGGTAGCCAAGAGAAATGGCAATAGGCTGTAGTGTTTGGAGAGGTCTATGGGATCCCATTAACCAACAGTTTGAAAAGAGGTATCTCATACCTGTCATTGGCCTCCTTTTTATTTGGTAGCCTGTGGTACCTGGGAGAGGCATTGTCTCCTAGTATAAGAAACTCCATTTAAAGTCCTTTTAGGTATGTATAGTGTATATTTTAGGAAGCCTGTACAGTAATATGCTTCCATATTTTTTTTCAAATGCCTTCAGTGTTAGTTATCCTTTCCTAAACTCACTTCTCTACTTGCCCTTGCACCTCACTGCATTTAACCTTTCCTGTTCCATTATTCACCCTTTTTCCTCTTCACGTCACCTGTGTTCTATCCTTTTTCTTTGAAATTCACCCCCCCACCCAGGGCTCTTTACTATCTTCCTTCCTTCTATGGGTATTCCAAATTAAACACACATAGGTAAAGATTCAAAGCTATCACCTACACATGGAGAGAACATGCCATATATTCTTTCTGGGTCTGGGTTGCCTCACTCAGAATTATTTCCAGTTCTATCCATTTACGTGTGAATTCTATATTTTCATTTTTCCTCAGAGCTGAATAGTATAGCATTGTGTAAATGTGCCAAGTTTTCATTATTCATTTATCAGTTGATAAACATGTAGGTTGTTTCCATTTTTTCTGGTTGTTGTGAGAAGCAATGAACTTGGATGAGCAAGTATCTCTACAGTAGGATCTAGTGTCCTTTGGTTATATGCCCGAGTGGATCCTATGGCAGATCTATTTCAAGATTTTTTTTAGGATTCTTAGGACTGACTTCTGTCATGGTGGTGCCCCTTTGCACCTTCACCAAATCAGATAATTGTTTGGCCTTCTCCACATCCTTGCTAACATCTGTTGCCTTTAAAAAAAATCTTAGCTATTCTGATTAGGGTAATATGAAACCTCAAAATAGTTTTTATTTGCATTTTCTGATGTTGAACATTTAATTTAAAACTATTTCTCAGTCATTTGTATTTCTTCTTTTGAGAACTATTTCCATGCTCCCCTTTTGAATTGTATTTTTTTCTTAGTGTTTAGCTTTTTGAGTTTTTTTGCATATTCTAGACAAAAATCCTCTGTTCAGTATATGCAGCCTCTTCCCTTGAATGGTGGTCCTTTGGTATATGGAAGTTATATTTTGCTTTCTTTTAATATTTTATTTATTATTTTTATTTCATGTGTATGAATGTATTGCCTGTATGTATGTAAGTGCACCCATGTTATGTAGTGCCTGAGGAGGTCAGAATAGGGCATTGGATTCCCTGGAGCTGGGGTTATGGACGGTTGTTAGCCACCATGTGGGTGCTGGGAGTAGAACCCAGGTACTCTGCAAGAGCAGCTGGTGCTCTGGTTCTATTTTTCCTTTCTTTTCTTTTCTTATCTTTTCTTTTCTTTCTTTCCTTCCTTTTCTTTCTTTCTTTCTTTCTTTCTTTCTTTCTTTCTTTCTTTCTTTCTTTCTTTCTTTCTTTCTTTCTTTCGAGTCTCCCTGTAGCCCCAACTGGCCTGGAACACACAGAGATCCCTCTGCCCCTGTCTCCTGAGTGCTGAGATTAAAGGTGTACACCACCATGACCAGCCCAAGTTTCTATCTTTTATTTGTTGTACTTAATGCCTGTCTATCCCTGTAGTTTCCAGGAAGTCTTTTTCTGTGGCAGTAAGTTGAAGCTTATTCCACACTTTCTTCTCTATCAAATTCAGGGTATCAGGTCTTATGTTGGGGTCCTTGATCTATTTGGGGTTGAGGTATTAAAATTAAAAAAAATTATTTTATGTGTATGAATTTTATGCTTACATGTATGTAAGTGCACCCATGTCATGCAATGCCTGTGGAGAGCAGAAGAAGGTGTCAGATCCCCTGGAAATGGAGTTATGGATAGTTATCAGGTGCCATGTGGGTGCTGGGATTGGAACCTGGGTCTTCTGCAGGAGAGGCCCTTGATCCTAACCACTGAGACATCTCTCCAGCCCCCTGGACTTGAGTTTTGTGCAAGTTGAGAGATAAGGATCTAGTTTTATTTTTTTCACCATTAGCTAGCCAGTTTGCTCAGCACCATCATGGAAGACACTGTCTTCTCCAGTGTGTGTTGTTGGTCTATTTGTCAAAAATCAGGTGGCTGTAGAAATGTGGGTTTATGTATGGGTCCTTGATTCTATTCCATTGATCAATATGTCTGTTTTGATTCTACTACCACTTTGTCTTTATTATTATAATGTAACTTGAAATCAGGGGTGATGGTAAGAGACGACTTATTCAGGATTGTTTTGCTTATCCTGGCTCTTTTCTGCTTTCATAGGAATTTGATTTTTTTTCACTTTTAGTGAAGAATCGCTTTGTGATTTTGATGGAGATTGTGTTGAATCTGCATATTGCTTTTGGTAGGATGATCACTTTCATAATACTAGTTCTACTAATCTCTGAGCATTGGAGGCCTTTCCATTTTCTGGTACGTTCTTCAATTTCTCTCTTTAGTATTTTAAAGTTTTCATCATAAAACCTTTTACTTCCTTTGTTTAAATTATCATAAAAAGTTTTCATTTCTCCTTCAATGTTACTAGGTAGTTTTGCTAGATGTAAAAGTTTGGGTTGACATTTGTGTTCTTCCAGAACTCAGGATCCATCTTTCCAGGCTCTTCTGATTTTAAAGGTATATGTGAAATAATCAGGTGCTATTCTAATGGGTCTGACATAAGTGACTTGATGTTTCTCTCTGCAGCTTTCAATACCTTTTCTTTATTCTGTGTTTAAAATGTTTTAGCTATAATTTGTTATGGAGAGTTTCTTTTCCAGTTCTGTCTGTTTGGTGTTGTGTTGGATAGCTTTAGTGTCAACTTGACATATCTGGGTTGAGGAGCCTCGATTGAGTAACTCCCTCCATTGGACTGGCCTGCGACAGTGTCTGTGGGGATATTTTCTTGGTTGTTGAGTGATGTGGGAGGGCCTAGCTCACTGTAGGTGGTTCCACTCCTGGGCAGATTGTTGTGTATTATATAAGAAAGCAGGCTGAGCATGGGCCAGGGGAGCAAGCCAGTAAGCAGCATTCCTCCATGGCCTGTGCTTCAGCTCCTACCTCCAGGTTCCTGCCCTGAGTTCCTACCTTGGCCTCACTAAGTGATGAACTGTGACCTGGGTAAGATGAATTAAACCCTTTCCTCCCCAAGTTGGTATTGGTCAGAGTGTTTTGTCACAGCGGTTGAAGGCAAACTAGAATAGGTGTTCTGTAGGCCTCCTCTACCTGGATGGGTCTCTTTCTCTAGGTTGAGAATTTTCTTCAATAGTTTTATTGAAAATATTCTCCATGCTTTTTCTATGGTATTCTTCTTTTATGATCATAATACAAAGATTGGGTCTTTTTATGGCATCTCAAAGCTCTCTGTTCTGTTCACATATTTTTAAAAATTCCTCACTGACCTTTACTACGTGATCTAATTCCTCTTTGTCTTCCAGACCTGACTATCTGATTTTGACACCATCCAATCTGTTGATGAGGCTTCCTCTTGTGTTTTTTGTTCACCTTACTGAACTGAACTGTTCATTTTCAGCATCATTTCTGTTTGGATTTTTTCACAATTCGAACTTGAAATGTATTTTTATATCCTATATTGACTTCTGCATGTCATTCATCTCTTTGCTTTTGTTTTTGAGGGTTTTTTAAAATGGTAATAATCATTCTTTGGATTTCTTTGTCTGGAAGTTCTTGCATGTCATTTTCATTAGGCCCCATTACTAGGGGTCTGTAATTTTTAGAGGAGACATATTACTGGTATTTTGTGTTGCCTGGTTTGTGCTTGGGTTTGCCCCACCTGGAGTGAGTCTGCTCCTTGAGCTTTCTCTTTTGTTCACATTACCTTTCATTTTACTGGCTGTTATTACAATGTTCAGGAGGGGACCAATTCATAGCAGGGTTGACTGTGGGATTCCTCTGACTGTCTGCCACTAAGGACTACAGGGGCTCCCGGTTTTCCACTGCTCGTCATCTGTACCCAATTCAGTGTTTGTGGCTGCTTGGTTAGGTTGTGTGGTCTGAGTTTCTCCTGGCAGTTTGGACTGACCCAGGGCCTCTAGGCTGGGTAGGAGAGCTGGAGAGTCTGTGGCAGGCAGCTCTCTGGTGATTCGAAAAGGCACCAAGAGGGGCCTGGAAGAGGCTGCAGTTCTTGGCAGGCAGCATCGTGCGGCCATCTTGAACACAGGGGCAGGAGTGGGAGCATGAGCCCCCACCTGGGATTCCAGGCATGCAGGGCAGGTGGAGAGTCCCTGGCAAGCAGCAGCTAAGTTTTAGTGTCATAACTAAATCAGGGTTTTGATTTGGTGCCATGAAAACAACAATGTAGGACTTCACTGTTGCATGTTAATGCAAAAACAAGAGGAGGGACCATACTATAACATGCTTTTGAATGGAGAGAGGTCTATGTAACACAAATGTAAGACATCTGAAAGAGGCATTGCTGTAGTAATTGATGTTTAAATTTTGAGGCACCATGCTAAAAAGAACAGAACCTTGTCCTTAGTAATTTATATCTTATATTGCATTCACTTACAGTATTATGATATTAAGCAGATTTCATCATATTCTCTTAACTGTCAGTTTTCAGCTATGTGATAGCTGTTTCTGTGCTTTTTGTTGTAAGTCTTGGCCTAGTATCATCAACACATCCATTGCAGAATCTTGGCCTCAATTTAGGGCCCTCTGAATCAGAATCTGTATCTTTCATAAGGTCTTGGCTGGAACGGACGCGCCTCTTCCCCTGTAACCATAGAAACTGTAAATACGTCATTGAGCAGTAACATCCTCATGGTTTTCCCAGCCCAGGACAGTTCAGACTAAGCGTTTCTTCTCTGAGGGCCATCAGACCTGGGGTCACGGGCATTCTGGCATTTTCTTTGCTTCTTGACAAACTCTCGTCAGGGTGTCCTGTGTCCTCTTGCCCCAGGTGGACTTTTTAATTTGCATCTGCCTAGATTCCCTCTCTATAAATCAGAACAGTAATGCAACTTTTTTCATGGAGCTGTTGCTTGTATTAATCTGTATAAAGGACTCAGTACAGAGTAACATCTCAATAAATGTGACCATAATTACGAGCTATTATTAAAGAGTCCTGGGTGATAACAGTCGGCAGGGATAGGCTTAGATGTCAGTGCTCTCCAGCTTCGCTGCCGTCTGGTTCATTTCCCTCATCAATAGCTCATTAGTTGATTGTCAAGTCACGGACGTTATAAGCTACACACCATCACACCGGATAATACCAGTTATTCCAGGTCTCATGTGTAAGCATTACAGAGCTGCTATCCCTCTAATCCTGAGAGGAGTCTGTCTGCTGGAGATGGTAGGGTAAGGGAGAAAGCTGTGTTCTGGGAACATGTCTCTTTTGTTCTGCTGGTACAGGGCGGTTTGTCCCAGCACCAGCTGAGCCAGCCTGCTGTGTGGCCTGATGTTTCACAAAGCCCAAATATGTCTTTCCTTTGTTTGTTTTCCTTTTACTCATTTCTTGATGCTCTGCCTCTTCTTTTCAAGGGATGTGTCAGTAGAAGCAGGCTGGTGCACAAATCTCACAGGGAAAGGAATTTCCCTCCTCTCCCACTTCTCACCCAAACTGAAGGACTTATTGAATGAAAGCTACTTCTCCGAGAGTCCCTTCCCAAGATGGCATCTTTCCTAGAACCATACTTCTTCATATAGAATTCGAGTAGCCCCATCTATCATGACAGCAAACAGGCCTTGTCACATTCGTGTCCTTGAAGCAGCTGAGCTTAGTGACCAATGGGTTCCTTTTACACTTGAAATGACTTGTTCTATTGAATCTAGAAAAGAGGAGATAAAATGTGTATGTATGTGGGCTTGGACATGAACACAGTCTAGTAATTTGTAAGATCCATAATGTATGAAAAAGATGGCGTATTCTCAATGGTGCTAGAAAGCATCCCGAGGTCAAAATGAGCACAAAGTCATAGACAGAAAGGAAACTGCCACTATGACCATCGTACACGTGAAAGGTAGACTACACAGACCAATGTTATCCCTGAACAAGCACTGGTTTCATGGATGAGAAAACTGTCTCTTTTACAGACTAAGGAAATCAAGCTGGGATGTATACCTACATTTAGTTTGCCTCAAAATGCATATTTTCCAATACATTTGATGGTCTTATGGATCCAGCTTATGGGTGATAGCAAGTTCTTTGTCATGCGGAAGATTCCAGAAGAGGCTGGTAGATGGGAGACCTGGAATGAGGTCAAGGGGGGTACATGAGGATTGTATTGTGGGGAGATTCCTTGGGAAATTCCATCAAACAAGTAGACCAGGAGAAGGTTGTTGATCCCATCAAGGCATCAGACAAACCAAAACGGAAGTCCAGAGCACTGCAAAGTGCAGCAAGCTGATCACAGTGAGACATGCTGCAGAACAGGTGGCAGAAATCAAAGCTGGAACCTGACGGTCATGGGCTGACACCTGCCAGTAAACACGTCTCTTTGGTGTTTAAAGCAAGACTTCCTTCTTAGTTCATTATTAATGTTTAACAACAAATAGATTTCACCTTCAAGTCCAGATTTTAAAACTTCTCGAACAATGTAAGAACTGGCCATTTCTGGCCCTGTAGGATAAAGGCTGAGAGGTGTCGTGGCCTGGGCTCCCACCACTTTAAGGCCAGATATTGTCGGCCTGTTTGCATTATCTGCCAGGACTCTGGAAAAAAACTAAACAATTTATGTTTTCTGCTGCCTTGAGAGAGTTCAGAAGCTGGAATATACAGAAAACCTGAATAAGGAGCTTTCAGATATCTATCTGCATGGATACAAACTGTTACTGACAGAAATGAGAGCACGCCCACTCCTGAGTTGGTGTGAAGAAGTGGGTTAGTTAGAGGATGGGAAAACAAGACAGGCATGACCTAGGTTCACTGGTGACTTTGAACACCCTGGTGAGAAGATGTCTACAGTGTTTACAACTGTACTTTAGATGTTAACTGATTGAGGGATTGTGCTGGATAGCTTTAGTGTCAACTTGACACGCCTGGGTTGAGGGAGCCTCAATTGGGGAATTGGCTCCATCGGATTGGCCTGTGGCCACGTCTGTGGAGTATTGTCTTGATTGTCAGGGAATGTGGGAGAGCCCAGCCCACAATGAGTAGTGCCACCCTGGGCAGGTTGTTGTGTACCGAATAAGAAGGCAGGCTGGGCATGAGCCAGGGGAGCAAGCCAGTGAACAGCATTCCTCCATGGCCTGTGCTTCAGCTCCTGCCTCCAGGTTCCTGCCCTGAGTTCCTGTCTTGGGCTCCCTAAGTGATGAACTGTGACCCAGGAGATGTAAGCTGAATAAACCCTTTCCTCCCCAAGTTGGTGTCGGTCAGAGTGTTTTGTCACAGCAATGGAAGACAGACTAGAACAGGGATCAACAAGAGAGAAGGAAGATGCTGCTTAAAATGTATGCTACAGTATAGGTTTACTTATTCAACTAATTAGACTTGTAAAACCTTGAGCACAATGTTTTGGTGTTCATATAGACAGCCTTGGGAGCATCTCCAACAGGAATGGATGCTTTTTGCTTCCAAGTAGTGAAAACAGACTCCAGCAAGCAGACATCAATGAGGGCTTATTGGAAGTACATTGGGTACGCATGGAATTGATAGCCAGTGTGAGAATGAGGCATTGATATGAGGAAGTGCCCAGGAGTCCCTGTGGATTGAAACACAAGCAATTTTACATCCATACATAATGATGCATCTCCCCAAATCTCATAAGGGTGTCAAGCTGGAATAGACCTATAGGAAATATAGAAAAATAGAAAATATAATTTTCACTGTGCTATTCTATGTAAGATCCTAATTACAGAGAGGGAATTTACATGTTAGTCTGTATAAAGCCAGGGTCAAGGAAGCTGGAATATACCTTAGAAGGTATGCTCTATAAAGTCAGAAGCAAGATACTAATTGTTTATTATTGTTATTGTATGTGGTATGGATGTGTTAGTGGGGGTATATGTACTTATGTGTGTGTGCATGTGCGTGTGTATGTGTGTGTAAGCCAGAGATTCATATCAAGCGTTTTCCTTGCTCTCTCTCAATCTTATTGATTGAGACAGAGTCTCGCACTGAAAGTGAAGTCACCGATAGAGCTAGCCTGGGTGACCAATGGGCTCCAGGTATTTTTCGGTCTTTATATCCTCAGCACTGATAAATACTTCCTGGCTTCTTACCTGGGTCCTGGGGGCACTTTACTGTCTGAGCTGTCTTCCTAGACCCACTATTAATTATTAGTCTACATCTTCCATGTCAAGATCATTGTCTGAGACAAAGTAGACACTTAATGAACACTTGTGGAACAGAACAATGAAGGAATGATGAATGGCTTCGCTTTTTGGTTAGGATAAGATGGAGTACAAGCAAAATAGTTCCAAGAACCATCACCAAAAAGAATTGATAATTTTTCAAAAGGAAATCAAGGCAACTCTATCAAAATTATAATTAATAGGTACCAGACAGCGAATTTCAGGAGGCAACCGTGGAAAACTTCAAACCTCTTTTAGAATTTTCCCCATTTTGACCTAATAATAACAAGTCAAAGTCAACCTGTGTCTAAACCCGTGCTATCATTTTGCCCCCATGCAGCCATCTTTGGGGTGCTGCTCTTGGGTGACATGAGGACCCAGCTCCCCGTTCTTGTTCTGATAGGGGAGGCCATCTGCTGGTGCCAGCCCTGCCCTGGGTGAGTTCCCTGAGACGCAGGCACATTTCCTCCAAGAACATGCCATATGTACAAGAGGCTGTTCCAAGGAGAAGCAAATTTTCACATCCCACTCAAAGGGGGAATGGCACGGATGGGTGTGAGGAGCCCCCGGATTTTCTGCTCTTCCTCTGGGGTGCTTTAGGAAGGAGCATGTGACTCATTTCCAAGAATACAGGAAAGAATACCACCTGGAAAGTGGGAGTCAATCGAGGTGGCCCAGTTGAGACAAACTGAAGTCACCTTGCTAAGGTGCTCTGACTCCTCTGTTGGGAGCTCATGATACTCATTTTGCACGTTGATCACATACAGTTAGCTCCTAATTATCTCATCTTAAGAGGTCTTCAGAGTGTTTGAAGTGCGACTCTCACACCCTCAGTTGGAGCACAGGTAAAGATCAGGTTTGGGAACATTTTCTTTTCTCAACAGAAGTGGATCTCCCTTTTGGCCTCTGTTTTAGCTGTAACTTGGAAACTTTCATAGGCTTCCCATTATTTCATTATAGAAACATAGATCCATTTTTTTAGAATGAAATGTCATCAGTCTAGATAGACTTAGACCAGGTGCTTCTGGGCTCCTATACCAAATACAATTGGGATACTTTTTCTTTTTTTATCATGCATGGGATTAGCTTTCTATTTCTTTTTTAATTTTTTAATGTATAATAATGTTTATTGAGAATTATTTCTAACAGTGAAGTTTTAGAAATAACAGATTTTTATGTTTGGGTTAATTAATATCTGATATAAGTTTTTAATGTTAAGAAACTTGTGGTATAATACTAAGTGAAAATTGAATAACTATGTTTTCTTTTCTTTTTTCTTCATTTTTTTAATTTATTGTTACATATATATATATATGTACAATATTATGTTACAAATCGAATCTAGACCCGTGTCCCCCTCCCAACCCTTCCACCCCACCAGATTCACCATTTCAGTCAGTTCTTTGATGCAGTCTTTTCTGTTGTTGTTGTTCTTTCCAATATGCCTCACTCCCAACAAGAGATATTTACAACTAGGCTATTGGTGC
The DNA here is from genome assembly GCA_009823505.1 of Rhizomys pruinosus. NCBI lineage: Eukaryota > Metazoa > Chordata > Mammalia > Rodentia > Spalacidae > Rhizomys > Rhizomys pruinosus. The sequence continues at coordinate 511,152 of VZQC01013512.1, forward strand.
TGCATCCACAGATAAGGGATACCACTCATTGTTTGTTTTTCTGGGACTGTGTTACTTCACTTAACATAATATCTTCTATTTCTATCCATTTACCTGCAGGGATTAGCTTTTTAAAATATCATTTCTGGGCTGGAGAGATGGCCCAGTGGTTAAGAGTGCCAACCGCTCTTACAGAGGACCCGGGTTCGATCCCCAGCACCCACATGGCAGCCGAGGACCATCTGAAACTCCAATTCAAGGAAAACTCCAATTCCAGGGGAATCCGAGACCCTCTTCTGACCTCCGTGGCATTGCACGACACGGGTGCACAGACCTGCCTGCAGACAGTACATTCATACACATACAAAAATAAATAAATAAAATTAAGAAAAAAAAAATAAAAAAAAGAAACTTTGTACTTTATTAACTTTCAACTTCTAACTTTTCTCTTTATGAAGACAAGAGCATGTGTGTACTATGACATGTGTGACCTGTTTTCAGTAGCATACATGTAGTAACTGTAAATGGTCCCACAGGTTCATGGGTTAGAACAGGTGGTCCCCAGCTGGTGGATGCAAGCCACTGAGGATGGGCCTTTGAGGGTTATAGCCTAGCCATGCCTCCAGGCCTGAGCTCTCTGCTTCCTGGTTGCTAAAATGTAAATAAGCCATATCACAAGCTCCCCCTGCCGGAGTCAAGCCCCTCCCACTGCCATGCTTGTCTTCTCCACCTCATGGACTGACTGTCTATCTGACCATGAGCCAGAGTAATTCCCACCTTCCTTCAGTGGCCTCTATTGGCTCTTTGGCTACAGCAATGAAGATAGGAACCAATACAGACTAAAAGCAAAATAAGGGCCTACCTATAGGAAGCTAAGTGATTCAAGGCACAGCTGAGCATTGGGGCTGCACACTGAGGGGTCTAGGAAGGACCAAGACACCTCTGGGCAGAGGAGTCATTGACAGAGGATGACTAGGTAAACATAGCAAAGTCCTGGTTCATGTTTTGATTCTGCTTCTTCTTAAAGATACACAGATACTGGGGATCGAACCCAGGTCCTCTGCAAGAGCAGACGGCACTCTTAACTGCTAGGCATTGTACAACACGGGTGCACAAACCTGCATGCAGACAGTACATTCATACACATACAAAAATAAATAAAAATAATTTAAAAAAATACACAGATACTTCCTTTTTATATAAAGCAGGATGTTTTTTGGAGGCACACAGTGAGTGCTGAGAAAGCATCTGAGCCATAGGGAGCTAAGCAGCCGACAAACTCCCAAACTTCTTGCTGTGTAGCCCTTTATATTGTTTGCTTATTAGACCATGTTTATATGTGTTATTATTTTCAATAATAAAAACTGAACCATGTGGTTGTGTTTATTTAATTCTGGGTTTCATTTCTCCTGGAGGCTTTTAGGAAAATATCTATAGCCCACAGTATGGTTGGATTTTTATGATTTTAATTTGTGTGTGATAATTGTACACTTTTATGAGATGCGGTGCAGTATTTCAGTACAGGTATACAATGTACAATGATCCAGTTGGAGGAACTGGAGTATCTATCACCTTGGATATTTATAATTCCTTTGTATTAAGAACATTCAAAGTCTATTCTTCAGCTAATTTGAAATGTACAGTATATTACTGATAAGTCCAGTCAACCTAGAATACTGTGGTTGGCAGTACACAGATTTCCTTGAACCTCTGAGAGCTGGAAGTCTTTTCCTAGAATTCTGGGTGGAGATGTTTAGCCTGGCCGAGTTGCTTGGCAAAGCTCAAGAAAGGCACAGATGAAAATTGGAAGCATCACTCAGCAGTGAGACCTTCACCTTGCCCCTGTCTCCTTCCATTACTTACATAGCAGATGGACATGCTGCTGGTTGTCTTTCCTACTCTGGGGACACTTGGAAGATCATGTTCTCTTATTGTTCTCAAAGGACAGATAATAATGGGTCTCTTACTTCCCACTGAGGAGACAGATGGAACAGGAAGGCTAAATGAGGCCAAGTTTGAGATCCATAAAGGACTGGCAAGGGGCTCATAAGAGATAAATTGTTCAAGGGGAAAAGGATCCTGGGGAAAAGAAAGCAAAGGCTTAAGAGCATTCTAGAACCTCATCCACTCAGTCTAAGATCAGCAAGAGGCTCCAAATGGCTGGGAGAGGATCAGCAGAGGAGACTGCACAGCTCTGCAAAAAGAATGCATTAGCAGGAGCACAGATTTGGTTTTCAGGACAAATTCCTCCTTCGAGAACAAGAGAGACAGTTACTATGATGCTTTCCAGCCCAACATGATAGAGGCTGAAAGAAGGCTGGGAGCGCAGGACTTAGGGTTGGGGTCAAACCTTGAAGTTGTTTTCAAAGTAAACTTAAAGAGATTGGACTAAATACAGATGACAAAGAATGTCAGAGATGTCTCTGAGGGCTTGGCTTGGAGTGAAGTGACGTGGGGTCTAGGAGATAGAATATAGAAGGAGGAGAGTAGCTTTTGCCTTTGCAATTTTCAAGCTTTGCGTTTCATCCACAATGAGAGTTGTTTGTGAGGGAACATTCTCTGATTGCTTGAATTGCTTGGCTAAGCATTTAAGAGGTTCTCATGGTGGGCCTGAAGAGCTGTGGAAGGGCCCAGATTCAAGTTCAAGTGAGCTTTGGGAGAAGAATTGCTATCCCCCCTCCCCAGTACAGCCAGTAAAGACTCTACCTCCTTTTCTGAGAACAATGAAAGCGTCAATAAACATTAACATTTGGACACTGCTCAATTCTGGAATAAAATAAAAATGTTAAGATAAAAGAACTTACAATTAATAACACTATCGTCCTTTGAAGATCAACTTCAAGTCCTGCCACTTCAGTAATTTTCCCTGTGTGCCAGCACAATGTGCACAAATGGCAATAACTTGGGGGGTCTCCAAGAAGGACAGTCAGGGCATGACTGAACGATGAGCAAAACCATTAATCAAGGACCGCACAAGACTAGCAAGCAGCACAGTTGCTGACTGGGAAAAGACTTGCATTTACTTGCAAGTGACTCAGCCCCGAGGGGAATGGGTGGATCTTTGAATCGCTTGAGGGACAAGGAAGACAATAGGATCAATAATGCAACTGGGCTTCTCCCCACGGCCAGCCTGCGCAGTGACGCCCGGCTGGGTTTCTGGCCTGCTGGGATGTGGCTGTCTTGCTGCCTGGGGAGAACGATTCCTTCTTCTGACAGTTTGCTGGAATCCTCTGGTGGTGCAGGCTGCTATCTCCGCCTCCAGCAAGATTTAACAAGCTGGGAAGATGTGGGGCTCTGCCGCTGCTTTTTCAGCTACTGCTTTCCGTTTCCAGGTGCCAGTGGGCTCCCCTCCTTCAGGAGTCTAAGCCCTGGCTTCCCTGTAGGCTGGTGTCATTGTTCTAACCCTCAGAATGGAAAGCTCACTTTTCCATCTGATCTCTCAGGTCATCAGCCATTGCATTCACCTGCCAACTTCCCTTGCTCCTTGCCAGTCCTTCTGTGCATCCTCCCAGCACAGAAGGACCACCGTTTGAGGTCCCTAAGATGTTCCATAAGAGTCTCTCCTTGGTCTTTCTTTGATCATCATCTCTGGGCTTTTTATTAAATCACTCCCATTAAGTCGCCTGTTGCTGTCTTCGTGTAAGGCCACAAGTTGCTAATTTCTAGACTTGACTTCTCATTCACTGATTGATTCTTCTATTCAGAACACATTATTGACCACCTATACTCTGCATGTCCATACCCTAAGCAAAACAACACTGTCCTTACTCTCAGAAGACCTTCATCATAGCTTTTCCATGCTCAGATGTTCAGACTTCTTTAGGTTTCAACCCTGTCTACGTGTGTGCATCTCACCTACGCTCTCTTCCTCACTGACTTCTGTAGAGAACACCTGGTTTCTGGGCCACCCAGTTAGACATACCTCTCTTTTGTCTGACCTGTACCCCATTCTCCCCTTTATGTACCCATGCATGCTTATTCCTGCATCTGAAATACAAGAAAACCAAAAGCAGAGATATCTCATGTTTCAGGACCCCGTATTTCATTATGAATGAAAAAAATAAACTTCTATGACCAGAGATTTTTTTTTTCTTAAATGATCAAAGGCTCCCAGACCTTTGAGGACTGCCTGGGAGTGCCTGGATGTGGCCTCTGTGTGGTGACAAGTATCCCAGTCACCACTCATCAAAGATGATTCTTTTGCAACAGACAGAAATTATTAGAGAGTTCCACAACTGGCCACACACAGAGATTGTCTGTGAATTGCCCAAGCTGAAGTGGCACATCTATGATGTGACCTCTACCCCTAAGGCTCATGGAACATAGAATGAGGGTAAAGAGAGCACTGATTCATCTTTCAGTTCTCATCAGTGAAGCTCTCTCATACAACAGAGGGGGCCAGGAACACAAAAGCTCACAAATGGCCAAAATGTAGAGAATAAGAGTCTGTAGAGTGCTTGGACGGGACTCCTACATTAACCTCCATCCACCTAGGCTCAGGGACCACTGTAGAAGAGGGGGTGGAAAGATTGTAAGAGCCAGGGAGGAGGTTCGTGAGTATATGGAAGTAGAGTCCCTGAAGGCCTCTGGGACTCTAGTCGTATAAACCTATAGCAATGGTGTCAGGATGTAGCAGACCCAGGCAAACTCAGGCAGACAAAAACCCAGCACAGAACTGGAGAATGAGCAGCAGAACCCAACCTCAGCTGAAGAAGCAACGGCAGCCGATCGCTGCTGGGTGAGGGAGAGCTGGTCCGCTTAAACAGCCGATCGCTGCTGGGTGAGGGAGAGCTGGTCCGCTTAAACAGCCGATCGCTGCTGGGTGAGGGAGAGCTGGTCCGCTTAAACAGCCGATCGCTGCTGGGTGAGGGAGAGCTGGTCCGCTTAAACAGCCGATCACTGCTGGGTGAGGGAGAGCTGGTCCGCTTAAACAGCCGATCACTGCTGGGTCAGGAAGAGCTGGTCCGCTTAAACAGCTGATCACTGCTGGGTGAGGGAGAGCTGCTCTGCTTAAAGGGAGAGACTCTAGATAGGCTGACTAAACTTCAGTGATGAACTTACACAGAGGGACTTCTGGTGACAAGAACTTGACATGATAGGCCTTAACACAAAGGACAGAATGTATGAAATCCAGTGGGCAGCCTATGGGAGGCCCTAGTGGAGAGACAGGATATAAAGTTGATTAGGATGTTCTGTATGAAATACATAAAAATTCAACCAAAAATTTTAAAAAGCGACCAGTGGTCTTTTAACAAAGTACCTACAAGACTGGCTTCTCACACACCTTAGCACTTGAATGCATGGCACCTTGGTCAACCTTTTTCAATTGAGATCCTCTTCTTACCTACTCACAAGCCAAAATCAGCAGAAAGTCAATGTGCTTAGCATACAAACAGAAAAACTGTTTTATTTTCTTTTGCAATGCTGGAGGTAGAACTTCGAGTCTTGTACGTGCTAGGCAAATGCATTATGACTGGCCTACATCCTCAGCCTATTCTAAAACTGTTTTAGAAGGAGAGGAATGCAGGGGAGAGAAGGAAATTGTAGATTTTCTGTTGATATTCCTTTCCCCTCTAGAAGCAACCCTCAATCTCCCCTCTATAGTAACCAACAAACAAAGCACTAACTCCTTGCTTGTCAGCTGCTAAGCATTCTAGGTATTATTTGAATTTAAGTAAAATGGCTCCTTGGGCGACTACCTGACAGCTAACCGCTTTTACAACATGTTTTCTGATATAAACTGTTTTACAAAGAGCTTGTATCTTTTTACTACTGAGCATTACATTCTGAACAGAAACTTAATAAGATTTTCAGCAGAGATTTTAAGAGGCTCTATCTCAGGACTTAACAACAACTGTGATCTATTATTTTTAGTTCAAGTAAAGACCTGAGAGAAATGCATTTTCAATTTGACTTTATGGCCCCCAAGTTGTGTTAAATGAAAGTTAGAAATTGGTATTGAGGAAAGAGCAAGATGTTAGACTCAAACTTATGCTTGAATTTCACTGTCACTTATGAACTATTGTTTCCTTGGCAAGTTGATTGACTGAGCTGTGTCTAAATTTTCTTATCTATTATAATCCTATTATACCGGATTGTTGCAGCAAAAGTGGTACAAAGCCTGAGACATAGTACATTGTATCACATGCTTTAGGTTATACGTGGTAGTAACTCAGTTCAAACCAGCTTAAGTAAAAAAAGAAATTTGTTGGCTTATAGAACTGAAAAGTTTAAGGGTCAGTTGGCTTCAGGCACGGCTGGGTCCAGGAGCTCAAACACTGCCATCGGATTCAGTCTCTAGGTTTTACTGTTGCTGGTGTTTAAATGTGAAGTGTCCCCTTAGGCTCATGCATTTGAACACTTGCTTCTTATCTAATGGTGCTGTTCACGAAGGCTGTGGAAACTTTTTTCAGAGGTAGAGCCTCACTGAAAGAAGTGAGTCACTGGGGGCAAGCCTTCAAGTTTTGTAGCTCATTCTCATTTCCTCTTCATTCTGCTTCCCGATTTCAGCGCAGTGTGAGCAGTTGCCTCTTCATCGTGCCATGATTTCCCTTGGTGATGGACTGTAGTGTCCCCAGGAACTGTGAGCTTGAAGAGCCCACTCCTCCCTTACGTCATTTCTTGTTGTCCCAGTTTGGCTGTGTTCTTCATTGATCCCAGGTAAAGATGAAGTATTTTCTGGAGCAAGCAGAACAGAGATCTCAGCACGCTGATATGTTGGAAGCCAGAACTATCCTTCTCTCAGCAAGAAAAACCAACATGGATACATAGTCTGTGCTGAATACATAAGGGAAGAAGTCATTTTATCCCCAGAAAAGCCACACACAGTAGTCATCCCCAAGGTTAGTGTCCACTCAGCAGATAGACACGTGACTCTGTACATGCTTCTTGCTGCTGCTATAAGAGGTTACCATGCATTCAGTGGGTTGAAACAACTCAGGTTTATTTTCTTGTTGTTCTCAAGATTAGGGAGAATCTAAAAGGAATCACACTGGAATAAAATCAAGGTGTAAAGCTAGATATAGTGAGTGGCTCATGACTAGAATCCCAGCACTGGGAATGGTGTGAAATCTGGGCCAGCTTAGGCTACCATGTGAGACACTGTCTCAAAAAAAGGTGAGCTATGGTGTCAGTGCACACCCCTTCAGAGGCCCTCCAGGAAAATCTATGTCTTGTTCCAGCCTCTGTGGCCGCCTGTCTTTCTCAGCTCCCGGTCTTCTCCCACCTGCCAAGCTGCAGTATGGCACATTCCAGTAATCTTCACACCTCTCAGTCTCTGACCTCCTCCCCCCTCTTCTTTTCTTTAGAAGGACACTCCTGTCCACAGTTCATTCTCCTCAGTGTCATTGCCCCATCTCAGGAGCCTGCCTACTCTTATCCACAGGTGCAGAGTGGAGTGAAGACCCATGATTTTGCTTTAATTGCTCAGCTAAGACATGAACTGAGGTCCATGGTTCTGAACTAAGACAGCCTAGGCTCTGGCCTGTCAGGTATTTCTGGCTTTCTGTCTTAATTTATGAAATGGGGGCTGGAGAGATGGTTCAGTGGTTAAGAACACTGGCTGCCCTTGTAGAAGATCTGGGTTTGAATACCAGCATCCACAGGACAGCTAACAACTGTACATAACTCCAGTTGCAGGGGATCTGACCCCCTCTTCTGTCCTCCATGGGCATTGCACAAGCTGGATGCACTTATATACATGCAAGACTAACTAACACTTTACAGATAAAATAATAAATAAACAAAAAAATTAGTTTACAAAACCATGATATTATTAAAACAATTCAAAGAGACTATCTTTTTTATTTTTTTTCCTTTTATTGTTGTTAAACTTTTTCATACATCATTTCTCAGTCCAATTTAGAGCCATCATCTCCCTACCCACATGCCTGACACCACCTGAGTTCACGCACTCTGCCATACATGTCTTGCATCTTTTTCTGAGTCTTTCCAGATTTTTTCCTTTTTTCTTCAAAGCAGAGGCTTATTGTTTTGGGGAGAACTTCACTGTTTCAGTCTTTTTTTTTCCAGTTCTTTTGCTGTTGTTGTTCTCTCCAACTTGTATTGCATATATATATATATATATATGCTATATATGCACATATATACAAATACATATATAATATATATATATATATATATCACCTGAATTGGAGGATTTTCTTTTCTTTTCTTTTTTTGGCTAAAATATGTCATGTTTTCCTTAAGGAAGTGTTTGAAGGCTCCTCCTTGGCAAGCCCAAACAACCATCAATCCTGCCCTTGTGCTCCACACTGAGGTCTTTCCTTCCCATGGTCACCCAAATGAGGTCCAGTAAGTATGACATCCTGTCTTGATCTTCCTGTACTGGCCTCCAGGATATAGCCTAGGTAGTCCAACAATGGCAGTGTATACTCTGAAGAGGCTGAAATCCCAGTAGCTGCTCAGTCCACAAGCTGGATATCTCAGCAGTCCCCATCTGGCATTGAAGGTTTGGAGGATTCTTGGAGAGACATGAGTTTTCAGTCAATATTGGAGGGTTAAAAAGATGTGTCTCATGACTTTGAAGAATGGCAAAAACAGTGGCAGCCACAGAGTAGATGTACTTGCCAGCAAGAATTAAAGACAGGCAAAACAACAATGCTCTCTCTGTTTTTTTTTCTTTTTGTCTTTTTACTAAGATCTTAAGTTTTATATCTAAAGTACAATTTCTCAGGCCTTACTGATTATTTATTTCTGGTTATACTTTCCTTTTGGATGCTTAAGGCCACACAGTTAGCCCAGATTAACCAAGGTTTTTGTTTTCTCAAGGTCAGATGAGGATCTGGTCCTCAGGGGTCACTCAGGAGTTTTTTTTCTGGGGGGGGGAGCCCCTGTCTCCTTTCAGCTTTTCATTTACCAGTTCCATCTACTCGAGGACAAAATCAGGTCTTGCTAGACCAGGCTTCCCTTTTGAAGCATGAGCAGACTTTCCTCTTTATAGACTGAACACTGGCTGAAGTCCCATTAGTGGATCTCCAAGACTTCCCTGAACAGGAAGACTAGTGACTCACATTTGCAGGACATTTCAAGAGATGTCCCCATGCATATTCCCCTGAGACTTAGTTGACCTCTGAGGGCAAGGAACAAAGTTATCCCTTAGGTCCCTCAGCTAAATTGGTATAAGTCATTAAGTATGGTTGTTAAGCACCCAGAAAGGCTAAGTTACACCAGCCTGATACATCACACCTATACTAAAATTGTCTTCTGAAAACAAACTGTATGTTATTTCCATATCATATTTCTTGATTTACATTTTTTCCATTTTAATATTACATTACTCTAAAATATGCATACATACCCACCATCATATACCAAAATCCAAAGTCTGAAAATAAATGGTAGTTTAATTCTAGAAAATGTCTAGGGATTCACGACATAAGAGCACAGTTGTTTTTAGATCATGAGGAATATAACATTAATGTTTCTCAGTATGCCTTACAACTAGGTACTTGGGCCAGGCGTGGTGGTGCACACCTTTAATCCTAGCACTTGGGAGGCTGAGGCAGGTGAATCTTTGTGAGTTCAAGGCCAGCCTGGTCTACAGAGTGAGTTCCAGGACAGCCAGGGCTATGGGAAGACCCTGTCTCAAAAAGACAAAAACAAAACAAAACAAAACAAAAAACAACTAGGTACTTGGGGCTAGAATCCACAGATGAGGGATACCATTCATTGTTTGTTTTTCTGGGACCGTGTTACTTCACTTAACATAATATCTTCTCATTCCATCCATTTACCTGCAAATTTCATGATATCTTTTCATATTATTTATTTGAGTTTTTTATTTGCTATGTGTTATCTTCCAGATCTGATTATTCTTTGCTTCAGCTTCCTCCATTCTATTTCTGAGTCTTTTTCCTTTTGCCTTTTCTTCTTGCTTGGGGATGAGGTTCTTTTCCCTTTTTCATCCTGTGCATTTCTTTAAGATCCTCCTTTCCTTTTTGAGTTTCTCAGATCTCTTCTTGTGCTCCTTAACTCTTACATTGGTTGGCTTCCCTTTTTCAGTGTTTCCTACTTCCTTAAGGTGGTTTTGGTTCTTTCCTCTCTCTATTTTCTCTTTCTGGAGTTTTGTCAATCCCTTCTTTAGTTCTCTGAATTCTGTCTTTATGTTCTTTAATTTCTCTGCATCAGGTTTGCAATTATTCCTCTAATGGTCTGTTTCTTGGGGTCACTCCTCAAGGGGATCCCATGTACCTATGTCCTACAGGGCTGGTTAAGAGTTGGTGTGGAATTACTGTGCACCTTTCCCAGGTGTCCCTTCGTCGTGTTCCCTGGCATGGGATTTCCGTTTTGTGAGTCAAATCACAAATGCCTTTTAAGTGTGTTGAAGGCTGAAAGCTTTCTTGTTGTTTTGCTTACCTCACTTTTAGC